>JARHVA010002153.1:1472500-1485000 GCA_037957365.1 Torreya grandis | reverse complement strand
TAATTGGGGTTAAATTGATTGGTTTAGGGTTTAGGATAAAGTATTTAGGGTTTAGAGTTTAGGGTTTAGGGCTTAGGTATTAGGGTATAAGGTTCAAGGTTTAGATTTTAAGGTATAGGGTCCAATCACAAAGGCAGTTCAAAAAAAATTGAGCTTGTTTAAACTATTTGTGATTACAAATAATGATTTTTGGCTCAATTATCCCCAATATCATCACAAATTGATCCAATTAGGTAATTGGGGTAATCGGTGATATGATTTGGGTCAAATTAAGCCTTATAAACCTAATTATTAATCCAAAGTATGTCAATTAGGGTCTAAATTGATTGGTTTATGGTTTAGAGTTTACATTTTATGATTTAGGGTTTAGGTCTTACCATATAAGCTATAAGGTTTGGGGTATAGGGTCCATTCACAAAGGCAATTGGGGATAATTATATCTTGTTGAACCTATTTATGACATCAAAATTTCATTTTGGGCTCAATTAACCATATTGTCATCATGGATTGATCCAATTAGTTAATTAAGGCAATCAATAATGGGATTTGGGATAAATTGAGCCCTGTGAACCTAATTTTTACTTTAAAAAAAGTTAATTGAGGATAAATTAATTAGTTTAGGGCTTATGGCTTAGGTCTTAGGGCTTAAGACTTAGGGTTTAGGTTTTAGGGTTTAAGGTATAGGTTCCAATCATGAAGGTGATTTTGGATAATATAAGCTCATTTAAAAAATTTATGACTATACAAATGAATTTGGGCTCAATTAGCCCCAATGTCATCATAGATTGAGCCAATTAATAAATTATGAAAATTAGTGATGTAATTTGGGCCAAAATGAGCCATGAGCCATGTGAACCTAATTATTATTCTAAAATATGTTAATTAGGGATAAATAAATTGGTTTAGAGTTTAGGGTTTATAATTTAGGGTTTAGTGCTTAGGGTTTATTTTTTAGGGTATAGGGTCTAAGTGTGAAATTAATTAGAGCCAATTTGAGCCCTTTGAACCTATTTGTGACTTTAAAATGTGATATTATGATCAATTATCCCCAATATCATCACATATTGAGCCAATTAATCAATTAGGCCAATCAATGATGTGATTTGGGCTAAATTGAGCCCTATGAACCTAAATCTTACTCTAAAAGATGTTAGTTTGGGCTAAATCAATTTATTTAGTGCTTAGGTTTTATAATTTAGGGTTTAGGACATAGGTTTAGGGTATAGGGTCCAATTAGGAATTTAATTGGGGCCAATATGATCTCATTAAACCTATTTTTGACTATAAAGTGTGATTTTGAGCTTAATTTGCCCTAATTTCATCATATATTGAGCCAAATAATCAATTGGGAAATCAATAATGTGATATGGGCAAAACTGATCTTTGTGGTCCTAATTCTTACTCTAACTAATGTAAATTGGAGCTAAATTAATTTATTAAGGGTTTAAGATTTACAATTTAGGGTTTAGGGATTATGGCTTAGGCATTAGGATTTAGGGTACAATGTCCAATCCTAAAGTAAGTTGGGCCCAATTTGAGCTCCTTCAATCTATTTATGACTATACAATGTGATTGAGGGCTCAATTAGCCCTAATTTCATTATATGTTGAGCTAATTATTCAATAAGGGGAATCAATTATGTGATTTTGGCTAAATTAAGACTTTTGAACTTAATTCTTCTTCTAAAAATGCTAATTAAGGATAAATAGAAGTAACTAGTGTTTAAGGTTTATGATCTAGGGTTTATGGTTTAGAGTAGAGGGTATAATTATGAATGGAATTGTGGACAATTTGAGCTTATTGAATGTATTTATGACTACATAATGTGGCTTAGGGATCAATTTATCCTAGTGTCATCATATGTTGAGGCAATTAGTCAAGTGGGCCATTCAATGATGTGATTTGAAATAGATTGAAACCTATGAGTTTTATTTTTTTATCATTTAGAGTTTAAGTTTTTAGTCTTTAGAGCTTAGGTTTAGGGTTAATTGTGCAATCAATGTACACATCAAGGAATACATATGTAATTTTAGTGTGCATGTAATTTTAATGTGCATGTGTTATTAACATGTATATAATCCTGTGGGTAGTAAAATATTAAAAAATTACATACACCATCATCACATTTTTTCATATCAAGAGTTTTATCCTCTTCATACTATGATTTGTTTCATTGTGCACAATTTGGCTCTATTTTTTAATGATTTGATAACTGTCCCAAACCTCAAAAGTAGATAAATCTTTCTAATCATGGTTGACTACATAGTGTAAGTCTATTTTTTAATAATTTTATGATTATCCCCACTTGGTACTACACATAGTAGGTTTGTTTTTCAATAATTGGATCACTATCCCCACCCTCTAAAATTTAGAAATTTGTCTAATCATGGGTTATAGAAATATTACTAATGGGAATAAGAAAATAAAGTCCAAAATGGTATAGGAATTATAAGTGATGATATCAAAGCAAAGTTAGAAAATATAAATATTTCATGCAAGTAAGTTTACTATCCCTAATGAATTGAATATCACAAATAATGATGAAATGAATAATGATAGTATACTAAATTATGAAAATCCAATTGTTAATTCTGATAGTATATTGAATTATAATACAAGTCCACCTTCAAATTTTATGGTATTTTGGTTATGATGATCATATGCATGATGAATTACCCTCTAAAATTAAATAAAATTACATGGAAACATTTATTGTTAAAATTAATAATGAATTAAAAAATATGGTAACATCATTAAATGAAGAAACTACTAATGAAGATAACAATATGGAAACACCAAATCAACCAATTTTACCACTAAGAACACCTCATAGGATTTTGAAAATAATATCCATGTATTTAATTTAAATTTATGAAAACATTTTGAAACCAATGTGTACTAAAATGTCTAATGGCCAGATGAGAAGAAAATATGAAAGATTTTAGGAATAACATTTAAAAAATTAAATGAATCTTAAATATTTCAATTATTTGTTACATTAATGAAAGTGCTTAAGATGGGACCTATAATGGTCACCCTAGGACTAAGAACATATAATATTGATGATTAAAACAAGGAAATTAATAAAAATATACATAAGGCATACCATAAATTAGGTGTGAATAAATACACCAAAAATGGTAATGTTTCCTAATGCTTTATAAAAAACTGAATTTTAAGTTGTTAAACAAGCAACAAACGATTGATTAGAAAAACAAGCAGAGTATTGAACATAAATAATAAAACACTAATGAAATCAATTAGGAGGAATAGAATAATTGATGTTTCTAATAACAATGAATTATGGGTGTTCTTCAGTAGACTCCCATAGAAATATAAGGCTATAGTTGATGTCCTAAAATATTTACTTTCACAATTTTGGAAAGATAACAAAAGGGTGTCACCTAATATAAGAGATGTAATGAAAATAATATTTTTTTTTGTAAACTGTGAACCACATCCATAACATTTTTTGGATATGAATCGAACACAATTATACTCTAAATTAGTTCAAAAATATCCACAAATTTCTATTAGTCAAAGATAACTTGAAATGGCCAAACTTTTTTATATGAGAATCAATCACAAATGCACCATTTATTATTATAGGCAACATGTTGAATTTTTTATGCATTATGATGTTTTTTGTCATTTTCATTGTACTTTCCATACTGATAACATTTTACATGAGTGTGGACTGGAAGATTCCCAAAAATCAGCAAGGGAATTTATTACAAGCAATTTTTGTTAAACACCTAATGGACATTTTTCTTATAACAAAACATGTTTGGATGGAACTTGTAGCATTTATGGTAGACTGTCAAAATTGAAAAATTAAACCCATGAGTAGAGTAAAAATGGAAATGGAAAAGAATTAGCTGGTTTTAGTAAATATAAATATGTGACATATCAATTAAAATATGGAAAGGAATTTAAAATGTGTGAGCTTGTTACAAAATACATTATACCTGTTTATGAATTTATCATGAAATCTAGGGATGAAATTTCTTATGATTATGCAAGGCATACATAAATATTAGTGGTTAGATGAACAATTCAATTTAAGAAAGGACATGTTACCACTTGGTATTATTGTTTTAGTAGTTAACTTTGTAGAGAATTACACATTGTAACCACAAATAGAGGTTATATCACAGTACTACAATTCAATAGAGGTTTCCAATTTTGTCCATATAACATTCATGGATGAACTTGATAACATGGAACATGATCAAAAAATATTAATGGAGCACCAATTATATGTTAGTCATGATCGAACACATTCTAAAGACTATGTGCAAGGTTATTTTTAGATGTTCTATGGTAAGTTGAGTGAAATAAACATTACTTTCAATCAACATTATATTTGGTATGCACATTATAATTTAAAAATGTACAAATTTTCTACAAGATTAGTAGGATGCATGTGCCCACTAGTTCATAACATATTTGTATTTTTACTAAATCAGACCATGTAAAATGGGAGCATGAAGGTGTAGGACCATGCGTCAAAAGAGTGCTTGCAAGAGAGAAGATGAAGTTTGAATATGTTGTTGATTTGACAGATGTAAAAAACATAATTTAATGGTGTAAGGAGAAAATGGCCCATGGTGATCAATAAAACTCTAGGGTTCATGGATATTTCTTGTTGATGAAGGAAGAACAATTGGAAAGCTATGAATATTAGATGACAATAATGGTATTGAGTGAGTTCCACTAATTTCATAGCTCAAATACAGGTTCTTGGAATGTTCATATAAGACACATGTAATGATTTTCTTATAAATGCATATACTTATTTTAAAACATGGTGAGTCATAAGAGTGGGTGGATGAATGTAGTTATATGCATCTAAGTCTAATTGACACATATCAATTTCCACCATCATTACAACTTATAAATATGACATCATCACATAAATTTTACCTTGTGTTTGATCTAGTGCAATAAGGTATGATGAATTTTTACATTTAAAGTATATATGAAATTGAACTTAAAACATGTGTTATGTACTAAATTTGGTATATATATTTACAAATTGATATTAAATCATGTTTTATTTTGTGATGTAGAACATGTTTATACAGTTATTGCAAATGAGGATAATGAGGAGGGGACATAATACTACTTGTGTCAGTATGGAGAGGATAAAAGTAAATTAACTTATAAGGTCATAAATGGGGAAAGAATTTACTATCCCTTTAGGTTTATGCTAGTTACCAGAAGATGGCTTCAATGATATCCTATCAAAAATTTAGATGTATGGGTTTTTGAAGACTATGAAATACATAGAAATATAGTCCACTATTCAAATTTGGTTCTCATAAAAAATGTTCAATTGTATAAATATCAAGGGAGGCTATTAAACATGAATCTATGGAAGTTTTTTGAGTGTAACCATGAATTAAGTTTTACTATTATTAAGAATAGAGTTTATCCCATTTATACCATGGATTGAACTCCCAAGGTATGTTGAGTTATCATATGTAAATATGTTTACTTTTATCAAATTTTATTAATTTTATATGTAGTACATATAAATTTTAATTTAATCACATACTAACATATTTTTATAGGTTAGGGGTACCAAATTGTCTTCCACCTTCATGTCTTTGGCACCGTTAGTATATAATTCAATATTATTGAAACTAAACGAAGCTTTCAGTTCATGTAGATGACTACCTATTTTACTATATATGGAAGGACCTTTTTTAGGCTAGAATGGGTGATTTATATCTTAAATGGGTTTAATATTAATAAAATATTGTGTTTATAGAGGTTATTAAATTCCCTTAATGTTGTGACGATGTCATTTTTTAGCCACGAAGCCCTAGAGGTGGAGATATCCAACTTCAGCTTAAATGTTGACAATATTTCTTGTCAATGTTTCTTGATGCTATAATTGTTGTAAACACATGTATATATGTGTATTTAGATATTTTTGTGGTGATAAAATATGTAATAAACATATACAAATGTTTTGAAAATTATGGATTTTCAAGTGGATGTCTCAAAAGTGAAAATGTCTACTGAAGGAAAAGAACATCTCTTAACTAAATAAAAGTAGTATTTTAAAACTAATCAGGGAATTAAATGCCATATATTCATACATTATTTTAAATCCATGTGATAATGGATTAATTTATATGGATTAAAAATTCATGTGATGTTTCCCTTATTTTTTTTAGATGACTTACAATTTTTGTTTTACCCATGTCCAAAGTTTGCCTTAAAAAGTGCAAATTTACCATATAGAGAAGGACCTTCTTGAGGTTGGCACAGGTGCTCTCTCTCATAAATGGGAATAATAAAAGGCATATAATGTCTTAATATATGTTATTATAAACCCTCTATGTGTTTAATATTCCATTTTTCATCTATGATGCCCCAAAGGTGTAGATCTCCAACTGTGGCTTGAATGTTGACAACATTTCTTGTCAATATTTCTTGATGCCAAAATATTAAAAAAAATGCATATCTAGATGGATTAAAAGGACATGGTTGTGGGAATGTATGTAATTTTAATATATTTACATGTTTTAAGAAATTTATTTTAATGTTTAATTACCATAAGTGGAAATGTCTACTTGATGCAAATAAGTTGTATCTTAAATATATAAAAGTAGCCTTTTAGGACTGATCACAAAATCATCTTCCATGAATACATCTCTTATTTTTTATTCAAATGATCTAGGGTGAAATAATATGTATTTCACATTCATTTTATTTTTATTTTTTTTGTATAAGACTTATTTTTTTCATTTGATGTGTGTCTAAAGTTTGCCTTAAAAGGTGTATTTTTACCGTATAGTGAAGGACCTTCATGAGGCCATAAAGAGTAATAAATATCCTAACAAGGCATAATAGGAGGATAAAAAATCATTATTAAAATTTATTATGAACTCTCAATTTGGTTTAAATTCTATTTTTTATCCATGAGGCCATAATTATTGAGATCCTCAACTGTAGGTTGAATGATGACAACATTTCTTATCAATGTTTTTTTATGCTAGAATTGTTGTAAAGTTTCATTTTTGTGTGGATTAATAGTTCATGGTGGTATGAATATATGTGTATTTTATATATTTACATGTTTTAAATTATTTATATATAATCATATGTCATATAAGTGGAAATGTCTACTAGAGGCAAAAAACCTATCTCTTAACTATGTAAGAGTAGCATTTCAAAACTGATCACAAAATCATCAGCCATGGAATAATATCTTATTTTATATCCTAGTGATATAGGTTGATTTAAATGTATTTTATACACATTTTATATTTATTTTATGTAATTTATATGACTTATAAATTTTTTTTATGTGTTTAATTTTTTCCTTAAAAAGTGTAATTTTACAATATAGGGAAACACCTTCTTGAAAGATAGAATGGGTGCTTCATATCCTAACTGAGCATAGTAAGAGGAAAATAATGTATTACTATAAATTATTCATGACCCCAATGTTTTTTTAATTCTAGGTTTCATCTACGAGGTATGGTAGTTAGAGATCTCTAGCTAATTTTTGAATGTTGACAACATTTCTTATCAATGTTTATTAATGCTGAAATTGTTGAAAAAATGCATATCCACTTAGATTCAGAGGTCATGGTGGTGGAAAAATATGTAATATTTATATCCATATGTGTTTTAAGTGATGTATTTTAAATCATATGTCCTAGAAATATAAATGTCTATTAGAGGCAAAGAACCTATCTCTTAACTAACATAAAAGTAATATTTAGGACTCATCACAAAATCATTTGCCATAGATTTTTCTCTTATTTTTTTATCTAAGTGTTCTAGATTTAAATTATAATAATTAAATATGCATGCCATTATTCTTTTATTTCATGTCTATGACTTGTAGTTTTAATTTTACTCATGTCCAAATTTTACCTTAAAATATGCAATTTTACCATACAGGGAAGGAACTTCTTGAGGCCAAAGTGGGTGATTTATCTCCTAAATAGGAATAATCCAAGGAAACTAACATGGTAATATATTTTATTATTCACCCCTGACATGGTGTAAATTTAATTTTTCATCCATGAGTCCCTAGAGGTAGAGATATACAATTGTGACTTGAATGTTGACAACATTTCTTGCCAATGTTTCTTGACATCAGAATTATTGTAAAAATATTTATCTGCATGGATTAAGAGGTTTCGTGGTGGTAACATATGTAATTTTCATATCCCACTATTTTTTTATGTTTTATCAAGTGAAGGACCCAGAAGTGGAAACGTCTAATTGAGACAAAGAACATATTTTTACCACATAAAAGTAGCATTTCAGGACTAGTCATAAAATTATCAACCACAAATTTATCTCTTATTTTAGATCTAATTAATACATGGTGAAAGTAGAGGGTTTAAACATGCACATGATAGTTATTTAATTTCATGTATATGACTTAATATTTTTTTGATGCATGTCCAAATCTTCCCTTATAAAGTTCAATTGTATTGTATAGGGAAGTACTTCTTAAGTCTAAAACATGTGATCCTTCTCCTATCTAGGAATAATACGAGGCCAATAATGTGGTACCATATGTTATTAATACCACATATGTGGCTTCAATTCCATTTTTCATCCATGATTCATCATATGTGGAGATCTATAACTGCAGTTTGAATGTTGACAACATTTCTTTTCAATGTTTCTTGATAATAGAATTATTTTAAAAACATGTATCCAAGTGGATTTAGAGGTTATGGTGATGGTAAAATATGTAATTTTCATATATTAATGTGTTGTAAGTTATTTATCTGAAATTGGAGGTTATAAAGGTAGAAAAAACTATTGGAGACAAATAATTTCTCTTAACTTAATAAAAGTATTATTTTAGGACTAATCACAAAATTGTATGACACATGTTCTTATCTTATTTTAAATCCCAAATATTTGGGGTTCAAGTAGAGGTATTATAAATTAATGTGATATTTCTTTTGGTTCATGTAGATTATTTATGGTTTTCACTTTATGAAGGTCAAAATTTTGCCTTAAAAAGTGCAATTTTACCTTATAGGGAAGGACCTTCTTAAGGCAGGAATGGGTGATTTGTCTCATAACCATGTGTACTCCAAGGAAAATAACCTAGTCATAAAGGTTATTTGGCACCCATTAAATGCTATATATGTCATTTTTTATCCATGAGGCCCTTGAGGTGCATATCTCAAACTGTGACTTGAATGTTGATAATATTTTTTGTCAATGTTTTTTTACGCTAAAATTATTGAAAAAATGTGTAATTATGTGGATTTAGAGGTCATGATGGTGGGAACATATGTAATTTGATTATCCTAAAATGTTGAAAGTGATGGATATATAATTAGAAATGTTTATAGTAGGCAAATAACCTCTGTTAATTAAATAAAAGTAGAATTTTAAGATTGATCGTAGAATCATCTGCCACATATTCATCTCTTATGTTTTATCCAAGTGATTTAGGGTGAAAGTAGAGGGATTACACATAGATGAGTTGGTTATTTCATTTAATGTATATGTTTTATTTTTTTCATTTGATGCATGTCCAATTTTTTCCATAAAAAATGTAATTTCACCATATAAGGAAGGACTTTCTTGAGGCTGAAATGAGTGATATGTCTCCTAATCAGGCATAATTTGATGAAAATAATGTATTCATAAAGGTTACTTAGCACTGAAAACATGGTTTCAATGCCATTTGTTTCAATGAAGCCCCAAAGATAGATATCTCCACTTGTATCTTGAATGTTAACACTTCTTATCAATGTTTCTTGACATCAAAATTATTTCAAAAACATGTATTTAGGTGGATTTAGAGGTCTTTGTGGTGGTAACATATGTATTTTACATATCCTAATGTTTTTTAATCATTATATTTATAGGCATAGGTCCCATAAATGCAAATTAATAATGATGATAAAGAACATGTCTCTTGACTACATAAAAGTAGCATTTCAGTATCGATCAAAAAATTGTCTACCACAAATTTATATCTTATTTTTTATCTAAGTGATTGGGGTGTAGGTAGAGGGATTAAACATGCAAATGATGGTTATTTTGGTTCATGTATATGAATTATAATTTTATTTTGATGCATGTCCAAATTTTCACTTTAAAAAATATAATTTTACCATATAGGGAAGGACCTTGAGGCTATAATAGGTGCTCTGTCTCTTAATGGGGCATAGTCAAAGGATAATAACATGCTCTTAGAGGTTATTTAGCACCCCAGACATGGTGACACTTCCATTTTTCATCTATGATTCCCTATAGGTTGATATATATAACGATGTCTTGAATGCTGATAACATTTCCTATTAATATTTCTTCGCACCGAAATGAAGTTCTAGTTTTAATAAAAAAATGAAAAAGTGAATGGGTGAAAATAATGATAATAGTGGAGATAGTTTTAAGATTAAATAATTAGTAGTGGATTATTCCTCTAAGGAGCTTGGGAATAATTTATTAAAAATAGATAAGGGTAGCTCTACTTCTCTTCTCGATCTTCATTTTTGTTCTATTATTAATGAATATATTCTACAATTCAATATTTACTCATTTATGATAGGAATTCTGGGAGCAAAACATAGATAATTTTAATCACACACAATAATATAATTCTTGATTTAGATTACATCCAAACCATTACACAAATATATAGTAATTTCTAACCTATAAATAAGGATATTTATTTAACCACTAAATCTCCATATTTATCTCAAGTTAAGATTTTACATAAGTTATATTAACAAATCAATTAACATAGGAATAGGCTTCACTACCTAAGCTATTTACAATCTTACTAACAATAATAATAATATATTATACTATCATAGATAATATAGTAATCTATGTGAACACTATAAAATATCCAACATTCACCCCCTTAGTGTCAACATGGGGATATAATCACATTCTAAAAATATTTAACCACATCCTCAAAGTGTTGCCTAGACTAGGTACAAACTCCATATATTATCTCTTTACCCTCATGAAGGCATAGTGGTGAGTTGAATTATGAAGTACTAATCCCTTCACCTTTAGGTTCTTGTAGGACTTTCCCTTCTTCCTCAGGTGCCTAAATTTTGTACTCCAAGATCCACAAGCTTGGTACTAACTAGATAATCATTCCCAAGCTTACCTCAAAATCTTCCATGCTCCCCAAAGGTGAGTTTTTTGAAAACATGAATTTCCCAAATTTCTAGAAAGGGGTTTATTTGTAAATCAACATAGTGAAAATATGAAGAACAAATAACTGAAATAAAATTCACCCCCAAAGCATATGGGCCCCATCATTGGTGACTAATGAGAGGATCCAGAAACCTCCATCCTTAATTGCCTCTGACTTCTAACATGATGAATTGCTTACTCAAGTGATGAAGTCATGAAGCTAAATTATTTCCACATTGGGTGTATTTTTATTATTTCTCTCCCGTAATGTGAAACATACCTTAATAGAATATCAAATTATAATGATAATGCATTTGTAAGGAAAAATTTATTTTATTTTTACAATTTTTACAATAGACCCAACAAAAAGACTTTGACACTTTAAACAAGACTTGACAATATTAACCAAATTATAAAAGACAAACTAAATTGACTATTACTAAAGTGATTTTGACTTTTATAAACCTATATACTATATATTCAAATCTATAATATATTTACTTGGGTTTATAAATCCAATAAAGACTTAGATAGGATTAAACCATTACATGACTTATAATACATTTGAATATCATATTGACCCTATAAATAAACATTACTTAAAAATAAGAAAGATACGTATTAACTAAGTTTTAAAATAGATATACTAAATAGCTTAATATAAACCTAAGGCAAATATAGATAATAACAAAATAATGACTTATTTTAAAGTATACAAAAAAATATTTAAACCAAATAAATTACATAAATGCTCAAAGACCCATGGAATAGATTTGAACATAGTATTTTGAATATCTATTCACATGGAAGACTAGGCATATGTGTAGATGGCATGATCTCCAAGAATAACGGGATAAGCAAACTACTTGAATAATAAATGATTTTGACTAGAAATGCACACATAAATAGTTTTACGATATGGAAAGTACAAACATTATAAGAAAGAATCTCAAAGAGCATAAAGATAGATTCCCACAAGTAAGAATAGCTAGACAAATGGTCAGAATGACATTTGTATTATGATAGTCCACATACAATGCTGAAAATCTAATTCTAATTTGCATGTTATACTTGAAAATGAGTTATATTAGCATTAAATCAACCATATAAATGTATAATTCATGTAATAATCAGGTTGTAATCCCATGGTTTGTACACTAATTCATGTTACATGTAATACTTACCTAAATAATTACATTGTCTACCACATAAGCTTGTAGATTCAAAAATATTCATTAGTGCCTCCTTATGCCATCTCATAATGCTCCCACTTTTCCTTTAACTGAAGCTATTTGATATACATATTTACTACTATATAAAATAGACTTGGATTTATGAAT
>JARHVA010002153.1:1460000-1467500 GCA_037957365.1 Torreya grandis | reverse complement strand
CAAATAATCAATTGGGGAAATCAGTAATGTGATGTGAGCCAAATATATCCATGTGAACCTAATTATTATTCTAAAAGATTTTAATTATAGATAAATCAATTAGTTAGAGTTTATGGGTTAAGGTTTAGTGTTTAGGGTATAGGGTATAGTGTATAAGGTCTAATTGTGAAGGTATTTATGGCTAATTTAAGTCCTTTAAACTTAATTATGAGTATAAAATGTGATGTTGGGCTCAATTAACCCTAATTCCATCACATATTGATCCATTTAGTCAATTGGGGAAATTAGTGATGTGATCTGGGATAAATTGAACCCTATGAACCTAAATCTTACTCTAAAAGATATTAATTTTGGATAAATCAAATTGTTTAGGGTTTAGGGTTTATGATATGGGGTTTAGGTCTTAGGTCTTAAATTTTATGGTTTAGGTTTAAGGTATACAGTTGAATCACAAATGTAATTAAGACTAATTTGAGTTTGTTAAACTTAATTATGACTATAAAATGTGATTTTCAGTGTAATTTACCATAGTGTCATCATCGTTTGACCCAAATAGAAAATTAGGGTAATTAGTGATGTGATTTGTGCCAAAATTGAGCACTATAATCCTTATTCTTACTCTAACTTATGTAAATGTTGAGATAAATTGATTAGCTAAGGGTTTAGGGTTTACCATTTAAGGTTTAAAGCTTAGGGCTTACATTTTATGGCCTAAGTATTAGGTATTAGGGCTTATGATTTAGGTTTTATGGTACATGGTCTAATGATGAAGGAAATTGGGCCCAATTTGAGCTCCTTGAACCTATTTATGACTACAAAATGTGATTGTGGGTTCAATTAGATCTAATGTCATCACAAATTGAGCCAATTAGTTAATCAAGGGAATCAGGGATGTGATTATAGATAAATATATCCTTGTGAAACTAATTATTACTCTAAAATATTTTAATTAGGGATAAATCACTTTCTTTAGTGTTTAAATTTTATGATTTAGGGCTTAGGGCTTATTTCTTAGAGTTTAGGGTTTATAGTTTAGAGTATAAGGTCTAATCCTGAATGGAACTAGGGATAATTTAATATTGTTAAACTTATTTGTGACTAAAGATGTGGTTTTGGGATCAATTTATCCTAATGTCATCACATAATGAAAAAATTAGTCAATTTGAATAATTAGTGATGCAATTTAGGCCAAATTGATTCTTCTAAATCTAATTGGTTTAACATTAAGAGTTTAAGGTTTTAGTGTTTAGGGTTTAGATTTAGGTTAAATTATGTAAACCATGTAAACATAAAGGAATGCATAATAAATTTTATCATGTAAATGCTTTTAAATAATATGTGTTATTAATATGTATGTAGTCTTATGCGTAGTAAAATATTTAAAAAATACATCCACCAACTCTATTTTTTTCAAATCAAGAGTTTTAGCCTCTACATACTATGTTTTGTTTCATTTTTCATAATACGGGTCTATTTTTTAATGAATTGATCACTATCCCCAACCTCAACAGTTCATAAATTTATCTAATCATGGTTGACTACATAGTGAAGGTCTAGTTTTTAATAATTTAATCATTGTCCCCACTTGGTACTACACATATCAGGTTTGTTTTTCAATAATTTGATCACTGTGCACACCCTCTAAAGTTTATATCTTTTTTTACTCATGGGTTACAAAAATTTTACTAGTGGGAATAATAAGTTAAATTCCAGAATAGTAGTGGAATTATAAGTGATGATATAAAAATAAATTTAGTGAATTTGAAGAATTTTTGAAAGTAAGTCTACTATACCTAATGAACTAAATATCATAAATAATGATGAAATGAATAATTATAGTATACCAAATTATGAAATTCCAATTTTTAATTATGATAGTATACTAAATTATCATGCAATTCCATCATCAAATGTTTATGGTTTTTAATTTTGGTGATGATGATAATATGCATGATGATTTACCCTCTAAAAATGAATAAAATTACATGGAAACATCTATTGGAGAAAGTAACAATGAATAAAACAATATGGGATCATCATTCAATGAAGAAACAACTAATGAAGATAATAATATGGAAACACCAAATTGACCAATTTTACCACTAATAACACCTCTGAGGATTTTTAAAATAAGACTCATGATTTTAATTGAAATTGATGAAAACATTTTGAAATCAATGCGTAACAAAATGTCTAATGGCCATATGAGAAGAAAAGATCAAACAATTTAGGAGTAACACTTTGAAAAATTAAATGAATCTCAAAGATATCAATCATTTCTTACATTGATTAAAGTGCTTAAGATGAGACCTACAATGAGCACCCTAAGAGTAAGAACATCACATACTGATGGTTAAAACAAGGAAATTATTAAAAATCTACATAATGCATACCATAAATTAGGTGTGAATAAATGCACCAAGGATGGTAATGTTACTGGATGCTTTACTAAAAACTATATTATAAGTTGGCAAACAAGTATCAAACATTTGAATAGACAAATAAGTATAATATTAAACATAAATAGAAAAACACTAATGAAAGTAATTGAGAGGCATATAATAATTGTAATTGCTAATACAAATGACTTATGAGTTTTATATGGTAGACTGCCATGGAAATATAAGGCTATAGCCGATGCCCTAGAAGATTTACTTGCACAATTTTGGAATGATTAAACAAGGGTATCACCTAATATAAGAGATGTAGTGAAAATAATAGTTGTTTCTCTAAACTATGAACCACATCCAGAACATTTTTTGGATATGATTCAACCATAATTGTGCTTTAAATTTATTCAAAAAAAGATAAAAATTTATATTAGTCAAAGATATCTTAATATGGCCAAACCCTTTTATGTGAAAATCAATCACACATACACCACTTATTATTGTAGGTAATAAATTGAATTTTTTATGCATTATGATGTCTTTAGTCATGTTCATTGTACTTTCCATACTAATAAAATTTAATTTTCAAGAGTGTAGAATGGAAGCTCTACCAAAATTAGTAAGGAAATTTATTCCAACCATTTTTTGTGAAAGATCAGATGGACAATTTTTTATAACAAAGCATGTTTGGATGGAACTTGTAGCATTTCTAGTAGATTACTAGAATTGAAAAATTATAGCCATGAGTAGAGGAAATAAATAAATGGAAAATAATTAGTTGGTTTTATTAAATATAAATCTATGACATGTCAATTAAAATATGGAAAAGAATCTAAAATATGTGAGCTCATTACAAAACAAATACTTATTTCTTAATTTATGGTCAAATTTAGGGATGAAATTGTTTATGAGTATCCAAAGTACATACATAGATATTGATGGATATATGAAAAATTCAAGTTAAGCAAGGACACATTACCACTTGGTACTATTATTTTAGTAGTTTACTTTGAAGAGAACTACACATTAAAATAATAAATAGAGGTTAAGTCATAGTAGTACAATTCAGTAGAGGTTTCCATTTTTATGTTTATACCATTTTAAATGCACCTGATAGTAGTGATCATGACCTAAAAATATTAATGGAGTACCAATTCTATATCAATTATGATTTCACACATTCTATAAACTATGTGCAAGTTTATTTTTAGATGTTCTCTAGCAAGTTGAGTAAAAGGAACATTTATTTGAATCAGCATTATATTTGATCAAATAACTACACGTCATAATTTAAGAATGTACAAATGTACAAATGTTCTAATGTCTTTGTAGGATGTGTGTTCCCACTAGATTATAACATATTTAGAGCTTCACCAAATCAGGCCATGCAAAAAGGGAGCACGAAGGTGTAAGAACATGTGTCAAAAGAGTGTTTGTAAGAAAGAAGTTAAATTTTGAATATGATGTTGATTTGACATATGTAAAAACTATAGTTTAATGGTGTAATGATAAAATGGCCCGTGGTGCTCAATAATACTATAGTTTTAATAGATGTTTATTTTTTTGGAGGAAAAACATTTGTCAAGCTATGAATATTATATGATAGTAATGATATCAAGTGAGTTCCACTCATTTCAGAACTCAAATGTTGGTAAGTGGGAAATTCATACGAGACACCTGACATGCTTTTATTCTATAAGAATGGACTTTTTTGAAATGATTATGATTCATAAGAGTGGGTGGTGAATGGATTTATAGGCCTCTATGTCTAATTGATGCATATCAAGTTTCACTAGCATTACAACTTATAAATATGACATCATCACATAGCTTTGGCCTTGTGTCTGATCTAGCACGACCAGGTATGAGATGATTTTTTGCATTTAATATATATATATATATATGCAATTAAATTTAAATCATGTGTTATTTACTAATTTTATTATACTTATTAACAAATCATTATGAAATCATTTTTTTATGATGTAGGGCATGTTTATGCAGTTAGTGTAGATGAGGATAATCAAGAGTGGACAAACTACTACTTGTGTTAGTGTGAGGAAAAAAATATATTAACATCTATGGTAATAGATGGGGAAAACATTTACTATCCCATTGAATATGTGGTAGTTATCAGAACATGGATTCGATGATATGTTATAAAAAAAATTGATGTATGGTTTTTTGAAGATTATGAAGTACATAGGAAGATACTCCAGTATTCAAATTTGGTTCTCATAACAAATGTTGAATTTCAAAAATAATAGGGTAGGGTGTTAAACATGACTCTATAGAAAGTTTTTGAGTGTAACCATGAAGCAATTATTATTATTATTATTATTATTAGTATTATTATTATTATTATTATTATTATTTATTATTATTATTATTATTATTATTATTATTATTATTATTATTATTATTATTATTATTATTATTATTATTATGATTATTATTATTATTATTATTATTATTATTATTATTATTATTATTAAGAGTAAAGTTAATCCTATTGGTACCATGGATTGAACTCCCAAGGTATGATGAGTTCTAAAATGTAAATATGTTTAATTTTATCAAATTTTATTAATATTTTATATAATACATATAAATTTAAATTTAATTATATATTAACATATTTTTTTAGGTTAGTGATGCCAAATTATCTTCCACCTTCTTTTCATTGTCATCATTAGTATAAATTTCCATACTATTTAAACTAAGAGAAGCTTTCTAATCATGTAGATGACTACTGATTTTATTTTATAAGGAGGGACCTTTTTTGGTTGAAATGGATGCTTTGTATCCTGATTGGGTGTACTATGAGGAAAATAATGTGGTAATAAAGGTTATTCAATGCCTCTAATGTGGTGGTGATTTAATTTTTTAGCCACGAGGCCCCAAAGGTGGAGATCTCTAACTTCATCTTCAATGATGACAACATTTCTTGTCAATGTTTATTGGCATCAAAATTTTTGTAAAAAAGTGTGTCCATATGGATTAGAGGTTGTGCTGGTGAAAACGTATGTAATTTTCATTTCTAAGTGTGTTTTAGTTTATGTATTTTCAAATGCATGTCTCGGAAGTAGAAATGTTCACTAAAGGCAAAAAACCTCTCTTAAATACATAAAAGCAGTATTTTAGGTTGGATCACGAAATCATCTGCCATAGATTCATCTCTTATATTAAATTCAAATGATATGGTATAAATATATATGGATTATATATGTATTTTATGGTCTTTTATTCCATGTAGAGGACTTACTATTTGTTTTTTACATGTGTCTAAAATTTACCTTAAAATGTGCAAAATTATTTTATAGAGGACCTTATTAAGATTGCCACGGGTGATCTCTCTCCTAATCTGGCATATTATAAGTCCTATAATAAGGTTATAGATGTTATTAGTCACCTAAAATGTGGTTTAGATACCATGTTTTAGCCATGAGGCCACAAAGGTGGAGATCTCCAATTGAGGCTTGAATATTGATAACGTTTCTTGTTAATGTTTCTTGATGATAGAATTATTGAAAAAATCATATCGTTTTAGTATATTCTTGTTAATATTCTTAATAAATAAACTTATTAAAAATGGAAATTATGATACATGTTTTTAAATGGATACCTATGATGGAGGTTGCACACTATTGATCTGGAGAGGTGGAAACTCCTTTTTGCTTAGGAAGGATTACCTACACATAAGAGACAACTCAAAAAAGACTTATTAATAAGATAGATAAGTGGACTGCCTGATGCTAGATCAATTCTAGGAAGTGGTACACTTCCTTAAGAGTATGTTAGTCCACTGTATGAAGAAATTAAGCATAAAATTTAATAATAAAAATTACAACAAAGCATATGATAATATAGATTTGATTCTAAATTTAAATGTATTAATATATTACATGGATGTTAACAAAGTGATCATTCTAATAAGATATAGTTGAATCTTCTTATGCATGTATTACTTCTAATTATTCTATGACTTCTTCTATTGTAGGGACAAAGATAATTGCAAAAATTCCTAGATCAAAATAAATAGCACTTTGATCTGGGAAAAGTAGGTGAGGACTATGGGAAAATCATAGATGGAAACCACGTCACGTTCAACTCCTAGTAATGTCATCTATAAATAGGGACTCATGATTTAAAGAATAATAATAGATAATTTATATTAATGTACACTATTAGATTAAATTCAAATTGTAGATAAAAATAAAAAACATAGGGATCAATGTTGATTACTTCAAAATCACTAACAATTATATTACAAGGAAGATTCAAGTGAGGAATCATTTTTTATCCTGAAAATGGGGAAAGAAAGCTCAAGATGGGGCCTAAATGTAGGATTTAAGGGATTTGAAATGGATTTAAGAATAGTTAATGAGGATCTAAATAACTAAGGGTAATAAATAGAACAAAATAAAATAATAGAGGAATCAGAATATATTCAAACAAGAAATATACTTACCTTTGAAATGCTTCTAATGTTGTAGAGAATTCTCACATTGATGAGGATATTCTTAACCTTTGAAAGAGTGGGGATGGACTGAGATTGGTATGCCATTCTTATGTAGGTATTCTAGGAAAATTTATCTAGCATTCTAATGTATGAATTCAATATCTTTCCGCTCAAGGATTGTCTGAGTTTAAATCAATGATGATCCAAATTAGGTCAATGACAATCATAGGGATCAGTATCGATTCAATCCAAGTTTCCCAAGTTAGTTCAAATAAATATAATAGATGAGGTTAAACTTAGTCTTAAGATGTTTTAAATGAATTATGGTTAGTGAGAGGTTGTTAAGAGGTTAAGAACAACTTACTTTTAATATATTTCGGGAGATTTGACTAGATTTAAGGAGGGTTAAGTAGTTAAAATTAGTTACCTAGGTATAAAGTAATCAATTAGACTAATTATGTGAAGTAAGATAGTAATTGGTAAAACTAAATTAAATAACATTAAAAAGGGTGGGGAAGTGGTGAAATAAATATATTCATACTAATATTATGGTGTAAATTCACAATGTGTACATTTACCCCTTTTTCAAGCAATTTGCGATAACCTACCATGAGACAAAACTAGGATGGGTCCAATGCCCCTCATTTA
>JARHVA010002153.1:1440000-1455000 GCA_037957365.1 Torreya grandis | reverse complement strand
AGGTAAAGGACTTTTAGGAAATAATGATTTGAAACTCTACCTTATTTTTAGCAGAGTTAATCCATCAGGACGTGCTATGAATAGAGCTAAGTTATCCATATTTAAGGATAAAATGTGTATACTAACACAAACTCACATGATTCTTTATCATTATTGGGTGATTTTAGAGATAGGGGACTAAATTTAAGGAAAAATTGTGTTGAATATAATTTGTAATAGGATTATTAATAGTAGAAAGGATGCAGATGTAAAGCATTAAGAGGTTCATGTTTTAGTTTCCCATCAAGGGAGGCCAAATGGTATGCCCCAGATCCATATTTATGAGTGATAATATAAGGTCCAAGACAATCTGGGGCAAAATTTCCTCATTTACTTCTTTCCATATTTGTGACATGTTAATTTTTTTCAAGGATAAGGTCACCAATATTAAATTCTCATTCTTTTAAATGTTGATTACATGCAAGTTTTATCCAATCTTGATATACATGAAGGTGATAAAGAGATGTGGATTGATGCTCATCTAAAATTTCTAGATGTTTTAATCATTATTGATAATAATCTTATTCAAAAATGATGTTTTTAAGAAATATTTGAAGAGAAGTAATTTTGAATTCTAGGGGGAGAATTGCTACAGTACCATAAACCAAAGAAAAAGGGGTAGCACGTTTGATAAGCCCATAAGAAGAGAAGTAATTTTGAATACTAGTTTGATAAGCCCATAAATCAAAATGTATGTGAAGATTCCATTTCTTTCTAGCCTCATTAAAAAAATTTGTTAATGTCTTTACATGGGTTTTTTGGTTTCTCTGGCTTGTCTATTGGCTTTTGAATAATAAGGCAAAGAAAATCTTAGCTTAATGTTGAAGGAATCTCACAACTTTTGAACCTATTTATTTTAAAAATATTTACCATTATATGTAATGATTTTATGTAGGACACCAAAATTAAATATGATATGATGATTTAATAAATCAACTATGTTATATGCCTTAGTCTAAATAAGAGGAACAACCTCAACCCATTTAGTGAAATATTCGGTAGCAGTGATGATAAAACTATGCCACTTGGAATATTTAGGATTAATCTAACCTATAAGGTCTAATCCCCATTAGGATAATGATTAAAAGTCCTTTTATACTTATAATTAATGACTAGGGATATGCTATAAGTTGGTGTGTTGTTGGAACTTCATGTATTTCTTGACATATTGACAATAGTCCTAATTTTAAGTAGGTCAATACTAACCTATTTTCATAATCTTCTTGGTAACAGTTAAACCACTAAAATGGATACTACATATTCCATCATGTGTTTCTTTGATTTTGAGATTTTCTTCAAATATATATAGATAATAGATGAGAATACCATTAAACCCTTGCTTATAAATCACACCTCCAGTAACATATATCGGGTATTCCACTTCTGAAAAGCAGGCTTAACATTTTTGGATAAATATGAAGGAATGAAGCCTTACACAAATAATTAAATATATGTATCTATCATAGATTTAAGTAATTTTCCTCTATAATATGGATATAAATAAGATAAATTTTGGTATAATAAGATTGATTTACCTTGTGGATAAGGACAAACAATTTAGATTCCTAGGAGAAAGATGGGATAAAGGAAGCCAAGAAAGCCATAGTATCAATAAACTTGTTGGTTGAATGAGGAGTGGCCTAGATGATATAGTGGTTGAGGGTGGATAATAATTATTTTGATAACATTTTATACCTCTAGATGATGTTATTATTGCAATGATATATACCAATTATATGATTGACTTCTAGCTAGGAGTCCTAAAAAATACAAAGCAACATAACACCTAGATCCAAACCCTTTTGGAGACCTATAATTAGGGATTCATACTCTACCATATTATTATTATATTCAAAATAAAGTATTAAAAATAGGGCTATAGGAATTCCTTCTATAAATATTATAAAAATACCTATTCCCCCTTCACATTCATATTTAGATCCATAAAAAAACAATATCATCTTATATTTGATATCTACTTAGATGTGGAGGTTATATATTATTCATGAGATTCATAACTAGATGGTAGATTATTAGCAATGGGTTCCTTAGCTAATTGATCAGCAATGATCTACTCCTTAATAAACTCCTAGGTAAGGAATTTAAAATCAAATGTAGTGACAAGTATAAGCCATCTTACCATTTATTGATTCTGATAGGGTTTTGAATACATGAACTTAAAAGGATCGATATTGGTAATCATATAGGTTTTTTGATTAAGGAAATAGTGGTGAAGTTTATAAGCCATGAATACTAAGGCCAAACATAGTTTTTGATATTTGTGTAAAAAGTCTCATCTTGAACCAAAGTGTGACTTATATAATAAACTACTTCATCTTTATGTTGTTCATCCCAATGGGTAAACATGGCACCTAAATCATGGTCTATAATTGAGATATAAAAGTAAAAAGGTTTATCCTCTCTTGTCAAAATAAGGACAAGGGGAGATATGAGATACTTCTTAAGCATATAAAATCCTACTTGATAATTTGAATCCCAAAAAAATTGGGTTTCTTTCTTAAGAAGATATGGAATGGTTGGCATTGGTCAATTAATTATGAAATAAAGTGATGAATATATTTCACTTTTCCTTGTAAAATATGAAGCTACATGAGGTTGGATGGAGGTGGCATATAGATAATGGCTTTAATTTTAATAGGATCAACCATAATTCCCTAAATGGAAATGATAAAACCCAAAATATTTCCTAATAAATCCCCAAATACACACTTTTAGGGGTTAAGATGAACCTCATATTTGAATAAACAAGAAAAGATTATCTGAAGGATAGATAGGTGATATTTAAGATATTTGGATTTACTAAGGATATCATCTACATAATCTTTAACAATTTTGTGAATTAAGTCATGAAAAATATAGGTTATGTTACATTGGTAAGTTGCTCCTACATGTTTTAAACCAAAAGGCATGACCATATAACAAAAAGTCCCCCATGGAGTAATGAAATAGGTTTTATGCTGATCTTATGGGGTGATAAGGATCTAGTTATAGGTATAAAATCTATACATGAGTGACAACATTTTGTGTCCTACAATGAAATCCATGAGCTAGTTTATATTAGGAAGGGGAAAATCATATTTTAGATAGGCAATGTTAAGATTGTCAAATTCAATACAAAGGCATAACCCCCTTTATGGGTTCTATGATAGGTATTATGTTAGATACCCATCGAGGATAATCGATGGGTTGGATAAAGTTAATAAATAAAAAACATTGTAATTTTTATTTGACAATAAGAGCTATGCAAGGATGCATTTATTAAAGTTTTTATTTTACTAGTTTAGCTTTAGGAATGGTGACGATGTTATGGATGAATATAACAGGATCTATTCCTAGCATATCACTATTAGACAAAGCAAAGGCTTGGCTATGATTATTAAGGAATTTTTTAAAATCTTGGTGTTCTTGAGAATCTAAGGATTGGCTCACTTTGATTTTTTGTAAGACCTCGAGTGTTACTATTTAATATCAGTTATATTATCATTTAAAAGACTAGGAGAATTAGACGGTATGATATTATTTAGATATGAATCTCCTATCCCTAAGTATGTTAAAATAGAGTCTTCATCCCAACACTCCATTACATGGACTGAGGAGGAATTTTCATCTACTAGGTCAGGAAAAGTTAAGGAAAGGCATAGGGTTATTTCATTATTTTGATAACTTAGATATTCAAAGTGAATGGTGAAAATAAAAAAACTCTAGGTAGGATGGAAATGGTGTCATAGGTTGTTTTAGGATAACTAATCGGGGATGAGGATGATTCATCATCGATATTTATAGAGATACAATATGGCAAAGTACTATCATTGTCAGTTTTAAGAGTTTCCTATAAACTAAGGCCATGGATTTTGTGTGGTTTTCCAAGGTCATTTAATGTAACCTCATGAGGTCCTTGTTCATAATATCCTATGCCAAATCCTTTCCAATAAATCACTATAGATAATTTTGTGTAAAGTTTGGTTTATTAAGAAAGGAAAATCCAGATGAGAATAGTTTGGTAGATGTTTGAATTTCCTTGTATAAATGGGATTGATAGATTCCTCCATAGATTAAGTGTGTTTGGAGTTAAGGAGGCTGAAGGGGATAATATCACCTAAGTTGTGTTGGTAAGTAAAATATTATTCAGGGCATCAATATTATTTACGGGTTGATAAGGTGCAAAGAGTTAACAACTAATACTCCCCTAAAGAGAGTTGTTGGAATGCTAAGTCAAGGGAGTTTTCATTAGGGATACAGAATGAGAGTAATGTAGAAATAACTGATGTTTCCCCCAAAAATAATGGGTTTGGTCTACTTAGGGGGATCCAAGTCTCATTAGGATAATAATTTAAGATGCATGTCTTGAATGGATGTGGGTTTGATGGGATGACATAGATCTTATCTTCATATTCATATTTAAGGCATTGATGTAAAGTAGAGGGGACATAATGCATAACATGTATCCAATGACATCCTAGTAGGATGTTATATTTAAATTCCCCCTCTATCACATAAAATAACTCCAGTAGGTTATAAATACCTACTTAGATGGGAAGATGACTATACCTAATGTGGGGGTAACAATGTCATTAAAGGGTCATAGGAAGGCTAGATATTAAGCTATAATCATTTCTAGTAACTGAAGTTTCCTTAGAAAATCATGTGAGGAGATAATATTTATACTATCTCCATTGTCAATCATAACTCTTTTGATTCATGTTTGATTAACTTAGGGAGTGATAAATAATGGTGGGTCCCAATCTTTGAGTTGTAACAAGGATATTTGAGAATCATGAAATGTGATAGATGATGACTTCTATAAGGATCCAATGAAGGCTGATGGAGGTTGAGGTTCATCAGATTGTACTTGGGTGTCCTGTAAGGCTTCTATCATAACTTCATGATGTTGTGGATAATTTTAAATTAAATCTTATAAAGAATTTTTTATGGGAAGTTAGTGGAGTTATTTTAGAACTGATATATATATATCAACTTTGAGGGATTATTATTTCATAATTTCCCTAGAATAGAAACTTTGGGTTTTGGGATAGGAAATGTAGGATTGTTTGTGGTATAATTAGGATCTTTTCCAATAGAAACTTTGGTTTTATTTGTATTTTGGGTTTTATAACCCTATCTCTAGGATCAAGTGGCTATGTTTAATGCATCTATTTGAAATAATGGTTGGTTTGTGTTGTTTTTGAAATCACCTAAGTCTAGAGGGTCAAGGAGGGTTGATACTTAGTTTCATTATAGGTGTTATCATTTTTATAATTTTATTCTGACCCTCTTGATAATATACTAGTTCCTAGGGTGATCGTAACTATATTGGTTTGATTATGAGGATAATCAAGACCAAATTATTCCCATAAAAGATCATCCTATGCTAATAAATCTTAGATTATAGCTTTGAAAATATTACAAATTTTATTATCTTACCCCAATATTTGATGGTAAGCACATTTCTTATCTTCCCAATACCATGTCATTTTTTGAGTATGGGGGTTAACAGGCTTTATAGGTGATAGTGTGATAAGGGAGGTTCGAAGGAGTTGATCAAGAATCATGTAATAAGACCCCCATAATGGATTTTGGTTAGGTTTTTCCACCTATAAAGGAATTTCCATGGGGGATACATTCAATTTATGTCTTGATTTCTTGCATTGATTATTATAATGTTTCTAATAGATGGTATTTTATGTTTAGAATAAGACCTTATACCAAGATTTTGAGGGTAATAAGGATTTAAGGGATTATGTATGGGTGTTATTATTGTGGGAATAAATTTTTGTAATGTTTTATGTTTCCTAGAGTAGGATTACATAATGGTGGTTTTGGCCTTCCATAAGGATAAGGTCCAATTATGGATGTTTTAGTTTGAGTTGCTGGCATAACCATTTTCCCTTTTTGAGCCTGGTCAGAACTAGTAGGAATATCCTCTTTAGGGAAATCGATTATTATTTATGGATGTTATAAGTATTTACCTTACGTTTACCCAAGGACTATTTCTCCACTTACTAAAACATTTCCCCTATTTTCCCCTTTTATAATATTAGATCGGCCTAAGCTATAAGGGAAGTTGGTTTTGGAGTTAGTAAATATAATGCAGTAGACATCCAAGGAGGGAGTGAGCTAGAGGGAGTGATAATGTTATAAAAATTCAAGTATTTTAACCCAAGAATAATCATCAATGACATAGGATGAAAGTGTGATAAAATTCAAGAATGCACAATACTAAGTTACCTCTCAAGAGCAAGCCATAAGTGACAAGATTTTTAAAGTGGGAAACCGAACATATCAAAGAAAAACCCATGAAATATTCTTAGAAGGTTTGTAACCAAAATATCCATAAGTACAAGATTAAATAAAGAGCATAAGATAATAATAAAGAGAGCTATGAGAATTTTAGTGAGGAAAACAAGAGAGGAAGGGCTCTTTTATTGAGCTAGAGGAGGAAAATGGGAGTTACATAGAGTACCATTATGACCTTACAAGCCCCCTAAATGTGTGTCACTCATGTCCTAGTACCTTATAAAGTGAGTTGAGGTGTGTGTCATGTGGATAAACGAGTTACTCATGAAACTAAATCTCAAATCCTAGGGGAGCACAAAGAGGTGAGTGAAACCTCATAGAATTCAGATTTATGAAAATTAATAATTAACATAAATATAAATTCCTCACACATGAAAAAGAAACTTAGGATAAAATAAATTATCTTAAATAAAGTGTAATTCTAACTTAAAATTTAAATAGTGACTATAGGAATAACATGTGTATTATTTTGGATATACAAAAAACAATACCCCTTGATTATTTTTTCATCCTTTATTTTTGATTGGTTTTCTTGAATAGGCTTAGGTAGTGTTTATTCAAGAGGATCCCAAATAATGAGATACGAAAAACTTGAGTGAATATTAGGAACATATTTAGTTGGTTTAGATGGTTTTAAAATATCTCTTGTAAGGAGATCTAGGATCCTTATTATTTTGTAAGATGATTTGAAATCATTATCAACTTATTTAGGTAAAATCTGATCATAGATTGTGTTTATTACATGGGTTTCATGATCTAAGGTACTTCTTATGTTTTATTGTCCATAATTAGATGTAAAAGGATGGTTGGGGAATGATTTCCTAAAGATGTCGATGAATTTAATAGGAGTATTAGGATCATCGAATTTTAATTCCATTTGGTCGATAAGGTTCTGAACCAAACCTTTGAATACCAAAATTTATTGACCCCATGACCAAGTACATGATTATAATCATATAATCACTTTTATTGTACCAACTAATTTTGGGGTGAGATTAGTGAAGGGGCCTAACAAGAGGAATCTTGATAATGGAATATATTAGGAGCTTATCTAAAATAAAAGCATATGACTCCCCTAAGGATGTGTATTACTGAGGAGGAAATCATCTTAAAGGTTTTTATGGTTGTGTATGGGAGGTAGAAGGTTTGGGTTGGTTCACTATTTGCGTAGGTACTGATATTAAGACAAAAACATTCTTTGTGCCTTTAGTTTTAGAATTATCAGTCTGCTTGGAGGGGTTGTATTTGAAGTTCTTATTATGTAACTTAACTTTTACTTACTCTAAGGCTTAGACTCCTAGTTTATGGGCCATAATAAAGGCTTCATTGAAAATTTTAAATGATTGTACTTGTAGTGTTGATGAAATGTGCTTAGTGCATGATGTTGTAAATAAATCAATTACTTCAAGCTAAGGAAGAAGGTTAGTTGATTTATAATGCCTCTCCACCTAGATACAAATTTGGCAATGGACTCATTATCAATTTTTCTAATGATGTATAGGTCAGTTATGGTTACTTCCCTTATGATAGTAATGGAAAATTATTCTAATAAGATTTGAGCCAATTGACCAAAATAAAATAAAGAGTTCTGAAGGATGGAGTTGTACCAATCTAAAGTTGGTCTAGTTAATGACATAGGAAATCTCCTTAAAATGAAAGCATCATCATGAGATATAAGGTAACAATAATGTATAAATTCCCTAATGTGTTATTGGGGATCTTCTTTGTTTTGAAATTTCATAAGTTTAGGAAGTTCCCACTATAAGGGATATGACCTAGTTGAGATGGCAAGATTGATATATTTATTGTAAATTTTCTTGAACATGAGCATATTTTTTTGCTTGAATTCAAAAGCCTTTAGATTCACCATCCTATTCATAATAATGTTCATGAGATCAAGTTGGGTGTTTTATTGAGGCATACCCCCTAGGACATATTATTGTAAATGTTGATAGGAGGGGAATGGAGTGGAAAACGGTTGTGAAAGCAGATAACCAATAGAAGTGGTCATTATAGATTGAGATGCAGCCACATACTATGAGATTTGAAAGGGTATTTTTTTTTAGAGGATGAATGAAGGTGAGTGGTCACAATGGATTATGATGGAGCTAGGTATTGAGTAGTCAAGGGGACATATTTTTGAAGAGGATAACTTGGAGGAACCTATTGTATACGTTGTAAAGGTTGGGTTTAAATATTTGAAGTTATGTTTGTTTGGATAGGTGGAAGAGACATAGGGATTGAGACTAATAAATTTTGGGGTAAAGTAGTAGGTGGTGGAGTAATCATAAGTTGGGTTATAGTAACATTTTTGGTTTGGGTAATGGTCAGAGAAGGGTTAATAGATACTAATGGTAGTTGATTATATATGGGTTACGTTATGTTGGTATCAAAACCTTTTGGAAGTGGATATTTGGAAGAGGAAACCATGGATGTAAAAAGTACTTCAAGTCCCCTTAGGGGCATGCCATACAAAGACCTTGAATATTGGGTTCAAGGGGAAACATAAATTTGTATGGTTTGAGTACTAAGATAATAATTGAGGGCGATTGGATTACTATCTAATATACTAATGAAGTATAGGTCTCCCTATGTATAAAATTGGGGAATGCCTTCCCCCGTGGATTCAAGAGTGATAAGAGGACTTGGTGGATGTGGATGAGGTATGATATTTGGTTTTTTTTAGTAACCACTATCACATTAAAACCATAAATAAAATAAAGAATGAAATGCATACACACATAATTCTTTAATTTCATTATCTCATTTTAGTGAAAGAAAACACACACTCTATTAAACATACTTAAATATTTTTACTTTTTAAGAAACAAAATTTAGAATGTGGTGGGGAGATGGGTTAATGAAGGTATTAAGAAATGGTATTCTAAGGTTGGTTCCAGGTGTTGTTTAAGGCTAGCAACCTCTATATATGCAAATGTATATTGAGGCTTGATTCCATGTCGGAAGTATGTGGCTTGGTATTGGGGCCTACCCCCTCACTTCACACATTTCAACGATAAGGGTGTTAGGTGCTTAGACTTTATACTTCTTTTATAGAATTTTTATACTCAGTTGGTACATCAAGTTAGTTTTCCCCTTGGTGATGAAATTCAAGTAGGTCCACCTAGGTAGTAAATGTTTTGATGTTTGCTTTTAATATTACCATGGTTTGGTTGTGTGTGAGAGAGTGTGACTATCACAGTGTACTAATCCACCTAAGTTAATCTATGTGGATTATCTAAATAAGCAGGGGGATGAATGCAATTCTTTTTAGACTTGAAAAAAGAAATCAAGAATTTTCTATTTTCTATTTTTTGAATGAAAACACATGATCAAGAAAATGCAACCAATAAATGATTTCAAAATGATATGAAACAAGAATCATGAGACATAGGGGTCCCACTAGGTGTGTTAGAATGTTTTCTTATGTTTTTGTTCATTTTCTTAATAAATTAACTTACTAAAAATGAAAATTGTGATATAGGGTTTTAAAGGGATACATGTGATGGAGGTTTTGCACTGTTGATCCAATAAGGTGGGAACTCCTTTTTCGCCAGGAACGATTACTTGCACATAAGAGACAACTTGAAAAAAATTTATTAATATGATAGATAAGTAGACTATCTGATGCTAGATTAGTTATAGGTAGTGGTACACTTCCTTAAGAGGATGTCAACCCACTATATGAAGCCTCTAAGGCAAAAATGTAATAATTAAAATTACAACAAAACATATGATAATATAGATGTGATACTGAAATGAAATAAATTAATCTATTGCATGGATGTTAACAAAGTGTTCATTCTAGTAAGCTATAACTAAGTATTTTTATGTATGTATTACATCTAATTATCTGGTGACTACTTCTAAAGTAGGGGCAAAGATAATTACACAAAGTCTTAGCTCAAAGGAAATATCACTCTGATATACAAAGAGTGGGTGAGGGACTATGGATAAATCATTAATGGAAACCACATCACATACAAATCCTAGTAATGTCATATAAAAATAGGGATTCATGATTTTAAGACCAAAAATAGATAATTAAAATTAATTTGCATTGTTAAATTAGCTTTGGATTGTAGACAAAAGTAAAAATACATGTATCGATGTCGATTACTTTAGAATCACTAATGATTATATTAATCATGGAAGATTAATGTGAGGAATCATCATGAATCTTGAAAGTAGAGAAATAAAGCTCAAGATGGGGCCTAAAGGAAAGCTTTAAGGGATTTGAAATGGCTTTAGGAATAGTTAATTATAATCTGACCAGACTAAGGGTAATAAATAGAACATAATCAAACAATATCGGAATCATAATATATTCAAATGACCAATATACTTACCTTTTAAATGATTCCAATGTTATAGATAATTATCATGTTGATGAGGATATACTTCACCTTTGAATGAGTGGGGATGGACTGAGATAGGTATGTCTTTCTTTTTCAAGTATTCTTGGATAATTTATCCAACATTCTAGTGTATGAATTCAAGATTCTTCTACTCGATGATGGTCTAATTTTTAATCGATGATGATTTAAGAAGGACTAATGATGATCATGGGGATTGGTGTTGATCCAGTATAAGTTTACCAAGTTCATTCAAATAAATTCAATCCATGAGGTTAAACTTAGTTTTAGTATATTTTAAATGAAGTTCGGCTATCAAGAGGTTGTTAAGAGGTTAAAAAAACTTACTTATAATACATTTGGGAATATTTTACTAGATTTAATGAGGGACAAGTAGTTAAAATTAGTTACTTAGGGATAAAGTAATTAGTATAACTTATTATGTGAAGTAAGATAGTAACTGGTAAAAATGAATTAACTAACATAAAAACGGGTGGAGAATTGGTAAGACACATATATTCATACTAAAATAATGATGTAAATCCATAGTGTCTACACATATCTACATGGTTTTAGAGATAATGGTGGTGGGAACATATGTAATTTTCATATCTTGACATTTATTAAGTAATGCATGTTCAATTATAGGTACCATAAGTGGAAATGTCTACTTGAGGCAAAGAAATTGCCTTTTAAGTACATAAAAGTAGCATTTTAGGATTGATCACATAATCATCTTCTACGTATACATATTTTATTTTCAATCCAAGTTATATGAAGTGAAATAAGAGGGTTTCCACATGGATGTGATGGTTATTTTTATTTGCGTATAATACTTATGGTTTTAATTTCATGCATGCCCAACTTTTATCTTAAAAAGTGAAATTTTATCATATAGTGAAGGACCTTCATGTGGATAGAACAGGTGCTCTATATCCTAATCATTGATACTAAAAGGACAAAAAATAAGTCCTAATTATTCATCACCCTCAATGTGGTGGAAATTCTATTTTTCAGCCATGAGGCCATAAATATGGAGATATCCAACTATAGGTTGAATGTTAACATTTCTTGTCAATGTTTATTGACACTGGAATTGTTGAAAAAATGCATATCCATGTGGATTCAAAGGTCATGGTGGTATGCATATATGTCTTATGTGTTTTAAGTGATACATTTATAAGTACAAGTCATATAAGTGGAAATGTCTACTAAAAGCATACAACATATATCTTAATTCAAGACTAATCATGGAATCATTTTCCAAAAATTCAACTCAATTTCAATATACAAGTGATCTAGGGAGAAATTATAATAATTTAACACACATTTTATGGTTTTCTGAGTTAATGTAGTTGACTTAAAATTTTCATTTGATGTGTGTTCAAAATTTTCCTTCAAATTTACAATTTTACCGTATTGGGAAACACCTTTTTGGAGGCCAGAACAAGTGCTTCCTATCCTAGTAAAACAAATACAGAGGCTAATAATATGGTCGTATAGAACATTTGACAACCAAACATACTATCAATGCTATTTTTATTCGATGAGGCATATGAAGTGGAGATCTCTAGCTATTATTTGAATATTAACAACCTTTCTTGTCAATATTTCCTAATGTTGAAATTGTTACAAAAATGTGCGTCCATTTGAATTCAGAGGTCATGGTGGTAGTAACATATTTATTTTTCATATCTATATGTGTTTTGAGTGGTGTATTTTATATTGGAGGTCCCAAAAATATACATGTCTATTAGAGGTAAAGAACTTGTCTCTTAACTACTTAAAAGTAGCATTTTAGGACTCATCTTGAAATCATCTTCCACATATTCATCTCTTATTTTTGATCCAAGTGGTCTAGGTTAAAATTATAATGATTCCACATGCATGTGATGGTTCTCTCATTTCATGTATATGACTTACGATTTTCATTTGACTCGTGTCCAAATTTTGACTTAAAAAGAGTAATTTTACTCTATATCGAAGAACCTTCCTGAGGCCAAAACAGGTGATTTATCTCCTATCTACATATAATCAAAGGCCAAAAACACGATAATATAGGTTTCTCATCACCCTTGACATGTTTTAAATTTCATTTTTCATCCATGAGGCCCCAAAGGTGGAGATATCCAACTACAACTTATATGTTGACAACATTTCTTATCAATGTTTCTTGACATCAACTTTGTGGAAAAAATGTATCTAGATGGACCTAGAGGTTGTGGTGGTGTTAAAATATGTAATTTTAATATCCTAATGTGTTTTAAGTTATGTATTTTCAATCAAAGTTCCTATAAGTGGAAATTTATCTAGAGGCAAAAAACCTCTCTTAGCTGCATAAAAGTAACACTCTGAGACTGGTCAAAGAATTGTTTACCATGAATTTGTCTCTTATTTTAAATGTAATTGATATAAAATGAAATTATAGGGTTTAAACATGAAAATTATGGTTATTTTATTTCATATATATAAATTAATATTTCTTTGACTCGTGTCTAAAGTTTTCCTATAAAAGTGCAATTTTACCATATAGGAAAAGACATTCTTAAGGCCAAAACGGGTTGTTCATCTACTAACTAGGTATAATATAAGGAAAATAATGTGGTCCTAGAGTTTATTAATACCACATAATGTAGTGTTGATTCCATTTTTTAATCACGAGACCCAAAAGTTTGAGATATCCAATTACAGTTTGAATGTTGACAACATTTCTTTTCAATGTTTTTTTACAATGGAATTATTGTAAAAACATGTATCCACATGTATTTAAGGGTCATTATGATGGGAACATATGTAATTTTCATTTCCTGATGTGTTTTGAGTGATGTATTTGAAATTATATGTTACATAGGTAGAAATGTCTATTGGAGGCAAATAATATGTCTTTTAACTTTAGAAAAGTAGCATTTCAAGAATAATCAAAGAATCATCTGCCACAACTTCTTATCTTATTTTAAATCAATTTTATCTAGGTTGAAAGTATAGGTATTATTAATAAATGTGATATTTATTTTAGTTTATGTCTATGACTTATGGTTTTAATTTTATGTGTGTTTAAAGTTTGCCTTTAAAAGTACAAGTTTATCTTATAAGGAAAGATCTTTTTAAGGTAGGAATGAGTATTATTTCTCATAACTAGGTGTACTTCAAGGCCAAGACCATATTCATAATTATTATTTAACCCTATATATGGTAAATATTTTATTTTTAAGTCACGAGGCCCTTGAAGTGGAGATATCAAACTGTGGCTTGAATGTTGACAACATTTCTTGTCAATGTTTCTTAATGCTAGAATTATTGCAAATATGTGTACCTGTGTGGAATCAAATTCATGTTAGTTGGAAAATATATAATTTTTTGTATACTAAAATGTTTTAAGTGATGAATTTATAACTAGAAATGTCTATAGGAGGGAAATACTTGGTCCCTTAATTACAAAAATATAGCATTTCAGGACTGATCACAGAATCATTTGCCATGGATTCATCTCTTACTTTTTATCCTTGTGCTTCAAGATGAAATTAGAGGTATTTAACATGAAAAAGTTGGTTATTTCAATTCATGCATATGTATTATTATTTTAATTTTATGGGTGTTTAAATTTTTCCTTAAAAAGTTAAATTTTACCGTATAGGGAAGGATTGTCTTTAGATCAGAACAAGTGTTAAATCTCCTTATCAGTTGTACTTCAATGCTAATAATTCAATAATAGAGGTTATTTAGTACTACCAATGTTTTTTCAAATCCATTTTTTAGCCATGAGGCCTCAGAGGTGGATATCTTTACTTATGACTTGAATTTTGATAACATTTCCTGTTAATGTTTTTTGACATGAAAATTATTAAAAATAAAAGTATCTGCATGGATTTAGAGGTCTTGATGGTGGTAACATATGTAATTTACATATCCTAGTGTGTTAAAATCAATTTATTTATAGGTAGAGGTCTCATAAGTGTAAATTTATGATGGAGGCAAAGAACCTGTCACTTAACTACATAAAAGTATAATTTTAGGATTAATCATAGAATCATCTATTACAGAATCATCTCTTATTTTTGATTGAGTTCTCCAAGGTGAACATAGAGGGATTCCACATTCCAATGATAGTTCTTTCAGTTCATGTAGATGAATTATAATTTTTATTTGATGAATGTTTAAAATTTGCCTTAAAAAGTGTAATTTTACCATATCAGGAAGGACCTTTTTAAGGCTACAACGGGTGCTCCATATCCTAATGGGGAGCACTCCAAATCCAATAACACAATTTTAAAGGTTATTTACTACTCCATAC
>JARHVA010002153.1:1357500-1435000 GCA_037957365.1 Torreya grandis | reverse complement strand
ACTTGTACCTAATGACACTTCTGAGCCTAAGCTTCTTTCTATATTGATAACTCTTCTTCTATAGATGACTATAACAATGAAGTGGACACACCTTTACCATCTCCTTATCACCTTTTAGATATTCAAGAGTTAGTTCTTGATCCAACTACCTCTGGTCTACTTCTGACATTACAAGGTAATGGTCTACTGATATAGGACACATCAGTCATTGGGAAATCTATTTCATAGTTACAAAGGATTTTGTAGACCTTATTCACCTCTAATTCTATTACACCATCTTGCCATAAAGTAGTTGGGCCACATATCTCATAGTATTTGCATCATTCCTTTCATAATAATTACACCTTGGTTTAAGATCCATCAAGCACTTAGTGTACAAACTTATTGTTCCAGGGTAATCCAATCTTCATTGCATTTACTTCTGATTTATAGTCACTTTCAAGCATTCCTCTGGGGAACACCAGATGGATCCAATCAATTGTAGACCATTGTGGGGATTTTTACCCCTCTTCTCTTCTATGCTTTCTTCTGGGGAGGAATTTTGTTCCTATAGGTTTTCTCCTTTACCCCAATTTATGAGAGTTGCATTATAGTTGGGTATCTCATCAGGCCTTGTTGTTGGGACCCTATTCTTCATGGGGATGCTAGTGTAGGATTTTTCCACCTATTGGTTTTACCTACCATCTTTTTAGATTATTTAGGTTAGTTAATTAAGTCATTAGGGGTCATTTACCTTTAATTGGGTTCTAATTATGAGTTAAGGTTTTCCTTTTTTGGTGACCTAATCTCACCCTATATGTACATTATTTTTTCCAAAAGTGGCTAATGCAAACATTTCTTTTGTGTAATTTTCTTATTTTTGGAGCTCTCATTCTACCTCTACAGGAATTTGACACTCATCACATGGACGTTGTTTAGAGATCTTGGTGAATCTATCAGTAAATATGAAAAAATTAGAAAGGCCATAGATTAATGATCTCAAATATTAAGAAGATAATGATTATAATAAAATGGCATTTACCATATGGGTTTTATAGTTATGGGAGATTGAATGATAGTCATATTCCATTTCTCATTTAAGAGATATAATATTTACTTATCCAACCATCCTTCTTGTGCTACTTAAGTAGGTCCATATTTAAACCCTTAAAATAATAACTGAGATAGATAGGCATAGCATTTGTATTTTTTATGTGAATGGATTGATTATTTATATTTAATGAGATTTCACAAGTAATATATGGGATCATTCCAAGATTGAACCTATGTTGCTCATATGACAAGAGTTTTCATATTTCTATTAGTTACATAGACAACAATAATGAGAGAAAATGGAGAGGATAATTAAATAATACATCATTAGGTTTCATACTATACGTCATTGAAATTCAAACATTTTTTTCCCAAATATGTGAAACCACTAACTTAGACTACATTTTGTCCTATTGAAAATTGATTTTTAGGTAAAATAAATTTGGAGATATATCAAAGCATTACTGATGGAATTTTTAAACATATTCTCATTAAATCAATGCATATTGGATAATTATTTTTATATAGTAGATATAATTATTATTTATTTGTGTCTCCTAAATTAATATTAAAAATCATGTCTATAAGACCACAAACATAATTTTGACAATGATAAAAAATAGAATGAGATAAATTATTCAAATGTATAAATTGGTTTCCTAATATGTTCGTTCAATGCCTTGAGAATAATCCAAACAAATAAACCATATTATCAATATAAATATAAGTAGATAAATATATAGAATAAAATATTATTATATAAGTTGATCTAGACAATTACTATTATGATCTACATCATTTGTGTCACAGTTTAGGTAGAGTTTTATGTATTAAATTTATAAATTATGTTTAGTTTAGAAAATATAGTTGAGAGGGGATGAGACAGTGGGGGTTGGATTAGTGTCAAGAGGATCTTATACATATTTTATAAGTAATAAAAGTCATAAAGGCATAGAAAATGTGAACACAACAGAATATTTAATAAATTTGAACAAAAATCCATAAGGTGAAATCAATGAAAATATTTAAGGTGAAATCTTTCTATATATATAATCCTTAAAATCCATAAAAATGTAAAAAATGTAAACACAATAGAATATTATTGGTCAATGTCATATAAACATGCCAAACAATCATAGATCAAGCGATATAGGCATACAAAAAATGTCATAAGACATGATCCTAATCACTAAAATGCATCACTCTATTTACCTTGATTGTATAAGGGTCTCCCTTGGAAGCCTTTCTCTCAGATGGAAGTCTATGAGATGAATGACTATGGTTCCTCTTCTACTCAAAACTCAATTATATCTCAACCCATTCATATACAAATATTATCATAAACTCTACATACTAGAAGAAGATACTTAAAACATTAACAAGTTGCTTTTAAATGATACAAAAACTATTCAAATGTGCATGTCAATTTGTATTTGGTGCTGAAAAGGGTCAATGATAGGTTAAGGGTGGTGAATAAGAGTGTGAAATGGACAACCAATAAGAGTCGATGCCCTATTCTTGATTAGGGAAGGGGTAGAACCCTGAAAATGTATGTATATGTATATATATATATATATATATATATATATATATATATATATATATATATATATATATATATATATATATATATATATATATAATAAAAATTTAAAATTACCTCATAAATATTTAAATCAACTAACTAAATCATTTAAATATAATTTAGATAAATTTCAAGATTAAATTGTTTTGTTCCTTGTCATGCATGCTAATCATTTGAAAAGGAATCTAAGATGTCACTAGAGGAATCTATGTACATAATTATTTTGTGCATCAATTATTTTCATAAGTACATAGGAAAATTACAAAACATAAATCATTATTTACACTTAAAATTTATAACTCCCATACCTCAATCAATTATTGTGAACATGGAACCTTAGAAACAAGACCTACATTCACTCTGATTTGAATGGATGATGGAGTGTATAGTGTGGTCATCAACTGAACGAACAAAATTACATTATTAGTCACTTGAGAATATATATATATATATATATATATATACATCTAATGAACCATAATAATAAATAATTCTTATAAATTACCTTTCTATATGTATATATGGCTGTAATATCGGTTACATATGTGCTCTTGTATCATCCACAATCCTACTGAAACATAAAAAAATTACATATACATTATTGATATTTATATGAAAAATAATTATTACATTTTAAATTTAACAAGTCTAAAGTTTTGTTTGCAATATGTTTAATATATAAGATACCTAGGGAGTTATAGCCAAGGTATCTAGACCAAATGTAGATAACTAAAACACATCAATGATATTAATATCATCTAGGCCCCCGTAAAGACTTCCATGTGTGGAAAAAAATTTCCTTTCATGGAAAGGGTCCAGCAATATGTTCAAGTAAGAACTTGTAAGTGCCATAAATTTTGATCGATAACTCCTTTTTGAGTTCCATTTTGTTCAAAAGTGCTTATCTTTTATGCTTTACACATTAGACCTATCATTGGGCCTTCCATAAATATAAAAAAATTCACATTTTTTGTACACTCTTGAATGCATTATCAGTTTTATCTAATGTTCCTCTTGTTTTTTATACTTATGCACCTACTGCTTAAGATGCATTTTTGATTGAATCTGTCATCAATATGAGTGTGCTTGTATTTGAGACATTCATGAGGGTCATTTCTTGATAGTTATAATGGGGTACTTATGTGTTTGATGTGCATTGAATCTTTCTTTTTTTTACATCACTTCTTTACTTAATCTAGTAATACTTACTTCTGCACTATGGATAATTTCTCAATAAGTCCACTTACACCATTTAATTATCATGAATGGAAACCTATAATGGAAATTATCTTTCAATCCAAGGGTTATCATCAAATTATAATGGGCACTGAGACTAAACCTACTAATCTTGGAGTGAAAATCAAATGGTTTAACCATTGTGATAAAGTCTATGGACTACTATGTCTTTCAATCTCCCCAAATCTACTCTTTCACTTTGAATCTACCAAAACACCTACTAAAACTGTGGGCCCAGTTGACCAACCTCTTTGGAGTGTAGGATGTGATGAAAGGACATGAGCTAGAAAATGAGCTTATTAGATTGAGCATAGATGACTTCGACACTCTTTAGAAATTCTTCACCAAGTTCAAAATTTTGAGATTGTATTTGAAAGTGTGTAGAATTGAAAAGAAAGATGAACAAATTGTTTTATCAGTACTCTCTAAAGTGGGTCTTGAATATTCTATATTTGTGTCTACTTTCTATGCCAGTAAGAGTTCTCTTGACACCACATAGAAGATGCCTTCTTTAGATACCTTTATTATTGACCTAATTTAGGAGCAAGATAAGTTGATACAGATGGGCACAATGAGGTCATCTAAATATCATGCATTGTTTACTGAGAAATATAAGGCTTCTAACAATAGAGAGACAAAACAAAGCAAGAAAAAGGATGAGAAGGGTGAAAATATTTCCACCTCCAAATCAAATAATGTGACCTCTTCTTCTAGTCATAAGCCTAACAAATATTAGATCAAATGTGGGCATTGCTCAGGTAAGCATTATGAGATTAAATGCTTGAAGAAATAAATTGACCACCTTACTAGTCTTTTTATTTAGAACAACATAGGAATTTTAGATTCTATCAAACCATCTTCATCAACCCATGAATCCACTAAGGAAAATGACTCTTGAAAAGAAAAGGCAAAAGAGAATAACAAGGGGAAACATAAGGGAAAATACTTAGTTATAGTTGTGCCTCCAACTCCTCCTACATAGGTCATTAACTCTAGTATTTCATGTCAAATGGCCTCTTCATAGATTGAGTTCAACTCCTTAGAACAATGTGCATGTCCTCTATATAACTGGGTAACAACTCTTCTAAAAAGGTTCTCAAGATAGGGTCTATTAAAGTGAGTGGTGAAACATTAAATAATGTTTTAAGTGTGCCCTCACTCTCAACTAATCTCTTATCAATCTACTAGATCACTCACCTTGGTTTGGGTATGCAATTTGAATTCACTCCAAATTCAATGTACATCAAGGAGTTGCACATTGACACTAGTTTAGCTATGGGAATGGTTGATCATCAGACTCAACTATATAACTTTTCATAATTTACTCCTAAATCTCCTTTAGATTTTTATTTAGATTCACCTATACCTAATGACACTTTTGAGCCTGAGCTTATTTCTTATATTGATAACTCTTCTTCTATAGATGACTAAAATAGCAAAGTGGACACATCTCCACCATCTCCTTGTCACCTTGCAAATATTTAAGAGTTAGTTCTTGATCCAACTACTTTTTGACATTATAGGGTAATGATATACTGATCCAAGACACATCAGACATCGAGTAGTCTATTCCACAGTTACATAAGATTCCACAGACCTTCTTCATGTTTGCCTCTATTGCACCATCTTAGCATAAAGTAGTTGGGCCACCTACCTCGTAGTATGTGGATCATTCCTTTCATAAGAATTACACCTTGGTTGAAGATTAATTAGGCACTTGGCAGATAAACTCATTATTCCAAGGTAATCCACTCTTCATTGGATCTATTATTGATTCATAATCGCTTCTGAGCATTCCTCTAGGGGACATCGGATGGGTATAATCAACTGTAGACCTTAGTGGGTATTTTTAGCCCTCTACTCTTTTATACTCTCTTTTGGGGAGGCATTTTGTTCCTATGGGTTTTCTCCTTTACCTCAATTTATCAGAGTTGTATTGTACTTGAGTACCTCATTAGGCCTCATTTTTAGCACCCAATTCTTCTACCCACCTAAGCTACGCTTCATGGGGGTGTTAGTGTAGGCTTTTTCCACCTAGTGGTTTTACCTACACATCTTTTCAGCTTACTTAGGTTAGTTAATTAAGTCATTAGGGGCCATTTACCTTTAAGTGGGTTCTAATTATGAGTTAGGGTTTTACCTTTTTGGTGACCTAATCTTACCCTATATGTACATTCTTTTCTAATAAAGTGGATAATGCAAAAATTTCCTTTGTACAATTTTTTTTTGAGCTCTCATTCTACCTCTACATGAATTTGACATTCATCATGTAGCCACTATCCAGAGATCTTGGCAAAATATATCAGTAAATATGAAAAATTTAGAAAGGCCATGGATTAATGATCTCAAATATTAAGAAGAGAATGATGATTATCAAATGGCATTTACCATATGGGATTTAAAGTTATGGGAGACTTAATGGTAGTCATATTCCATTTCTCATTTAAGAGATATAATATTTACTTATCCACCACTATCCTCCTTGTGATACTTAAGTAGGTCCATATTTAAACCCTTAAAATAATAACTGAGATAGATAGGCATAGAATTTTTATTTTCTATGTGAATGTATTGATTATTTCTCTTTAGTGAGCTTTCACAAGTAATAGATGGGATCATTCCATGATTAAACCTATGTTTCTCATACGACAAGAGTTTTCATGTTTCTATCAGTTACTTAGACAACAATAATGAGAGAAAATGGAGAGGATAATTAAATAATACATCATCTAGGTTTTATAATATACTTCATTGAAATTCAAACATTTTTTTCCAAAATATGTGAAACCACTAATAACTTAGACGACATTTTATCATGTTAAACATTGCTTTTTAAGTAAAAGAATTTTGGAGATATGTCAAACCATTATTGATGGAATTTTTTAAAATATTTTTATTAGATCAATGCATGTCAGATAATTATTTTTATATAGTAGGTATAATTATTATTTATTTGTGTCTCCTAAATTAATATTACAATTCATGTCTATAAGACTACAAACATAATTTTGACAATGATAAAAAATAGAATGAGATAAATTATTCAAATGTATAAATTGATTGCCTAATATATTTATTCAATGCCTTGGAAACAATCCGAACATATAAACCATGTTATCAATATAAATACAAGTAGATAAATATATGAAATAAACTCTTATTAAATTTTATGATATAAGTTGATCTAGACAATTACTACTATGATCTGCATCATCTATGTCATAGTATAGGTAGAGTTTTATATATTAAATTTGTGAATAATGTTAAGTTTAAAAAATATAGTTGGGAGGGGATGAGACAGTGGGGTTTGGATTAGTTTCAAGAGGACCTTATACATATTTTCTAGGTAATAAAAGTGATAAAGGCATACAAAATGTGAACATAATAGAATATTTAATAAAATTGAATAAAATCCATAAGGTGAAATCAATGAAAATATTTAAGCTGAAATATTTCTATATACATATAATCCATAAAAATGTAGAAAGTGTGAACACAATAGAATATTATTGGTCAATGTCATATAAGTATGCCAAATAATCATAGATAAAGAGATATAGGCATACAAAAAATGTCATAAGACATGATCCTAATCATTATAATGCATCACTCTATTTAACTTGATTGTATAAGGGTATCCCTTGGAATCCTTTCTCTCAGATGGATTTCTATGAAATGAATGACTATGGGTCCTCTTCTACTCAAAACTCAGTTGTAACTCAACCCATTCATATACAAATATTATCATAAACTCTACATACTGGAAGAAGATACTTAAAAAATTAACAAGTTGATTTTAAATGATATAAAAATTATTAAAATGTGCATGTCAATTTGTATTTGATGCTGAAAAGGGTCAATGATAGGTTAAGGGTTGTGAACAAGAGTGTGAAATGGACAACCAATAAGATTCAGTGCCTTATTCTTGATAAGGGAAGGGGTAGGACAGTGAAAAAGCATATATATAAAATGAAATTTTAAAATTAACTCCTAAATATTTAAATCAACTAACTAAATTATTTAATTATAATTTAGATAAATTTCAAAATCAAATTGTCTTGTTCCACATCATGCATGTTAATCATTTGAATATGACTACAAGATGTCATGAGAGGAATCTGTGTGCATAATTATTTTATGCATCAATTATTTTCTTAAGTACATAGGAAAATTACAAAACATAAATCATTATTTACACTTAAAATTTATAATTATTCCCATACCTCAATCAATTGTTGTGAATATGAAACCATAAAAATAACACCTACATTTGCTCTGATTTGAATGGATGGTGGAATGTATAGTGTGGTCATCAACTGAACAAACAAAATTTCATTATTAGTCACTTGAGAATATATATTATATTACATACATCCAATGAACCATAATAATAAATAAATATTATAAATTACCTTTTTATATGTATATATGGCTATAGTATCAACAACATATGTGCTCCTGTAGCATCCACAATCCTACTGTAACATAAAAAAATTACATATACATTATTGATATTTATATGAAAAATAATTATCACATTTAAAATTTTACAAATATTTTAAATTTAACGAGTCTAAATTTTTGTTTGCAACATGTATAATATATAAGATAGCTAACGAGTTATAACTAAGGTATTTAGACCAAATGTAGATAACTAAAACACATCAATGATATTAATATCATCTAGGCCCCCGTAAAGACTGTCGTGAGTGGGATGCATGAAATCCTCCTCATACTCATCAAGTCTATTTCATATAACACCACATTATTTACAATTTTTAGGTCAATAAGTAGCATTAGATGAAGCCTCACCATCTCCCCCCTCATTATTATCAGTATCATAAACTTGGCTCATATACTAAATGAGGGTGTCATTAAGTGCCTTAAGCACATGCAAAGTATCAATCTCTATAATATCTTTTATTTCAGGTTTTATTATCTTTGGAGGATGTGGTTTTTGTATAGGTGATATCTCAATATGATTAGGCACATGACGTGCACCCTACCTATCCTACAAAGAGGCTTTTCCTCTGCCGTAAAATTATGAGAAATTACAATAATTTCTGAACTTCATTAATGAAAACTCACGATATATTTTTATCAATAATTACATGAAGATCCCATTATTTTTTCAAAGTGGGTGATAAAATACCACCCACCATTAGTCCCAAAAACATTTATCAACTCTTTGGTGTACTAATTGATTTGAATTCATTTGGTTGTCACATCCAGTGGCACATCATTTTTTTATCATTTAATATTGCACAAATTTGGGCTTTGGTTTTTTTATTATCTATGACAATAGCTATAAATGTTTTTTCAGAATATTATGCCCTGCATCTATCTCTATAATCAACCCACTTATCAATTTGACACATTAATGACTCAACTTCACCTATTAATATATCTATTATTTTTACTAAAGAATTTAAATTAGGGTTGCCTTAATGTGGATCCCTCATTACCTTAATTAAATTTTAAATTTTTATTTTTATTTTTATTTTTATTTTATTATGAGGGTTTTCATTTCTTCTGACTACCTTGGGGGGTTTGAGGAACTATATAAGGGTTATGAGGTATTTTTGGGTTAGGAGGGTTAGGTTCATTTACACTTTCTACATTTCCCTCTGCACATAAATGTGTATTATTCACTGAAAAACAAAAATAAATGAATAATTTTCACAAAAATGAATTCAAATGCAATAAAGTTCACTAAATTAGACTCAAATGTGTTTGCATGTCTTTCCTCTTGCATGCCAGTATCAATTTTGAGTCATTTAAGTATGTTTTCCAAACATAAGTTGAGCTCTTTGATTGTCCACTCCTAGTTTATGTCAATGCCAAGAGAAAGGCATCAACATTTTTTCAAATTTATAACAATAGTATAAATTATGTGATTCTCAAATCTAAAACTGCATATGCAATTTTTATAGCTAAAATCATGTATACGGTTTCTAAAAATAAAACATCTATGTGGTCTTGGATCAATAATCACAAAACTACATACCAAAACCACATATGTAATTTATTCAATCACATATGTAATTTTATAAATTGCATATAAAAAAATGTTGAAATTAATCTAAACACAAAAAGTGTCCACTTTTTATCCTCCCAACTTCTTGCACTTACCCAACACACCACCAATATTCATTAAATGAAATTTTTTTATAATGCAAGATTTCTTGTGAATTCAAATGATATTACATCATAATTCTATCACTATTTTTTTAAATATTATTGGGTTGGGTTTATTTTTGTTTGCAAATGCTCTTAAAAATTTAGATACAAGAATAGATAGTTATTTTTCTTCATGGGTTAGACAAAGAGGGGGAGCTAAAGATATATTAAATGTTCCTTAACTCTCACAAGTTTCATTTATCATAGAAAAAATAATGGAAGAAGAATAAATTTACCTGTAAAGATACTAGACCAACAGTCTCGACAATGTGTTCACTTGGGAAAAATGGGATCTAAAAAAAGATCTTCAAGTTGAGGTATCATGTCACTTACATTTAAATTGGAAATACTATGCAAAAAATAAAATCAAAATAATAACATGATGTTTTTTTATGATGTCTGGATCGAATATGTATTGAGATATCCATGGAATATAAGTATGCTAAGTCTAGGGTAAGAAAATAAGTCAAAAAATATAGAGATAATGATGTTTATCTTGGAAATTCTTGTACCTATAAGTATTATCAAATACCTTAGTAATACCTTCATAAAATTTTATTTGTTAATTTACCTCATGTTTATTTATTTTAACTATCAATTGCATGAAGGATGAGCAATGTAAACACTTATAGAGTAAACTAAATTTATTGAAAATGGTTCAACAAATAATGGAGGTAAAACATAAATAAGAAATATTAAGAAAATTTTTGACCCAAAATATTTATAAATTTTTTAAATTTTAAAATGATTAAGATGTTTAGAGGGTTAAAGTAAACAAATATAATGGTGAGAATACCTACAATTAATTAATATTGATCTCTAAAAAGGAATTTATTATTGATCTTATTTTTATTTACATGGATGTATATTCCATATTGAATTATTTAATTTTGATCAAAATAGAGATGAGATAAAATATGAATGTCTTATAAGGATCACACTTTTGATAATGTAGTAAAATTTATGCCCTAGAATTCAAAATAGTCAATATCAATTGTTTCCTTTTCAAGTGTAATCATTTGTTATTAATGTATTATTAAAGCCTAATGTATTTTTAAATAATTTTTTTAAGGTTACCTCAAGTTTTGGGTGATATTTAAAAGTTATGAGGCTTTTATGGATCTCATATTGGGCCTATATATGTTTTCATGTACACAACCACAGTCATTAGCAATTTAGAAGGTTTTATTTCCATATCTACAAATAATAGCATGAATTTTTTCAAGAGCACCATTTGGCCAAGCTAGAGAAAACACCACAAATAAAGGAAAAAAATTGTCATTTTCTAGAATTTTTTTTGTATCTAATTTTTTATCTTCTAGATATCTATAAATCATTTTTATTGTATGTTCTAAATTGATTTGTGCAATTGGCATATTTAATGATTTCAAAATTTATTTGTTACATGTTAAAGCTAAAGCATTTAGTGCATATAAGTTATTTTATAAATAAAATATTATTTTTTCTTTAGAACAAAACTAGCTATCAACTTATGCAATTAATAATTTATAGTCTACAAGTTTTGGTTTCAAATTTTGCACATTTAATAATAGATTTTTAAAATTTTCCTATCATGGATTGCATCCTTTTACAATAAAAAATGTCTACAATATAATGAAAATGTTGAAAAATCATGAAAAGGTTGAATCATATGATGTTCCAAAATACCTCTATATATCATTTACTAGATGGAGTTGAGAAAACTTAACAATGAGAATAATATATATTGCACCAAGTGTATTTTTCATATGATGTGGTATGGCCTCTAGAAAAAATTGATCAATATATGTCAAAAGGTTTGGCCCTCTGAGAATCATTTCATCAATAAGAATACACATTTTGTCATGTTTATTTTACATTGAATAATCATCTTCAAAGTAAGCATTGCAGCATATTGATTGAAGTGATGCATGATAATATTTGAATCGATTTTTTTTTTACATATGATGCATTATGATTCAATTAATTTGTATAATCTATAGAAATCATAAATTTGGTATCTTACTTAATTTAGGTCTATTAAGTAAATTTTCATTTATTTCAAGGAATCCGAAATAGTAATATCATTCTAGTTATTATGTATATCAAATTCATGTTGAAAAAAAATATCAATGTCAATAATTTGAATATCATTATTGGGATGTAGTTGTGATTTAATTTTATATTCATTAGGTTCTTCAAAATAATGATGAATAATCTCTTCATTTGAAATAAATTCATTAAAAAAAACTATACAATAAATGTGTCATGGGTGGTATGAATTTTACATGCTTTAATAGCTTTTTGCTACTTCAGTAGAATAACTAACATATACAATAACATTCCTAAAAGGTTTTTGAAAAAAAATTGGATCCAAAAAAATAATGCATAGGTAGTATAATATTTATAAGGAATTTAAAATAACCTAGGGAAGACACAAGCAATACCTAGCATAAATTTTCTCCATTTTTTTCAATGATTTTTTTTTTATATAATAAATTTTTTGTTGCTTCTATAAGTGATAGTAAATCCAATGAAGGAGGTCAATCAATGTATACATAAATGAAGGCTAAATTATCAAAATAATATGATACACTATCATAGAAGTGGATTTTAATCTTATTCAAAATCTTTAACCCAAAAAAATGATTAGATGTACAAAACAAGTGGAAGCTTTTTAAATATGACCAACTTCTTGTGCACAATGTCATGATAAGCAATATTTTTAGTTCAAAGTTTCCTCAAATAATTAGAATATGTTTCTTTCAATGCATGAATTATATAAAAATATTTTTAGCATGTGTGATATCTTTTAGATCTTTTGGTTTATTTCAAAGCATATTTTCAAATATATTTCAAGACAACATCACATGAAAGAATACACAATGAATTGAAATTTTCTATCAAAATAGAAATAATGATTGGATTGTGTGCATTTGGCCTATCATCATTATGAGATGGATTTTTATTTTTATTTTCCATTAATTTCAATTAGTATGGAATATTATTGATTTAATTATTTCTACTGACATTAAAGGCTCATTCCTTTTTTTCCTTAAGCACTATTCTTTTGTGTAATTATTTTTCCTTTGATCCCATTTCAAAATTTGTTCATAATTAAGAAAAATATTGCTTGAAAATATTTTAGATATATTTAACAAAAATGTATGATAAAAAATGAAATGATGAACCATTTTTATTTTTATGAAATCTATCACACACATTCCAAGTTGATATATATTTTTCAAAATAGGCATTTATATTTTTAATTAATTTTTTATCTTTCCAATCTGATGCATCAATAATGCATTATTTTTTAATTCCATGAAATTGGTTAATATATGTAGATCCATTGATTTTCCATTCATACCTGATAATACTATCAATTTACTTGAGATTTAATATAATAAACTATTTTGAAAAGATTAATAGTAAAATGGAGTAGTTTATTACATACATATACAAATAGTCCTATGTTTCGAAATGGTTTTCCAATATTTACTTATGAAATATTGTAAATATTTTAAGCATATAAATTGATAAAATATGTGTATAAGATATAATATTTTGTATTCTCTGATCCTAATATTGTTGTACATCTTTAGGGCACCTAGAAGGCATTACATTATGAAAATCATGTCATTTTGTGTTAGAAAAATGCAATGTGAAAAGAAGAGTAAAACCTAATTGATGAATCATATCATTTAGTTTTAAACATATTTTATTCAAATATGATATTATTCCCTATAGATTAGATGTGATTGACATTAATTCTTCATCCATTTTATGCTCTGCGATTGTATGGAGGGGTTCTTAAAGATCCAAAAGAGTAGTTGGTAAATTATATTTTTAATTTCCTTAACAAAAATGGTAGTTTTTACTTAGGTGCTATGACATAGCATTATATTGAGTATAAATTTCATAAATCTTATATGACTACCAATTTTTTATTGTGATAATGTACCCACTGAAGTGTATATTCATGCATCCAAATATTTTTTACGTAAGATAGTTTGAACATATTTTCACATGTAGGTAACAAAGTAGGAAATTACATAGAAAATAAACCTTTTGTATAGTATTCATTTACATGAGATATCCCAATTGTTGGACATGACATAGACATGGTGTTGCTTGGTCTATTGAGTCTAAATAATTTTTTATTTTCTCTACTTTTGTTCCTATATTTGTGATGATGAGGAATGAGTGATTGAGGATTATGAGGGATAGGGAGGGAGTGATTAGGGATGATGAGAGATGGTGAAGGTAAATGGAGGAGTGATTAGGGATAACAAGTGTTAAGATTACATTTTATTTGGTATAATTTATTTTATCCTAAGTTCTCTTTATGTGTGTATAATTTTTATTTGTGTGAATTATAAATTCACGTAAATCTAGATTTTATGAGGTGTCACTTATATATTTGTTCTCGTTTAGGTTTTGAGAGTTACTTGCATAAGTAACCCCTTATTCTAATTGACACACACCTCCCTTCACTCTCTAAGGGACTAGGCCACAAGTGGTAGATATAAATGAGGTTTGTAAGGTAATCATGGGATTCCTTGTAACTCCTATTATTTTTCTCTAGCTCTATAATAGAGCATTCATATTCTCATTTCCTCACTATAAAATCATAGATCTCTCTCTCTTCTCAATTTGATCTTGCTTCTATATTTTAATTGTTTATATTTTGGTGACAAGCCTTATTATAAGATCACGTGGGTTTTTCTATGATACATTTAGGTTCCCATTATAAAAAATTTATCTTGTTTATAGTTTACATCTTGAAGAGATAATATTGTTTCTTTATTTATTTATTTATATATTTTCATTTGTCATTTATGAATGTTCTCAAGATAATCTCTTCATGGTATTAAAATTAAGTCCATCTTATTGACTTTATTTTTAAAGTATGCAGTTTTTTTGGGAGATATTTTGGATTTTTTGAAAGGGCTCCACCCTTGGTCTCCATTCAAATCTATTTCCCTCTCTATTTTTGGAGCTTTCTTGTTAACATGTTATTTCAGGTTATTCCTTTGGAGCATTTTCTCCACTCCACCTATTCTTTTTTTCAATAACTCCTTTCAAGTACTCTTATTCTTTTTCTTTATTTGCACATTGTTAATATAATAACTTTTAAAATCTAATTACTTCATTTAAATTGTATTAGATATCTTTTGTGCATATTATTATTTCTTTTAAACTTTTTACTTTTGTTCTTCTAAAAACATCAAAAATAAAGAAAGATAAAAAAATTTAATATTTGGTTGAGGATCTTTATGCCTTTATTTTTTCTTGGGTTTTTCATTTTTTTCACTTCAAATTTATCCTCAACTCTTGTTCTTGAATCTCTCTTTTGGGATATGTAGTTTTTCATCTTCTTTTTGATAACTCACCTTAGCATTCAATACAAAGGCTTCACTTTTTTCCTTTTTCCACTCACACTGGTGGTTGTTTTGCACTTAAGTGTTTTATTCTTATGTTTTTAATAGCGTCTAAGTCCTTATGTGCTAGTTTTTATCTTATTTTATCCTTTGTTTTTTATCTTGTAGTTTTTTTATGGATTTTGCTTGAGCCTTTATCCCTTACACTAAGCTTAGTGTGTTGCCCACCTCTTTCCAGTTCTTTTACTTCTTATGCCTACGTCATACATTATTTTCCCTTTTTCTCTCTAAATCTCACCTTAATGGTTGCATCCTTTTGGCCTTTCATAATGTCTGAGATAATGTATTTTTTAACAGATCGTGTCACTTTTCATGTTTCCTAATTATTTTCTTTCTCAAGAATATTCACCTTCCTAGTTTCACCTTATATAATGAGTCATTGTTTTTCATAAAAATTATAATAGGTTCTTCTTACCAGGAAAATCTACTTTGATTATTTTTTTTACAAAATAAAATTTTTAATTATTTTTAGTATGATATTTATATAATCAAAACAAAAAAAACATTTTTTTCATTATCAATCAAGGGCATATTTATTTCTTTTGCCTCTATTTCAAATTATTCAAACTTTACTCTAAAGGAAATAAATTAATATTCATTTATATATATTTATTTTCAATAAAAAAAACATTAAATTTTATTTGGATTTTTGAGCTCTTTAATTAAAATTTTTCAAGCTCACCTTGTGGTATAATCAGTAGATTTTTTTACTTTCTTATAAATATGTTCATTTATTTTGTTTGATGTTTTGGTGTGGCCTTACTTTTCTTTTTTTTTTAATTTTTTTTTGGTTTAGATTAAAAATCTCTTAATATAGTTGTTATTGTCATTTCCGTTACAACTATGATGATTCCTATAGCCATATTGTTGTTGCTAAACTTTTGTGTAATTCTCAAATTTTTTCAGCTCTCATTTATTCTTTGATATTTCCTTGTCACTTTAGCTATGTCTTAATTTTGGTGTTTTTTTCCATCCTTCGTGCCTCCTTCATTTTAAGTGAATTTTTTACCTATTCACTTTTCAGGTATCAAGTGACCTTTCATGGCACAATGACTCAATTATTTCTTGAATTTAAATTTGTGCCCACGAATTACTATTTATAAAAATTACATATGCACTTCTAAACACTTGGTACATGTATTAGATGACACAGAGACCAAAATTGATGAAAATACTACCACCACTGAAGTTCAATAAAAATGGTAAGTAAAAAAAGAAGAGAGCTTAGGATTGATTGTCATGGCTATGACCCTCAAATTGCATGTGCATATTGATGGTTATCTTCTTGCATCCACTGCTTGGTCTCATCTTAAATATTTTTATGACTTTGTGAATGAATCTCAAAAAAATGAAAATCAATATCAATTGTCTTATTTAAATTATAATGACTTCAAAACTATGGATGATTTCTTGATTAAAGTTCACTCTTTGCATTCTTGGTTAAATATTTTAGGTGTTAAACTTTTAGATTTGAATTTATTTCATATTATCATGAAAAAATATGTCTCTACTTTTTTGATAGTTTATTACTAATATTCATTCACTACTAATTTTTCCTAATTTATCTACTCAATTAAAATTTAGTTTATTTTATACTTTATTGCATCAATAAGAAAAAAAGTTGATTCAATTTGGTAGTCTTAAAACTAATGAACATGATTTTATTTATAAACACCAAAACAAGAATGGAAAATAACATGCCAAGTATAATAATTCATATGACAAAAAATATAAAAAAAATTTAACTCCAAACTTAAGAAAAAGTAAGAGTGCAATTATTTTGACAAAAATACTCATGATGAAGATCATTGTTTTTAAAAAATACATGATATTAAAAGTGAAAATCTTAAGATCACAGATAATTCTAGTACTAGTAATACTGAGACTGAATCTAAATAGAATTCTAATACTAAAGCTATGTTTATTTTATGCTTTATGTTCTTCTCTAATGAATGGATTGTTGATTCTAATGATATTCAATATATGACATTTAATTCCAATTTGTTTACTTATTTGAAAATAGATATTTATAAAAATCATTTAAGTCTTAAAAATCATGCTTCTTGCAATGTTGAAGCCATAGAACTGTTAAAATCCATAATGGTGAATTCCATGATGTTTTTCTTATTTTAAATTTAAAATTATATTTTATTTATATTCCTCAATTATGAAAATAGGACTATAAATTAGAATTTTTTAATAACACTTGTTATGTTAAATTTGTCAAGCAATATTTTTCAATGTTTAATGTTTCCTTCATTCTTATTTTTTGTAAACCCCTAAATAAAGTTTAAGGCAGGGGAGAGGGGGGAGTGTTAGGATCACCCTTTATTTTATTCTAGGTTTCATTTATTTTTGTATAATTTTTATTTATGTAGATTATAAATTCACATAAATTTAGATTCCAGGAAGTGTCACTCACCTCTTTGCTCTCATTTAGGATTTAAGAGTTATTTGCATAAGTAACCCCTTCCCTCACTTATGCTATTATTTAAGGCACTAGGCCACAAGTGGAATTCACAAAGGAGGCTTGTAAAATAATCATGGGATTCTTTGTAATGTTCATTATTTTCCTCTAGATATATAAAAGAGCCTTCCTCTCCTCATTTTCTTACTAAAAACTTATAGCTTTATCTCTTCTTCTCAATTTGTTCTTGTTTCTATATTTTAATTGTGAAGATTTTAGTAACAATATTTTCTATAATATCACATGAGTTTTTGATCAATATGTTTGGTTTTTCACTTTAAAATTTTTGTCTCATTTGTGGTTTACACCTTGAATAGATAATATTATTTCTTGATTTATTTATTCATGTGCTTTCATTCATCATTAATGAATGTTGAGGAAATAATAATTAGGGGTGATGTGAGATTATTAATAACTAATTAGGGATGAGGGAGGGATGATGATCAAGTGAAATTAACACAAAGTGGTCATTTGATGTAAGTCATCAATGTGACCTATGCTGCCCCAATCACATCACTTTACATCAAGTTCAAAGTGAGGGGTTTTCAAACTTCACTTTTGACAAACCTAAGACTCCTTAAAAATCAAATAAGTAATCCAAAAGATATAAAAACCAAAAATATTATTATATGTTTACCAAACATGGACATAATTTATAAAATTTATGCTCTAAAATCCCTTGGTTCAATAATGAGACCTTAAAAATGCCTAAATACTGACTAGATTAAATTTTGAAAAACTGTCTTCCAGATCGTAAAGCATGTAGTTGTAAGACCAAATTCAAATGTTTAGTGACCCTAATTTCTTATTTTTTCTAAAATAAATTTACTGTATAAATAATACAAATATTAACTGTACTTAACACTTATTTTAGTAAATATTACCTTCCTATAGCTCTTTTTGTGTTCTTAGATGCAAATCAATAGGAACATGTACGCATTGTAACATATACATGTTATTATCCATATGTGTTAAATTATGTATATATTATTCAAAATTGAATTTAAAAAACCAAGCCTTTTGGCTATAAATGGCTTGGATTCCTGAGCCAGAGGCTTAGACCTATCAATCTACAACTGAGTCTTAAAGTTTTGATTAAAAACAATAAATTTCAACTTCCATCACCAAATACAATATATATTTCAAAAAAAAAATCAAAAAATTATTAGCATGACAATGATCACACTCTCCTCTTTCCAAATATATGATTTTTATAATTTTTAGATGATTTTATGGGTTTAAAGTATGTTGATTTTTAGCTATACCTTTTTTAGGCCACTACATGCCACAAATATAAATGTTTCTTCATGTTTATGTAATTTATTTATTTTTTGATCCAAGTGAAAAATAAATTATGTGGTCACAAACTAGGCTTAATTATACACACATTCAAAAAAATCAATTTTCATTTTATTGTGGTAGTTAGGGGGGTCACATGGCTGACTATCCATTTTTTATCAATTTTTAGGATCTATTTACTTGAAAAATTAATTTAAAAAATATTGAAAAAAAATAAAAAAATATAGGTTACATACTAAAATTTCTTATCTAAATATTCATCAAAGGGTTTCAAACAATAATAAACGATGCTCAAAAAATGGTGGGCTGCATAGTCATCTATCTACTCTATTTTCTTTAAAAAATAAGAGTTCTCTTCAAATTTTAAATGTTTGACCTAGTTATGCTTAACCATTTTTTAAAAAATATTTTTTCGAAAAGTAGACTCTAAATTCTACAATTCATATTCTTTTACAATCTTCAAATTTTGAGCGTAGCTATCTCAAATTATCTATAGAAATTCATATTTATGAAATTATAGGAAAAACATGTCCACAGGTAGGCCCCTTTTTATCGCCCAAATTTGTGCACTTATCTTGTAATATAATTAATTTTTTTAAAAAAAATTACTATGTCATTTTCATAGTACATAAAGTTTTCATACTTTTATCATATAAGCATTAAAATTATATATAGATGGAGAAATTACATTCAAAATTTTACAGTTCATCTTTTTACATTATCTTAAATTTATTTGTTCAAGTATCTCTAAAATTCTCTCCAAGTTTAAGAATTATTATTTTTATGAACAAAGTGGTACTTTAAGCCTCCCTTTTGACCTCCATTAGCTTGAACCCACCCAAGTGATCAATTCCCAATTTTAAGTAGCTAATGAATCCCTTGAGTTAGAAATATGTGTGTTTCAAAACTCACGAATGTGTAAAATTACCTAATATACTAATAAAAATAATATCACACCATCATATGCTCATTAAAAAGTAAATCCCAATTTTCTGAGTGGCATTAGACATGAATGAACATCACTCATAATAGAACATAAGATTGAACCACACAATGGATTCAATATAAGTAATGCCAAGGTTATTTAATCTCACTGGACTCAAATGTACATTACATGTATCAAATCAAATTACACCATTTAAAATGAATCTTGATTATATTTTCATGATCAAAAGATAATGAATGATATTCACCATCAAGACCTTGGTGCCAATATATTTGAATTGGACTAACAACTATTTGTCTTTGAAACTCTTAACTTCTTTAACTTTAAAAATTTACATGAATAATTATAATTCCCTTTGAATTTGGAAAATGTGCATGAACAAGTATCAATGATTTTTTTAAAAAATAGAATGAACAAGTATCAGGAACCCTAAATTTATCCACATGTTATATAGTTTCATGCATCTATATCTTCAATTATAACTATATTTGAAACCTACATTTTTTTATATATGCCCATGCATAAGTATTCAATTGTATGATTTTATACTTAAGTATTTGATAAGTGAGTGAAAATTCATGCCATATGCCCCCAAAATATGTATCAATGTGATAATATTTGTCATGTGTTTTATTACATAATTAATTTGAATCTTTGAACCCTGTATTCTTTCATAGAATCTAATTTTACATTACTTTGAATCTTTAAAATCTATATTTTCAAACAAAGAGACTTTTAATCTATCTCAAATATTATTTTTGTTCATATAGCATTCAATATATAATACAAAGACACTATAATTCCTCTATTTTGAGATGATAGATGTAGCCTACAAGTCACTCATCCCAAAATAAGAGTTAATTGTATTGTATGATAAAGATGTAATCATGTGGCATTATGGCATCATGTGGAGAGTATGGCATCATAAAAATTTAATTTTTATTGAATCATGTATGAAGCATATTGAATGTGATGGATATAAATGTCTTGTAATGCATCCAATAAATTAACCATCTTTGACTTTAGATTATTCAATAAAAGTGCTTGATATGTATCATGACACCAATAATCAAGCTAAACATGTGAAACAAGTACAACACATCATGTCACATAAGGCTAAGGGTAATATATAGTGTACATGTTCAAATTCCTTGCATATAAATAAAAAATCATACACATAGGGCTAAGGGTCATAAGCAATGGACACATTCAAATGTCGCACAATAAAATATTTCACATGTAGGGATAAAGTCCATAATCAATGGATATATTCAATCCTACATGTATGAAAAAAATAAGATAAATGATCAATAAAAATTTGCACATAAGGTCTTAAGGACACACACAATAAATAAGCAATGTCTAGCCTATCATGTCATAAAATAACAATATAAAATAAGCATAGGATAAATGAAACTAATTTAAACTATTCATATGTATCAATGTCACATCATATAAAAGTAGCATATTCATGTAGTACATTTTAAGATATGAATAATAAAAAATATAATTTTAAGATATGCATATTGACATGGTCAAAATCTCATAGATAGATATAACATGTTGAGAATGTAACTTGTAGAATTAGATGTGCCCAACATAGGACTGGATACTAGATAGAAGATCATCTAACATATAAGAGTAAATGTATAATATTTATATCTTGCATCAAACTCATATACCTATTGAATTGCATATGCATTTGAAACAAAATATTTTATATATAAAACAAGTGATAAATAACATATATAAAGAAGTAAACTAGCAACTCATGTCATGCTCATGTCCTGATTTTTTTATTTTTTAGAACATTTTAATTTTTTTAATATGAAAAATAAATTATAAAGGCTTAAAAAATACAAGAAAAGTATGTATATATATAATATGGCATATCTTTGAATTCATAACATACACTATATGTGATAGCATCAAAATATGGAGAAAGTGGAAGAAGACAATATACCCCTCAATGTATGTGTATTGTAACATTGTAGATTGTATGTGGAGAGAATAATTTACATGTATTCATTGAGAAATGATTGATGTGTGATCATATAGTATGTATAAGTAAGATTATGCAATCATGTAAGCTCAAATGGATTCTAAAGTACATGTCAATAATCAATATATAATAATGAGCAAGGAGCATGATGCAAAAGATGTGTACTATAGTCACTGTAAGATGAGTGTTATGTATGTTTGGATCAAGATATAAAATCAAGAAGAAAATTCCAAGACATGGGGAAGAATATAAAAAAAATAAAAGAATTATATCTGAGGAAGATATGTATATTGGAAAGTATTTCCTCTTAACCAATGACTTGGTAAATAGGAAGTCCCCATGGATTTATTGCATTCACCATCTTTATTTTATGTTAAATCACCAATTGAGATGGGATGCCACTTATAGTTCTTGTGTATTTAGGATTGTTTTATGGATCTTACACATAATCATAATCATGATCAGAATCATATTCTTATTCTTGAAATTATGGTATGCCTCTTCGATCATTATTTGTATTTGTATATATAAATCCAACTACATCATAGTGTGTTATTAAATTCTATTATGTATTTTACTTTGTAAAATGTGGTGTATCATATTTTGAATGATATTTGAATAAGTATTTTATTTTGTTATTGATTTCTCTATGAATTCATCCTCTCTTAAGATTGTAAACATTGAAACTTCATGCTCAAATGTGACATAGTCATGATCCTTACCAATTTCTCTTAGCCATGACTTTCCTAGTTTTGCATTGTATTGATACAAGGTAGGGTCAATGTGAAATATAATAAAACATATTTTTAAACCAAGTGTTTTTTAAAACTCAATTGATCTCATGCATAATAGAGGTATGGTAATATTTACAAAAATATTACATGTATTCATATATTATAGAAGTTTCATGATACATATATTAGATTCATCAAAAGAGGTAATATTTATCTTGATAAATTTCATGACATAAATGTCAATATTAATAATCAAATGCTCTAAATTTTGATATTGTTTATAGATGCATCATTTGGAACCATTTTAGCCTTATTTGGTAAGTCTTTATGTTGAATTTCCTTTCTAAGAAACCCTTTTTTGAAGATGTTTTCTTGATTAGCTTGATTTTTTTCTCCATTTCCAACTTCCTTTTTGTGCTTTCTCATGTATTAAATAATTATTTTACATTTATTCACTTTGTATATTCTATTTATGTAACTTTATTTTTCCATTGTGTTCCTTTTGTAACCTTTTCAAATTTTTCTATTTGAAATAATTATTTTTCAATTTATTGTTTTAATAATTTATCATGTTTCAATTTTTCCCTTTGTATCTACCACTTTTAAAATTTATCATTTTTTTATTGCACTTTCTCCTTATAATATTCAACATTGACTATAGTATCTTGAGGGCTGTAGGTATGTGAAATTGTGGTTTAAAGTGATGTAACCCTTAGACATAAATCCTATATTTAATTTTTTTGTTTTTTGTATTGATATTAAAATCTACTTAACTCTAATTATTTTGACTATCCTTAACTATAGTCTCTCTTTTGTCCTTGGAGAATTGTGTCTCCATAATAATTTATAATTTGTACATATTTATTTTATATGAATAATATTGATGTCTTTCAACTCCCACATGTGTAAATAGAGTATGGGATAAGTATGTTTTTTGATTTAATTTATCTTACATAACTTTTCATATGTTATTTTTTTTCATATCATCATACTTACTATCATACCAATGTATAACTATGCAAATATGACATTAAGAATTGGCTAAAACTGAGAGATCACATATTTTCTCCTTTTTTCATAAAGTAACTGGTAATGATTTTTGTGTAAATTATTTAATGATCATTATTTATAATTTTTAGTGTTTTGTAATTGACTCTCTCTCTCTCTCTCTCTCTCTCTCTCTCTCTCTCTCTCTCTCTCTCTCTCTCTCTCTCTCTCTCTCTCTCTCTCTCTCTCTCTCTCTCTCTCTCTCTCTCTCTCTCTCTCTCACACACACACACACACACACACACACACATTCAAGTAAAAGTGATGGGTTGTGTAGGTGGTATAATATAATGATCCTCATATTGTTATTTAATCACTTTATAATATCTGAAAGGGGTATCATCTACTATAATAGTATATTCATGTATTTCATATGTGTATTTTATACACATTTCAAATATATAAGGTAAAACCTCAATTGCATGAATCTAATCTCACCCAAAAAGTGGGTTGTAGTAGAACTAGTTAAGCATGACTTGAAAAATAGTAGGCACTATATTGGGACCTACTATTAAATATCTACAATAATAGTTCCAAGTGCTTGATGAGGATTATTATCAAATACCTTGAAATTATATTTTTATTTTTTATTTTTATTCATATTTATAACCAATATTTGTAACAAAGCAGAGATAAAAAATATACATCTTTAAAACATTGTTAACTAGCATGTGTTTCATTACTTCTCCATGTACCTAACCTTGAATTAATAATTGAATATGTCAATATATGATATGATTATGAGGTAAGTACTCCTTATCTAAGGTGATGACCTTATCGATATCTTTTATTATATTCATGATGGAAGCAAATGATTCTCATTGTGTATCACTAAGAAGAGTTGTATTATGTAATACATCATATAAGATATATTTTTAGATTTTTGAAATGTATAATAAATATAAAATAAAAAATTGGTAGGGGTATTCCATAGTTAATCAATGATATCATAACCCTTATAACTTTTTTCTTTCCTTATGGGAGGTGGATGGGGTTGAGGAAGAACTTACTGACTACCTTCATGCTAATGGAAGGTGAATTACATTTCCTAATTTAATTTCACTACCATGAAAATTTGAACTTAATATAATCATTTGTAAAATAACATGGCATTATATTAAGTGAGGTAACCTTGAGGTCTAGGGTCATGAGGAATAAACTGATTCATTCACACCATTTGGCACCTAGTGGTGACATGAAATACCTTAGATTTAATATTAAAATAATATGAATTAAGGAAGTTTTGATATTTTACATTATTTATATTAGAAATTTTATGACATTTAAATTTGATTAATTCACATTCAATTAATCCAAATGAAATTTTGGAAAGTAATATATAATTTTATGACAAACTTCATAGCTAAATCAAAGATATAAGAAAAGTTCATTCATTATAACCATGATTTTTATTTGAAACTTTGAATTTGAAAATGGAATTAGAGGTTTAAATATTCAATGTATGTTTTATTTTTATGATTTTTGATATATTGATCCTACGTGTAAATATTGAACAAGGCTCAAAGGGCACAAAATACACAAGATTCCACTATCCCGTAGTCTCAATATATTGTCTCTATGGTACATTGAGAGTAATATATTAGTTATAACATCTTGTTGATCCACTATAAAAATAAATATTCAAAGGCTTCTTATAGACAAAGAACAAAACCTAAGAATTTATAATATACAATGATATATGTGGAAACTAAAATTAAGGACCACTTTTAAAATAACAAAAACTCCTATGAGTTTTAAAACTATCAGAATACAGTTTCTAGAAAGCAAGTAAAGAAAAAAACAAAATTAGATGAAAATATTTTTCTTATATAAATCAAAAATTATATATGAAACGTAGGATATATATATATATAATGCACAGGTTCACGAATGTGTATTAAACTTATTTTGATTTAATAATCAAAATATTTTCTTAATAGGTTTAAAATTATAGAGAGATAAAATTCTTAAAGATATATAGTTATTAATAGTTATGAGTTAAATATATATATAAGACTATGAAGGCCTACCTTTTTGGTGTTGTAGGTGTTTTAAAAATAGACACTTGACTTGTGCATGTAACAATCTTAACAAAATAAAGGATCCAACTTGGTGGACTAATTATTCCATTGATCTTCAAAAATTATGGGTACCTGATTATTCTATTAGAAATATAGAGGAGGAAGCTATAAATGTTGAGGAACTCCAATCCCCAAGAGTAGAACCCTTTGACCTAAACTGCAAATCTAATAAACATGAAATAAAGGTAGAGTTTGGAGCTTCATAAAAGAATCCAATGTTTCATCTGTATATAAATTAGTTACCAAGAGGGAGATTTTGAATTTGGCACTGATAGCCTCTAATAAACCTATCTCTAGTGAGGAGACACTAGGAATAAAAATAACTATCTCAATGGTAGATCTAGTGCAACTCTTGAAAGACAAACTTGAACCCTTTAAATCTATTGAAATATCTACTCCCCTCTACCTAGAGATGGTAGAAGACAAGGGAAAGTAGATTGAATTTCAAAAAAAATAAGAAAGGTGAAATATTAGTAGTCTATAAGTCTTCTATCATGGCCTTTCATTTGGGAGGGTGGTAGTATTGCATAGGATGTGTAGATGTTTCATGGAAAGTGGCTAAACTTTGTATGGTTACTTTAGTAGCATGTTTTAAATTTGTTTGTTTTTGTTTTTATTTCCACTTGTAGAGGCATTCTTTGTGAACTATAGCATCTTATCATTCTCTCCATTTTTAAATGGCTACATAATCCTCAAAACCTATACTTTTACCCAATCAAATAAAACAATAGTTCTTATTTGTAACTTGTTAAATATGGAAATATGATATTTTTATAAAACACTAATAAATGTACTTATCTCATATTACAGTTTTTGGATCACTTTTATTAACGTTTGATAGTTAAAAATAAAAAGGCATAACTGTGATAGTGTAGGATCAAGAATGACAATATAGGATCAAGAATAAAATATGATAATATTCATGTATAGGACTACCCTCCCTAGATAATAGTGTAGGTCATCCATGTTAGTTAATTACATCCATGTCTATGATTAGTTTTAAAATAATATAATTGTTATGCCATCTACGCATATATCTAATGAGTGGGAAAATATGTTGCAATTGTATAATTTCCACATGGATATCATTATTTTTATCTTTTTCACTTTTGAAACACTAGGGATCTTGTGAGATCCATAAAATTGTGAAAGAAAATGGAGAGTGTGGGTGGAGATTACCAAAATCACTCGTTCATGATTGACCATTACCCATGTATTTAGATACTCTAAAGCGAGAATCAAACCACGTGTATTTCTCCCTCATTGATTGATTGTGTAATTTTTCTATTTGACTATATGTGTAAGACTATAAATATGTATTTGATACTTGATAATTATATCTCGTGACATGATTTAAGATGATTTAGACTTGGATTGTGACTAATCATTATGAATGATGTTCAATTTAGGAGGAATAGGGATATTTTTTTCAAGTCATAATAGTGTATAAGTTCTCAATAGATAGTGCCAAAATCTATGAATAATTAATGACAATTGATTTGTATATATTGTGAAACATTTTAACAATATATTTTATCCAGCCTTATAAAATGTGCATGAAGACAAAAATCTATATTTTAAATTATTGAAACTATCCTTTAGTTGGAGTAATATTAGGTTACGCTAGGTAGAAAGGTCTACGATGGTAGTTCTATCCCATAGAATTAGGTACAACTATCCTAATTTTGAGTTATTTTGAGAGTAATGCAATAAATTTTTGAGAATTAAATTTGAAATTTATACGTAATAGGGATGAAAAATATAGGTCAATCTTGCATGTAGATAAATGGCTTAAAATAATATCAGAAAAATGTTATGTATTTGGGCACAAGTCATGTGGTTTAAGATGTCTCAAGAATTAACATTGGAAAATACATGTTAAAATGGGTTTTGAAAGGATTTAGAGCCTTAAATTAAAAGAGAGAAAGATAGAACATTAAATCTCATTTGGGATGCCTCTACCAATGACAACTAAGTAGAAGGTAATACAGAACACTCCAAAAACTTCTTCCAAAAGTAATCCAACCATGCTATGTTACTATAAGGTTCTGTAAATATTTTAATTTTCTTTGGCATAACCTCCACCCAAGTGAAGGGTCATACTAGATGATTTTTAAACTATTTTCTCTACCTTTATACCTTTTTTCTCTTACCTTTTTCCTTTTTTTCACTTCATACCATTCCTCGTTGTCTTTCACAAACTATAGGGATAAGGGTAAAGGTATTTAAATAGTATTAACGGGCTCGAATTTCAATTTTGATTTTTCTAAATATTTTCCCCTTGAAACGGATGTCTCAATATAAAGTACCACCTCACTAAAGGTGAATTTTTTAGTATTTGAGATGTTCAATACAACATTTGGGATTAAAGCCTTATCTTATTCCACTTCTCTTGCCTTTATAATTCTTCTAGTTGTTGAAACCAAGGGTTCAGTTCTTGGGGCCCATAGATCCTCTACCTCCATAGCTCCTTTTTAGAGTCTAAGGATTTGATATAGGTGCATTCAAAAGGCATGTAAATAAATTATTGATTTATTATGATAAAGTTATTATATGAATTTTCAAGTCATAATAAGTCTCATTGAGGTATTAGGAGTTTTTTTCTAGTTTATTTAAGGTCTTATAGAGGTTTCCCTCCAAAACTAGTTATTTGAATTTTCAAATTATATTTATGTAAATACATGTGAATTTGAACTTATTTATGACTAATAAATAGTTTTCCTAAGTTATTTAGTTGTGTGAAACATAGTGAAGAGTCTCTTTGTCCTTTTGACAAGCTATAAGTCATTCTATAAAGTTAGATTAAGTGTAATAAAAAGATTGTTTATAAAAGTCAACATTCTATCTTAAGTTTGAAGAGGTTGGGAAGAATATTGGGGAAAATGGGGACATTCTACGTTTGGGATAAGATTTAATAACTTCATTCACATCGAATCTATAAAATTGGAGACATTCAAGGATGAAGAAATGGACAAAAAGGCAAATTTCCATGACTATGATTATTGATGAAGAGTCTATCATTGTATTTCATGGGTCTATACATTTATCTAGCTTGAATTATTTTATAAATAATTGAATCATGATAGGAATTAATTTTTTTAATGTTTTATTTTATCTAATAAATCATAATTTAGAGATTTTATAGTATATTTATATTAAATTTCTAAGTTCAAGTAGTCAATAGTTATAAAACTCAATCTGTTTACTCTGATAATGGCACACAGTCACTTCATCTAACATTTATTTCAATGCATGAGTTTGAATTTAAGTTTGGATAAGTGAGATAAGGTTTTATAGGTTGTTATAGGAGTTATAAGAGATTCAAAACATGTTTAAACTTTATGAACTATCTTTTTATGTTTCTCGGGTCCCCTGTTCTCATATTAAACTTTATAAAGGGGTCATCTTCACAAAAAGCTTAACAAATTGAATCTTAACCAAAAAAAACCATTTTAATTTTGGTAAGATATAATATAAAAGTTAAATAATACATTAAAATTTGTTTCAAGTCCTAATTTATCTTGTAATACACTCTATAGATGACTATGTGTTGAGTGTCTATAGGTGACTAATGAGGAGACCCAAAAAAAAGGATATTGCTTAAGTTTGTGTGTTGTTTAGATTAAAAAAATTTATATAAGATTTATAAATATTTTGATATCATTTTAATAAATTTGGAAGATGATTCTACTCATTTTGGTGATAGAGTTAAGTAATCCATGGTCATTTAGAAGATTGACTATGTGTCACAGTCCTAAATAGGGTTTAAGAAACCAAAAAGTAGTTTATAGTAATCCACCTATCCAAATCATTTATAAAATAGTATAAATTATTTTGAGACCATTTTGTCTATGATTAAATGTTTTATGTTTTCTAAATGTTACTAGATCACATGAATTATGTGATAGAGTCTTAAAGTCGAAGAAGATATATTTGTTTACTTTTGTTCATTTGATTGATTCAAATCATCAAAAGAAGACTCACTAAGATTTTAATAACATTATAAATCACTTGATAAGGTGAACCAGATTAATTAAGGTTTAAAATATGCCAAGGTGTCTTTGAGAGATATAATTAGACCTGAGTACTTCAATAAAAAACAAGATGTGTTTCTAAATCTATCCCCTTTGGAAACCAATAAAGTGATTGGTTTCCCATCATCCTAAATATTCTAAAATATATTAAGGAGTAATTCATGGACTATAGAGGAATTTCTACCTAAAACACCTTTTTATTAAGGCCTAATTAACCTCTCATGGTCCTGAAATAGTCTTTTAGTTATAGTCAAGTTATTGATCATTTAGTGATCTGATTGGTGTTTGAAATTGTGAGAGACCACTTCTAAAATTCAAAGAAAAATACTTATCTTAGTACATATCATATATTTTCAAACTATTTATTCAATCATATAAAGTTTAAAGTGACGGTCATATTAAGAGTTGTAGGCTTCATTTGGTATTTTGTTTTAACTAAAAGAGATCTTGTATGTCATCAATTGTGGTATCAAAGCACAAAGATTGTTCATAATTAGGGATCCACAAACTTTTTAATATAAATAATGAAGAATTTTGATAGAGTGGAACCAAGGGAAATATGTAGACAAAGGACACCAACTACACAAGTTATCCTGCTTGGAGAGATCAGGTACTTGAATGCTAGACTATAGGCCATGTAATTGGCATAAAGGATAGGTGTATATTTTAGTGATGTCAGTGATAGGGAAGATGAAGGACCTCCTAAATAAGAGATAGATATAGAGATAGAAAGATAACCAATAAAATAAATGATTGTTAGAGGAATCACGAGAGTAAGCTCTAAGCCTAAAATGGAAGTGCCAATGTATGATGGCAGCTTGAATGCAAAGGACTTGATTGATTTGATAAGTAGTACGTATAATTACTTTGACTACAATAATTGTGATGAATATAAGAGAATCAAGTTTTTAGTGACAAGACTTAGAGGACATGTATCTTTATGGTGGGATGTCATTTGGGAAGAAAGGAGGAGAAAAGGAAAGCCAAAAATTAGAAGTTAGGACTAGATGATTATAAAATTGAAAGGTAAGTTCATTCCTGAATATTATCAAAATATTTTCTTTAGGAAATTGTAGAATATAAAACAAAATGATATGTTTTTAAAGGAATATACTGCATAATTCTAAAGACTAAATTTAAGAGTAGGTCATGTAGAGGATCTGAATAAAATGGCAAGGTACGTTAATGGCTTGAAATTTATTATACAAGATGAAATTGATTTTTTTTCTCTTAATTAAGTTGAGGAGGCATATAAATATTACTTAAAATTAAAATAAAAGATAGCAAGGAGGCATTATTAACATCCAAGAGGTAGAAATAGACATCTTATAGGTAGAGGGAAACATGAAAACAAAAATCCATTACAAGATGATGAAATCAATCCATAGGGGAAAGAATCTACTATAAGAGGAAGATATTAATGTAGAGGTAAGAGGTGATTTGATATAGATAGGGGTAAAAATACTGGTTTCATTGGTAGATGTTTTAAATGTGGAAAGTTTTGACATAGATCATATGAGTGTCCTAATTATTCATCTTTTAGTCAAGGAAGTGCTTATGTTGCTCAAAACAATCAAGAGGAGGATACTACATCAACTATTTATGAAGATGCTCCAAAACAAGGTGAGTCATTGCTTATGAAAAATAATATACTCCATCCTAATAATGAAGTTAATGATCCACCATAGAGGAAGAGACTCTTTATAACTACATGTAAGACAAGAGGTAAATTCTTCAAAATCATCATTGATAGTGGAAACACTGACAATCTTGTGCCTAAAAAAAATGGTAAGTTGAAGTTTCAAAAGTTAAGTCATCCTACCCCTTATAAGGTCTCTTGGTTACATAAATATCATCAAATTCTTGTGAATTAGTAGCATAAGGTAGAATTGCAAATAGGAATTTATAAGGATGAAGTAACATGTGATACAGTACCTATAGATGTGTGACACATTATCCTAGGTAAACCATGGTAGTATGACATGAAAGTTATGCATGATGTAGAGAGAAACACTTATAGTTTTGAATAATAAGGAGTAAAGCATACACTCTTATAATAGGAGGATGAGAATGAAACTAATAAAGATCATTCCAAAGTGTTGATTACAGGTGGAAAGGATTTTTTACAATGGTCCAAAAAGGATGAGGCAAGTAATGAGTCAGATGATCAACCAAAGGTAACTTCTACAATTTACGACAAATCCTGATTTGTCTTTAAAATCTTAGATTTTGTCGGATGAACAAATATCTAAGGTGTTTAATGGATTTTCTAACAATTTATATTTGATAAGAAACATGAAGTATTTTTAATGGTTTATTGAAAAGGTTGGTTATTTGAAGGAAATTACCATGGAACACAATCAAAATAGTAAACTTTCAGGTGGACAAAAGATAGAATAAAATAGTGAACATTTATTTAAAGGTAAAAATAAATAAGTTGATGGTGAAGATATTATGTAAGATAGTAAACAATGTATGGAGGAAAACAACTTCAACTAGAAATAAGTAAACAAGAAACAAGAAGTTTATAAGAAGGAAGAATAACAAGAAATAAAGCAACTATAAGTTTATACACAAAGGGAGAAATCAGTCCTTGAAATTCAAGACAATGGAGTTCAAAACTCCAAGAAATAATATGTTTCTCTTACCTTGTTTATTTGTTTTACATGAATGGTAAAAGAAGATACAAAGAATCTGAAGATGATGAGCCTAAATATGAGTCTAGTAAAGAATATGACCAAAGGAGAAGGCAATTCACAAGTAGCTCTACATTCATCTAGTAGACCATGGGATCTAGGAGGGAAAAAATCAATGATAAAAATAAGCATTGAGTAGAAAGAGGGGAAAAATCAAAGGCATATGCAGTCGTGAATCATAGGTAAAATAACATTCATGAAACCTCATGGACAAGAGTCTATGATGCATTTTTTTTGGTACCCTGATGGTTTGATGCAGGTGCATATAAAAGGAATGTAAATAGAGTCTTTATTTATAGTGATAAAGGTATTATAGGGTTTTTAATGTCATAATAATTATTTTTGAGGTATTAGGAGTTTGTTTTTAGGTCATTTAAGGTCTTGTATAGGTTTCCCTCCAAAACTAGCTATTTGAATTTTTAAATTGTATTTATGTAAATACATGTAAATTTGAACTCATTTATGAGTAATAATGATTTTTCATAGGTTCTTTAGTTGTGTGAAACATATTTAAGAGTCTCTTGGTCCTTTTTTCAAGTCATAAGTCATTCTAGAAAGCTAGATTAGGCAAGTGTAACAAAAAGACTATTTATAACAATCAACTTGTTATCTTAAGTTTGAAGAGGTTGGGAAGAATATTGAGAAAAATGGGAACATTCTAATCTTAGGAGAATATTTAATAACCTAGTGCACATATAATATATAAAATTGGAGACATTTAAGGATGAATACAATCATAAAAAGGTAAATTTCCATGACTGTGACTATTGATGAAGAGTTTGTCATTGTATTTCAGGGGTTTGTAATGTGTATCTAGCTTGAATTATTATAAAAATAATGGATTCATGAAGGTAATTACTTGTTTTAATGTTGTGCTTTATTTAATATTTGATAATTCGAATCTTTGACAATATTTTTATATTATTTTTTTGAGTTCAAGTAGTCAAACTTTACAAAACTCAATCTTTTTACATTAATACTGGCATGCAGTCACTTCATCTAGCATTTATTTCAATGCAAGAGTTTGAATTTAAGTTTGGATAAAAGAGATAGGTTTTTATAGGTAATTATATGAGTTATAATATATTTAAAATGTGTCTAAACTTTATGAACTATCTTTTTATGTCTCTTAATTCCCATGTTCTCATAGTAAAACTTAGAATAGGGTCATCTTCAAAAAAAGCTTAAGAACTTGAATCTTTACTTACCAAATCCATTATAATTTTTGGGAATATATAATATAATTATTAAATAAGACATTAAAAAAAAAATCAACTCATAATTTGTCTTTTAATCCACTGTATAGATGATTGTGTGCAGAGTACTTTTAGGTGACTAATGAGCAAACCCAAAAAAAGGAGATTGCTTAAGTTTATGTGTTGTTTGGATTCAAAACTTATAAATAAGATTTATAAATATTGTGAGATAATTTTAATCACTTTATAAGAATATTATACTTATTTTGGTGATATATTTGAGTGATCCAAGGTCAGTTAGAAGACTCACTATGTGTCATAGTCCTAAACAGGTTTTAAGAAACCAAAAAGTGGTTTATAGTAATCCACTAGTCCAAATCATTCATAAACATGTAAAAAAATTTATGAGACCATTTTGTATATGATTTAATGTTTTTTACCTTATAAAAGTGACTATATCACATGAATTATATGACTAAGTCTTTGATAAGCCTAAAAAGAGTCTTGAGGACAAAGAAGAGAGATGTGTTTTCTTTTGTTGATTAATTAAAAGCATCAAAAGAAGAATTAATAAGATTTTAATAACATTATATATCACTTGATATGGTGAAATAAATTCATTAAGGTTTTAAATAAGCCAAGGTGTCTTTGAGAGATAAAATTAGGCCTGAGTACTTTAATAAAGAACAAGATCTGTTGTTAGGTTTATCCCTTTTGGAAACCAATAGAGTGATTAGTTTACCATCATCCTAAATATTTTAAAATATATAAAGGATTCATTGATGGAATATAGAGATCAATTTCAACATAAAATACCTTTTTCTTAAGGCCTAATTGACCTCACACAGTCTTGAAATAGTTTTTTGGATATAGTCAAGTTATTGATCATTTAGTGATCTAATTGGTGTTTGAAATTGTGTGAGACCACTTATATAAATTCAAATAAAATATTTATCTTAGTGCATATCATATATTTTCAAATGTTTTAGTCAAACATATAAATTTAAAAGTGATAGTCCTATTAAGAGTTATAGTCTTCATTTGATATATTTTTTAAGTAAAAGAGAGCCTATCTGTCATCAATATTCATGATAAGCATGGCCATAGATTTTAAAAAGATTAGAGGAGTAATTATTCCACCAAGTTGGTATAACCTTTATTTTGGTGAAATTTTTTTCCCATGATGATTAAACCCATAGGGAATCTAGTAGGGTTAGTTGGCCCCATTTGTGTAACCACATCATATTGAAAAAAATATTAGATTGGTTAAATATGGTGTGCAATCAAAGGCCCAATTGACATTAGATGGATGCAAATACTTACACAGGCCCAATGGATCCCCAATTAAAATTACATAGATGTAATTCCTCACTTAGGGATCAGTTGGACCTAATTACATATCATATTAAACCAAACACTTGACTAATTTGATATTATGTGCAATCATAGTATCAAATGAAACTACATGAATGTTAGTCCTTGTATGATCCCAACAGAACCACAATTGGCATTAAATGGATGAAATTAGTTTCATGAGGCCAACAGAGCCCAAATTAACATTATATGGATGTAATTCCTTGCATGAGACTTAGTTAGCCCCAACTATGTATTGCATTAAATGAAATACTTGATTAGTTCTATATTGTGTGCAATTAAAACCCTAATTGACTTTATATGGGAATGATTCTTTGCATGGGGATTGGTTCAACCCAATTATATATCAAATTAAATGAAATACTCAATTTAATCAATATTTTGTATAATAATAGTATCAATTGGCATTACATGTATGTAAATATTTCATGAGGTCAAAAAATCCCAAATTGGCATTATGTGGACACAATTACTTACACAGGGCTTGGTTTATTTATACTATGTATCAAATTAAACCAAATACTCAATTGATTCAATATGATGTGTAATCAGAGCCTTGATTAAAATTGGATGGGTGTAATTCCTTGTATGGGGCTTGGTATGCATGAATTATATATCAAATTAAACCAAATAATTGATTTACTCAATATATTTTCAATCAAAGTCATAATTGACTTTACATGGACATAATTCCTTGCAAGAAGTCATTTTGGTCCATATTACATATCAAATTAAACCAAATACTCAATTGGTTCAAAATGGTGTGAAATTATATCCAATTTTACATTAGATGGATGTAGTTATATGCAAAAGGCTTGGTTTAGCTCAATCACATATCAAATGAAGTAAATACTTAGTTTGATCAATATGTTGTTCAATTGGAGTCCCAATTGACCTTAGCTAGATGCAATTCCTTTCACAAGGCTAATAGAACCTCAATTTACATCAAACTAGCATAATTTAGTGCATGGGGATAAGTTAGACCATATTTTCTATTAGATTAAATAAAAGTATTGATTAGTTCAATATAGTGTGCACCTAAAGCCTTCTTAATATTAGATACACATAATTTTGTATGTGGGGCTCTATTCACCATAAATGGAGATAATATTAAACCAAATACTATAGTCACATAATATGATGTGTAATTAAAGTCCTAATTGATGCAATTCCCTATTTATGGTGAATAGAGCCCCAATTGATTTTACATGGATCTAATTCCTTTCACAAGGCATAATTGGCCCAAATTTTATATTAAATTAAACTTGACCTCAATTGGACCCAATTATGTATTATATTAAAAAAAATCAATTAGGTTAATATAGTGTACAATCAAAGCCCCAATAGACTTTAACTAGGCACAATTCCTTTCACAGGGCCATGGAGCCCTAATTAACATTAAATGGAATAAATTCATTTTATAAGGATTGGTTTTCCCCAATCATGTGTTATATTAAACAAATTACTCAATGGTTTAATATGGTGTGTGATCTAAGCCCCAATCGCCATTAAATGAACATAAACCCTTACACAACTCATTTAGGCTCAATTTATTATGAGATTGAATAAAATACTTGATCAATTGAATAATTTATGAATCTAGGCCTTGATTAACATCCATGGATGTAATTCCTTGCATAGGGTTTTCTCGTCCTATATTTCATATCAAATTGAACCAAATATTTTACTAGTTTAATATAGTGTATAACAACAGCACCAATAAATATAGACAATTCCTTACATGGAGATTGTTTGGGCCCAATAACATATGTGATTGAAATAAATAATAGATTAGATGTATTTGTTCTGTAATATATGCATTAATTAACAATACATGGACACATTTCCTTGTACAAGCTTGATTGGCCCACATTTTATTTCAAATTGAACTAAATATTGGATTGGTTCCATAGGATGTGCAATCATAGCCTAGATTAAGACTAGATGAATGTTATTCTTTGTATCGGGTTTAATTAGATCTAATTTTATATCAAATTAATCCAAATACTTAATTATCTCAATAGTTTGTGTAATCAAATCCCCAATTAACATCAGGTTGATGCAATTCCTTACATGAGGCTCAATTCACCCCATTTGTGTATCAATTTTACTAAATACTTGATAAAATTAATACAATGTATAATTAGACTTCCACTTGACATGACATGTATATAATTCCTTCCATAACGACAGAGGAACTGAAATTGATAGAAAATAGACATAATATTTTGCACAGGGATCGATTGTCTCATATTGCATATCAAATTAAAAAATGTAATCTATTGGTTCAATCTAGTGTGTAATCAAAGCCCAAATTGACATTAGCTGGATGTAATTCCTTACAAAAGAATCATATATCCCAAATTGCATATCATATTGAAATAAATACTTGATTAGTTGAATATGGCATGTAATCAAAGCCCCAATTAAAATTAGATGGGTGAAACATGTTGCTTGTAGTTAACAGAGCCCAATTGATTTTAAACATACATAATTCCTTGAATGCAAATTATTTGGTTTCAATTACATATCAAATTTAATCAAATAATCAATTGGTTCAATATGATATGTAATCAAAGGCCTAATTAACATTAAGTGGATGTAATTCATTGAGAATGGTAAATGAATCCTTAATTGAAATTAAATAGACTCAATTCTTTGCACGAGACTAACAAATTCCTAATTGAAAGTATATTGATGCATTTCCTTGCATGAAATTTGGTTATCCTAAATTTTATAAAATATTAAATCAAATACTATATTGGTCCAATATCATGTCGGATTAGAGTCCCATTTGACATTAGATTGATGCGACTATTTGCATGGCGCTTAGTTCACCCAAATTACATATCATATTGAATGATATAATTTATTCAACCAATATGATATGCAATGAAAGTCTCAAATGATATTACATGGATGTTATTCTCTAAACATGGCCACCATATCCCCAATAAATATTACATGGACACAACTACTTGCAATGGGCTTCGCTGGCCCATATTACATATCTGATTAAACTAAATATTGGTTGGTTAAATATAGTTTTAAATTTAAGATTAATTGATATTCAACTAAAATAGTTCCTTGAACGAGGACCAATCCATCCCAATTTTATATCAGATTGAAAAAATGCTTGATTCAATGAATATGAGGTACAATTAGACTCCCAATTGACATTATATGGTATAATTCCTTGCACAGGACCAACTCATCCCTAATTAACATCACATGGATCAAATTCCTTGTATGGGTCTGGTTTGATCCATATTACATATTAAATTGAACCAAATAATTTATTGGTTCAATATGATGTGCAATATCATGCCTAATTGGCATTATATGGATGCAATTCCTTGCATAGATCTTGGTTCACCTTAATTATATAATAGAATGAACCAAATAATTTTATATGGTCAATATGATGTGCAATTAAAGACTCAGTTGACAATACATGGACTAAAGTCCTTGCATAAGGCTCAGTTAGCCATATTTGTAACAAATTAAACCAAATAATTATTGGTTTAATATTGTCAGCAATCAAATATTGAATTAACATAGGAGGGATACAATTCCTTGCACAATATTAATTGACCGTGATTACATATCAAATTAAATGAAGTACTTAATTGGTTCAATACAGTGTATAATCAGAGCCCCAATGGACATTATATGAATTAAATTACTCGCATGAGACCAAAGAATCCCAAATTGACATTAAATAGATGTAATTCCTTTCAAATGGCTTGGTTAGTTGTAGTTGTGCATCAAATTGGATAAAATACTTACTTGGGGATTATTTGTCCTTAATAATGTATGAAATTTAATGAAACATTCAATTGGTTGAATATGGTGCGAAATCAAAGCCCAAATTGATACAAGATGGATGTGATTCTCTACATATGGCTTAGTTGGCCCAATTATGTTTCTATTAAACCAAATACTCAATTTTTTTAATATGGTATACAATCAGAGCCCCAATTAACTTTAAATTGATGCAACTCATTACACAAGGCTATTTGTAGATCAATTACATATGATATTAAATGAAATATTAATTGGTTGATGATGTGTAATTTGGGCCTAAATTGAAATTTCATGTATGTAATTTACTTATATGAGGCTTGGGTGGCCCATATTACATATCAAATTTTTAAAAAAAAACTTGATTTGTTCAATATGGTGTTTAAAGCCCCAAAAGACATTACATATATTGAATTCCTTGCATTGGGGTAGTTTGGCCCTAATAGTATATGATATTAATAAAAATACTCTCTTGGTTTAATTTGGCATGCAATTAGAGCCCAATTGACATTAAATGGTGCAAATCTTTGAATGGACCTCATTTGACCCAACTTACATAATATATTGAACTAGATACTCTATTAGTTCAATATGATATGCAATTTAATATTGAATTGATATTAGATGGATTGAATTCCTTATATAGTGCTCGATTTACCCCCATTACATATGATATTGAATGAAATACTAGACTAAAGAATGAAAAATATAGTTATTATGTTCTTTAATATAAAATATAATTACTATGATTTTTTAATTATTATTATAATTTTATTAAATACTTTTTAATGTAAAATAAAATTAATTGTTATTGTCTTATAATTATTTTAATATGAATTAAATGTACAAAATGAAATTATCTTAAATATTGAAGAAATATTTTATTTTTATATATCATCACTTCTTATTTATGATGATAGTGTTACGACCAAGATAAATATTTATCACCTAAACCACATAAACCACATTTTTTCATCTTATAAGATCCAATGTAACAACACATAAAACTATTTACACATCTAGTTTCACTCATTCAAGATACTCTTTTCCAAATCCGTTGAAATCACATGTGCAATTTTTTTAAATAAAAAATCCTAATATCAATCATTTCCTTATACTAGATTGAATTCCTTGAATAATAGTGGCATAGGATACAACCATAATTAGATGAAAATCCTATTTTGTATGAAAATATTTAAAATAGTAACATAACTCAATAAAGACATCTCATTTATTTTTTTCTAGTTTTATACTTGTTAAAAAAAAAGTGTACTTTATCATTTTATTTAATATTTTAAAATATTTTATTTTAAATTTATATTTAATAATATTGATCATTAAATTCTAATTCAAAAAATATAATAAAATCCATTTATTTAATACATAGTGTCACTATGATCATATACATTTATTTATTATCATGTAGTAAATTCAATTTCAGATTATTATCTAATTGAAATAAGTTTTAATGCCATATTATGACACACAAAACCTAACATAAAAATATTAACATAAAATGATTGATGTGATCATGTATATCTACGTTGCGTCAAAGATTAATAAATAAATAAACAAAACTAATGCACCCATTAATTTATTACACAAATTTTGTGGCTAGAGAAATTTGGGAGAGAGGGAAAAAATATTTTGGATATCCAAGTGTTCTCTGTGTCATATTTTTTCTAATATTTTTAAATTATCTTAGATCCAAAGGCATAAAATGGGATATATCGAAACTCTTATATAAGCATAAGGTGGGATATATTAAAACTTTTATATTGGGAAAAATAAAATGCAAAGGGAAATACATAGAACAAAATGAAATATGAGAACTAGAGAAAGGGAACTAGACGAGGATGCAAATGAAAAAGAGAATGAATAATTAGTAAGTTATTTGAACTATTCATTTGTTTTTTATATACAGTTTCTTTTTAAATATGATATAATTAAGATTTCAATATTTTAATTAAATTTTTTTTGTGTACATAGTATCTAATTTTAAATTAAAAATATATTATTTCTTGTTATTTTTTTATTTTTTTTCAAGATGAAACTCTTATTTCAAATTTTAAAAAAACATGCAAAAACTCTCAATACATTGGATTATATATCTTTCATACTAAAAATATATCAAAGACACATGAATAGGGGATAACCTTCATTATTCAAAACACAACGAACCTGAATTCTCATACCCTCTATAGTACTTGTCAATTGCCACATAAGCTCACAGATATTAAAAAAATGTATTTGTTTTGTTCAATGATCTTTTATATATATATATAATGATATATAGGCTGAGAATTTTATGTCTCGTTAAAGAGAAGTTATTAGATACATTTTCAATCACACCCATATAGATTACTTGGAATTTTCCCCCCAAAAAACGATAGAATGGTACCGATTTATCGAAAGTCCATCCCCAAAAATAAGATACTCCAATTATGGGCAATTCCTTTATGAGGTCTACGGATGCAGGGAATATAAAAATCAATGACAACCTTAGAAAACAGTGAAAGAATATTCCATACGGATCATTACAAAAGGTTAGGTATATAAACATGACTGAAAAGTGGGCAATCTAAAATAAGAACGAAAATGAATGAATAAAAAGTGGACGATTTAAAATAAGAAGAATGAAAATAAAATAAAATGTGGTAATTTTAAGGCAACAATGAAAATGATTTAAAATGTTTTATCGTGTTATATCTTTGTATTTATTTAATTTTTTTTTGTTTTTAATTTTAGTTGTGCAATTTTTTTAAAATTTTAATCCATGTTTAGTACAAGATATGTGAAGACATGTACACAAATTAAAGATGAAATTTTCACCAAAAATAATAGATTACATTAAATTGTTTGTATAATGTTGAGAGATGTTATATAATAATATATGGAGTTGGTTGTGTATTATAATATAATAAATGTGTTTAATTTTAATTCTAACCTTAAATTTGATGTCTACTTTATCATCAATTTAAATTAAAAAATCATGTAAAAACAATTGACTAATCTTATTATACTATATTAAATTTTATTAAAATATAATTTTATAAGTGAACACTATTACAAGTTAATAACATAAAATATATATTTATAATTTTAACCCACCCTTCACTAGTACACATTAATTTTCTCTTCTTTAGTATGTTAAATTTGTAAAGTTATAAAGTATGATTATCCATAATACCAAATTCCAATCCCATTTTCTCCACATAGAGTAATTTTAGTCAAGAAATGAATTCGTTGGTTTGTGTAATAAAATTAGTTGCTTTTTATTTAAGTTTCAATTCTCATATCTATTTACAAGAATCACTTTTGCTTTCATCTAAGAATCTAAATTATATCTTGAGTGGTGTTATAACTAGGTTCTCCAAATTTATTAAATAGTACTTATTAAACTAAGTTCATTTATATGCTAAAACAAATATTGTTTTGATGGATTAGTAAGTGTGATGTTATTTTTTTTCTTAGGTGAATCTGTCACTAGAGTTTGAGAGAAAAATTAATATTTCTAGAGACATAAATTACATTGTAACATCCCCAAGTGACAATTTATATTTACAAATTTAAATATCTATAATTGAAATAAAATTAGAGCTAGACTTACACTTGTAAACTAACCATGATCGTTATATGAATCATGGATTTATGTAAAATATTTTGAATTAAATTAAAACAAAAATTATTTGTAGATGTAAATTGAAATATTGAGCACATCAAACTATTAAAACATATATGTATGTTCTCTTGTGTTTCCATATTTTACTAATTTTTATTTGATAGGTTAAAATATATGTTTTAGAAAGTCCTGTAACCATTTACAAAACATAGAATAATTAATTTTTAATGATATGCCTCAACCAATGTCTCATGTGGTACCAAACAACCATTAGACAGCTAAACCTTAACCTTCTAAAAAAGACTCACTTTTCTACAACAAATCTCCAACTAGAAATAGACAGCTTTCCACTAAACTTATGTCTCTATAGATCAACCACGCAGTCAATAGAAATAGAGAAGTCATAACTATGCCTCCCCTTAGTTTATATTACATTCCTCTAGAAACCTAGTTACCATCAGGAAATCTCTTGTGATGCTTCCACCATACTTACCCATGGGGTCTTTCCCCCCTTTCGCTCATCATCTAAACTTATGTTTGGATTACCCCTAAGCGGAGGGTTATATAGAAACATTGAACCACTATTTTTCTAACTTTTTTTTTCCATTTTTCAACCTTGATCCACCTTCCCTTGTATTATGTAACTTTTGATTGGACTGATAAAGGATTTTCAATTAAAATATGGAAAATGAGATTTGTCTTCCATTACTGTAACATCAATTGGTTCTTATTTGTATATGTCAATCTATAGATTCACCTTTATGGAGATGTTTACAATGGAAGGGACTCGAGTTGAGTATATATCCATATTTGAAGTGATTAAATCAACTAAAATTTATCCTTCAGAATGAAGAGGACTTTTTTAATGTAGGATATTACTTTCCTATTATTTAACTTATTTAAGTGTTATTTCTTATTAGAATTTAGTCTCACATGCATAATATGGTTGGGATTCTTCCATCTTCCACTTATATATGTACTTATTCACCTAGTCAATTATGAAAGGTAAATTAATCATTGCATAATCTATTTGATAGAAAATAGAATAGAATATAGTTAATTTATTCTTGGTATGCAATGTTGAAGCTTTCATGGATGTGATAATGGATTCATGTAGAGATTTTGATTGAAGAGTATTCTTAACTCTATCATGGTGTCAGAGTTATCTCCAACTGCCATTTTTCCTACTGTCAATTTTTGCATTGTTTGTCTACTCCTTAGATAAGTTGTATCGTTCTTTTTCAAATCTAAATTGTTTATTCATATTCAAAACACCTTTATTATGGAGAGTTTATAGTTTTGAGTATTTTTAGATCTATTATGTTTTGATCTAATCTGTCAAAATGATTTGTATTTGAGTTTCTTTAATATGTTGTGTTATCCATACATTTTTTTGAGAGAAATTATGATTTTTTTTAGAAAATTGTGACTATCTTGTAGATCAATTTCTTATTCACATAGGTATCTGATTCAAAACATTGTGTCCTAGTTGAAAATATGACTTTTATAAGTTTCTAAGAAGTGGTCATAATAAAAATTATGATAAATATCCAAAGAGATATGAGGCTCTGAAGTTGACCCTACGATTCTATTTTTTTATAAATTTTTTATGCATGATCAAGCAAAAAAATCAGATCTTATATTTAAAATGAAAAATCAATATGGAATATTGATCTATGTGTTATATTATTCTTTTCTTTTGCTACAAATTTCTTTCAAATTTATTTTTTTTAGATCTGGTAGAAATAATTTAATTTTCTCTAAGCATTTAATATTTTTTGGTGCAATGTTTTATTTTTGACCCATTTATGATGGAATAACCTTATAAAAACTATATCTTTTGATTAGTAACACAATATCAAGTGTTATATTTTAAAAATATATATTTTTTAATGCCCGATCTATTGGTGTCATTTATGTTGTAAAAATGCACTAAAATGTAAAGTTTCAAATTTGAGCGGGGACTATACAATAACCATGAGGGATTTGCTCTCTCATTACAATTTTGGATGTATTTTTGACTGAGACCAATATCTTATTTGCATGATTTTTGGCACACATTACTCTTTCTTGATCCACATTGTATTGTTTATGCCACTCTTACACTTTGCACTATCTCAGACATATTTTCAACTAAGTTTAACATCCCTTGCTTGAAATTTATAAGTTTTCATGTTTGGTAGTTGATTATTTCATGTGTGTTTTTGCATATATGATGAATTTTTTTTTCCATTTACCACACTCTTTCATCATCCCATGACATGCTCTATCCTAGTTTGTGCATTGTCACTTTGACACACTTGTAGTTTGTGTCATGTCTCCATCAAGGCCCATTTCTTAGTATTTTGTCTTCTTCTATGGAGACACTTTTTCACTCTATTATTTTTAGATCATATCTCATGACACTTGACGACTTATTTGACAAGTTGACAATCTCTTTCTTTAGATCTATTTTGGTAAAACCCAGTGTCTTCATTATTTCTATTTAGTGTTTTTTTGTGCATGGGATATATTGTACTCATACTAATATATAAAGTACCATAGGGGTTTGTTGATTTAAACATGTCTACCTTCGTAAATTTGTGTGATCTATTATGGGTACCTTTTCACTTCTTCAATTTCTTATCTTTTCCATCACTGTCAGAGACATCTTTTTTGAGATATTTTATCTATATTTTCAACACCAATTTTTTCATAGATAATAGTCTCCCACAACTTGAAGTGTAGCTATTTTAATAAATTCTAGTGTCATATTATCTTTTTAGATATTTATATGGTCTCTTTAAACGTGATATGAAGCTATTATAATGTATATAGTGTCAGCTTGTTCAGTGTTCAAGTAGTGGATTCAAACCACTTGTGCAGACTTTTTTCCTTCACTCTACCTAGTCAGTGGTATGGGGGTGTCGTGTAGATTCTGCTTCTTAGATGTTGAATGTTTTTTACACTTGTAGTACTCTTTTGTATTTTTAACATTACTAATAGTCTTCTTGATTGAAGCTATTCTAGTGAAGCCTAGTGTCAGTTTTTTTGTGATTGAGTAGTGGATTCATACCACTCATGCAAATTAAGTTCTTTTGTGACTTTTGAGTACTTGGAGAGTGGAATAATTCAGCATCATCTTTAAGAGGCTTTTTATCTCTCTTCTTATTCTCTCTCTTTATAGAGTGAATTTTTCCTATAGTTTTTCTCTTTTTTCTCTATTTTATGAGAGTTATATGTATATTTTGCAATTTCTGAAGTGTTTTTTAGATTTGTCCTTTATACATAAGTATCTTATTTAGGCACTTTATTTTTTGGAACCCATATAAATATTTTTGTTTCTTGAATCTATATCCTTCTTGGTGATTCTTATAGTGACACTAGTGTGGTATCACCACCAGTGACACCAATGTGGTAGCCTTACTAGTCTTTGTGTTCACTTTTCACCATCATGTTGAAGGGTGTTTAAGTAATACTTCCTTAGGTTTATCACTCTATCTATTATTTTAGAGCACAGTGTTCATATTCAATAATTCTTGTATTCAACAACATTCCTACTTTCACTTGAAAATTATAGACACTTGACATCTATGTACTTCAACAAGATGGATTGACATTCATAGGAACATGTGGCTTCACACAACATCTTTTATTATACCCACCTAATCTATGCTTAAGTGGGTGTTAGTGTAGGATACTAATTTCTTACTCTCTAGCTTACTTAGGTGTTATTTTATATTGAAGAATTTAGTCCCACATGCATGATATGGTTGAGATTCTCCTATATTTCACCTATATATGTACCTATTCACCTACTAATTCTTATGGCAATGTAATGTAAAATATTTATTATATAATTTATTTGATAAATCATATAATGGAATATAGTTGATTTATATTTGGTATGCAATGTTGAAGCTTTCATGAATATGATAATGAATTCATGGAGAGATCTTGGTTGAAGAGTATTTTTAACTCTATCAAAAAATTTAGGTCCTCATTTGGAATAGAGGATTCAAGATCATTTGGACATGAGGTGGAATCATCACTATCAGAATCAGATAACACAATAAAGTGGGCAGGCAGGGAGTCCTTCCATATTGAAGAATCCTTCTTTTTTCTAGAGTTATTATAGTTTTTAGTCAAATACCCTATATTAAAAGAATTATGATAATGAAATTAGTATCCTTCATAGTCAAGAGGTTGAGACTAAGAATGGTATCCTAATTATAAAATGATATTTTTAGGTAAATATTTGAAGGTATTAATATTCACCAATATTCTAGCAAAAAAAGTATGGGATAAATGATCAGTATCTGAGTGCATTTTTAGGAACTCACCCAAGGATTTACCAATTTCTTTCAAATTAGATTCAGTCCCAAATTGAAGTTGAAGATGGTGTAGGCACACCCATATGTATTTTACATTAAGAGGTTTAGTGAGAGGGTTGAAATCAGGGGACCAAGTTTTCAAGATCAAGGGTTTTCCATATTTTACTATAATTCATATATAAAATGTTGAATAACAAAACATTTTAGATTTATTTTAACTAGATGTATCATATTTTAGATTTATAAAACTTAAATGTTTATTGAGTGAAATTTATTATGAATGAATTTAGAATGAACACAACTTTATAAGGTGATTCAAATCCTCATGTATATTGTTATAAATGATAAACAAAATCACTATACATAGTTATGAGGTACAACTATATGTACAAGGGAAAATGTGTGTAACAAATAAAAAATGAACTAAATCAAGAAATTTAGTTAAAAAATTAATAATTTACATATTATATTATTTAGCCTTATTATTTTTTCATTTATTATTTTCATATTTTAAATTAATAATTAACTAGCATACATATCTTAAATAAATCTATGTGCAAGACGTCAATATATGTCATTCTCAAGGTTCTCCATTCTATCTATTTTATAGATCTAAAAACATATTAGCACTTCAAGAATGGCATTTATTGATGTATTTTACATAGATTTATCTAAAATGTGTATATCAATATAATTATATACTCATAGTTTCTTATTTCTTAGTTTATAAAAAATGGTTAATAAAAATTTTGTTCAACTATTTGTAGCAAACAAATAAATAATGAATGGAGGCATAAAAAATCATATTAAGATGAAAATCATAGTAGGTTGTGTTGAGCAATTTATATAGCTCATCAAAGATATATAAATTATTGATAAAATGTTGCCTTTGGTTATATATTATATTTAATACTAAAAGTTTGATCTAAGTAAAATATGAATGTAATTTATTTTTTGTTTGTATCTAATTTATTGTTGATTTTTTACCTTGTTATTGTGTCTAACTTGGATGAATAAAATATTTTTGAGTATAGAAACATGTTCCAATGGTGGGGTAATTTTGAGAATAAAAACACATCCTAATGATGGGGTAATTTTGAGAAATCAACACATAGTTTCGGCAACTCTTTTTTATTACAATTTTGAGGATTCATCAAGCGAGCTCTAAACATTGAATGTTCCAAAGACACTCTAAAGACACTCCAAAAGTGCTAAAGATGATTTGGGTGTGCTATAAATACATACATAGGATGCTCTCAAGAATTCTAGGTATGCTCTGAAGACCTATATAGGGTGCTTCCAAGACCTATACAAATATTCTAAAGATACCTAGACGTGTTCTTAAGACCATCTAGATCCTATTGCTCAGAATAGTAATTCTATAGATATACTTTCTATATTTAAATGTCTTATTTTATAAATTATCATCCATGATAATGAATTAAAATAATAGGGATATATTTGTATTTTCATTTTGTAAACCGGATAAATATCTTCAGTTTAGATTAGTTATTTCTTATCTATAGTTAATGGAGTCAGTTCCAATGCCTTCCTAGAAGCATGGGATCCAACTCTTAGATTTTATATATTTTACATAAATAATATTTGGGCATTAAAATCACCAAGATTTTGTATCCTATGAATTGATGCTGAGATGTGTTCTAATACACGTCTCCTTCTCATTCCAGGGAGTTCCTAGTTTGAAATTGTTGAAGTTGAATAAGAGTTTGAAGAAGTTAGAAATAGAGTTTAGCATTTCATATTTGTATATGTTCTTTTGAATGAAATAAAGATCAATATTTTTATTTATTACTAAGTAAAGAAATTCATGTTCTGAGAAAGGATCAAGGGCCCACTTCTCTCCAAGAATCAGGATCAATTGGTACCTTTTAGTTTAATAGTTTAGAATCACTTATTTAATTTAGATATATTTTATTTAATATAAGATTGTAATTTCCTTTTAATTACAATAGTGATTTATTTTACATGTGCAGTGATTTTATTTCAAAGAAAAGAGTATTTTTTTTAAATGCAAGTGTGAATTTCATTTCCAAAAGAAAATATGATTTTTTAAAAAAAGTATGAGTGAATTTCCCTTAATGCAAGAGTGTTTCATTTATATGTAAGAGTGTTTCAATTCAATATAAATAGATTTATCTTATGCAAGAGTGTGTTTTTCAAACTAGATTAAGTTTGTTAATTCATCTCATATTCAGAATTGAGTGGAAGTTGTTTAAGTGACAATAAACAACATTCTTAGATTTTAAACATCACGTTATCTACCCAGTCAGATAAGTTGAGTGAGGATATTATATATCTTATGCTAAATGTTTAATTTATGGATGTTGATAGTGTGAATAATTAATAAATAGTTTAGATTTAATTTACTGCAAACTAGAATTAGATTTTCATTTACTATTTTTAGGATTTAGAAAGCACATTAGAAGTAAAATCCCCCAAATAATGAGTTATAGAACTCCAATATCAAACAGTCTCATTGCAAATAGTCATCAGACACTATCTTAATTGAAAATGACAGTAAATTTTTGATTGGTTAAATGGGAGGTATGATAATAGTCTATCATTTTTAGCACCATTATCAGCGACATAAATTTGTCAATAATTGTTAGTGAGATATTATATTAGATTTATATAGGGAAACACAAAAATATTCATAAATTTTAAGAACACAAAAATAATTAAAGAATATTTAGATTTATGAACTGACCAAGAGATTCTCAAGGATGGTTTATCTCTAAAGGATCCCAAATAAATCAAGAAGAAGAGAGGGTCCAATCCTTGATACAAAAATCAAGGAGAGAAAGAAAGGCACTTGAAAACTATTTTTTTATTCCTCTCTTGAATAGGTTTAATCTTCACAAATAGATCCTACAAGAAGGATGTCATTCTAAACATCTTTTTCTATAGGGAGAATTGATCCTAAAAATCCTCTTTCTAGAATAGTTTATCCACAAGCCTTACAAGAATAAAAATTAATTGAAGATTTCCCTCCAAAAATAGACTATAAACAAAGCACCTAAGAAGTAAATTTAGATTGGATTAATAGCCAAAGTTGGGAAGAAGACATGCGAGATGAATATTCACATGTGGAAAATCCTAATCGTCAATACCAATAGAAAAAAACTTTTTCTTATTCAATCAATCTAGGACTTGATGACAGAATTTCCATGAAAAATATTTCACCATCTATTTTACCCACTTTTAGTGGTAAATCCTTAGAGGAGTCATATCAGTTCCTCTTTGAGTTTCAAGTTCTCTGTCGAACCTATGACTATGTCATACATAATCAAAAGTTAAAATTATTCTCATCAACACTAAAGAACGTAGCCATGAGATGATTCATGGGCCTTGAGGGTAATTTCATAACCACTTGGGATGAAATAAAAATCATATTTATGGACAAATATTAGGATTACTGCAGCATTAGAGAATGAAAGAAAGACTTTGTAAGATCAATCAAAATGAAGGTGAAACCTTAGAAGATTACCTTGACAGGTTTATATTCACCCATAAAAAGAGTGGTTATCAACTCACCGAAGAGGTTATTAAAATAGTATTTCTCAAAAGGTTAGATGATTATGCATAAGATGCCTTGAACCTCATGAGAAAGGGTGACATTAATAAGTTAACCTTTTATCAAATCTCAACATTGTGTACCAATTAATCTAGAATAAGACCTAGTATAAAGAAATCAAGGTTAAGAAAATCACCTAAAATTGGTCAATTAATGAAAGAATTTGTCAATTTCAATATAGACATTCTAGTGCAATTGATATCTAATTTAGATGGCTTGAAATAAAAATATAATGCTACCAATTCTTAATAGTTATCAATCTATTGTCCTAGATGCAGACTCAAACATATGATCAAATATTTCCCCTTAGACAAAATAAAGGTTTGTGGTATTTGTGATCTATATCATGATACAAAAAACTAAAAACACCTTTCTACTATAATAAATCAAGTGAAATAAGTAGAATAGAACATTAATGAATTAAATTTCATTTAAAGACAAGGAAACCAGTACTCCTAGCTTAAAAATTAGTTTGGTCATATACTTTCTCTCAATCTATGGATGACACGATGGGCAGGACAAGTCACACCACCAATTTGGTGACCACCACAACTATGGGGTACACAATAATGGATGATGTAGATTTGAAGAATACCTCAAATCTAGCCTTGGGCACAATAATAAAAATTAGCAACCATATTAGGTACAACAACCAAAATCTTAATGGTCAAATCAATAGTATTAGTCACAAAGAGGATTTCCTCCACAACAGTCCCTGATGCCTTTTCAACCTCAGTCACCACCAATGGAATAATAGGTTAACTAACCATAGTTACCTATCCAACTAGTGTTAAATCCAAGGAATAGGTCAAATTCACCTATCTATGGAGCTAATCAAGAAAGTAGCATTGCAAGTGGTTCAGTTGAATGTAATAATACTCAACCTAGATTAGGGAAGGTAGTAGGAGACACACCCATTACCATAACAAAAAATTTCAATGATGACAATAATCATGAACCACCTATAGTTTAAAAACTAACTGAAGAAAAAAGAGAAGCCATAACCACATCAAACCCAATTCAAGATCCCCCTGTTCTATTTTTTGAGACTTAAAGAAGAGAAACCTAAGGAAGATTTTAAATTTTTACATAGACTAAAAGAAATAAAAATTGAAATTCCATTATTAAGAGCCATTAAATACATTTCTAAGCTGAATCAAATCATCAAAGGATTATGCATCAAAGCACTAGGAAGAAAGTAGTAGTATCCCAAAACAAATCAAGTAACTAGAAAAATTATTGATCTATTAGTAGGAAACATACTTATTCATAAATATGGAGATAATGATAAACCTATGATGACTCTGACAATTCAGAATAAGTCTATTCCAAATGTACTTGTAGATCTAGGTCCTTCCATAAATATTATTATTGTTAACACAATAAAATCTTTATTTCTCACATGGCTTCAACCTACCAAAACAATCTTGAAAATGGTAGATCAATCCACTGCTACCCCTAAAAGAACCATAGAGAATGTACCAGTCACCATTAAATATTAGGAATACCTTATTGATTTCATGATCCTTCAACCCAAACTAAGAGGGTAGGATATTGAATCATCCTTAATAGACCTTGGTTAACTATAGTTATAACAAGAATTGACTATAGATTTGGAAACATGACCATTTATAATAGAATTTATGCTAAATAGATCTCTCTATCTGCCTGCTAGACCTCCAATGGGTTTTTGTGATCAAATATGAGTGGATAAACCTAAACAAAACTAGATTAATGTGTCTTCTTTAGCCATGGTTACTATCAAATAACATGCCCAAGAATTGGAAAATAAATAACATAATATTTAGACCAAGAGAACTTAGCTCCAAAGTCTGATGATTTTGCTTTGAAGTCTGATAGTTTAGCTTTGAAGTTTGATGACTTTTATCTAAAATTAGATAGTTTATCTTCAAAGTTTGAAGGTTTAGCTCTGAATACTAGTGATTTAGCTTTGAAGACTATTGGTTTAGCTCTAAAAAATGAAAGCTATGCTTCGAAGACTAATATCTATACTCTGGAGATGAAAAATCATGAATGGGAAGAATCCACCTCCATCATTGAGAATCAAGACAATTTCATTATACCATCAAATATGTTATCCAATCCAAAATAAATTCAACAAACCATGGTTGATTGAGCTTAAAATGAGAAGAATTCATTTTTTCATGATTTTCATTGTATATTGACCAATATGTTTTCGATAAGTGAAATGTTTTACAAAGATGTAGCCACACTTCACATGTTACTACCACACACATGTCCATTGAATTTTTTGATGAGCAAATACAAATAATGAAATTTCATTATTTTAGGTACTAAACAAATTGCAATTCAACCATGTAAATTCCTAACTATCAATAGTTGGTTAACTAACCAGCAAGAAAGAAAAGTATTTGATATTTTAGTAAAACACAAAATCTTTTACTTCAGATTACAGTGACATGAAAATAATATATCTTAATTTTTTTACACATCACATATATACTAAAAATATTAGACCAGTCAGACAACCATAACGAAGGATTAACCCATCTTTGAAGAAAATTTTCAAGAAGAAAATAGAACAACTATTGGATGTTTATTTTAAATATCCTATATTTGATAGTCAATGGGTTTCACCCCTAGTTATTGTGCCTAAAAATAATGGAAAATGGAGAGTTTGTGTAGACTATAGAGAACTAAACAAAGCCACCATAAGAGACTATTTTCTCTTGCCTTTTATTGATCAAATTTTGGACAATTTGATAAGAAAACAATATTTTTCTTTATTAGATGGATTCATTATATATAACTAAATTAGAACAACCCTTGAAGATTAAGATAAAACAAAATTTGCCTACCCCTAGGGAACATATTATTATACAGTCCTAGCTTTTAGATTGTGTAATGCACCTACGACCTTTTAAAGATTAATATTAGCAATCTTTCCTAATCTTACAAATGATTGTGGAAGTGTACATAGATGATTTTATTATCCATATACTATATTTGATGAAGCTTTGAACAACTTGGATAAAATGTTGATTCGATGTGAAAAACACCAAGTATCATTGAGTCATGAGAAATGCATCATAATGGCTAATGAAGGGATAGTCTTAGGACATCATATCTCTTTTCAAGGAATAAAAGTAGATCTTAAAAATATTGAGGTAGTTTCTAACCTTCCCAATCCACAAACACAAACTGATGTTAAATATTTTCTTGGTCATGCAAGATATTACATAAGATTCATTAAATATTTTAGTAAGATAGTTGTCCCTATGTTTTCATTGTTAGTAAAAGATAATGAATTTATATGGACTAGCAAATATCAAGAAGCCTTTGAGACATTAAATAATAAATTCATGATTTCTCTAGTCTTGAAAGGACTTAATTGAGAAAACATTTTCATGTCTATATTGATGATTTTAATACTACATTAGGAGAAGTCTTGGGACAAAGATATGGGGATAGAAAGATGTAGGTCATTTAATATATTAGCGAGAATCTTATCCCCACAAAGAAGAACTACACTGCCACATAAAAATATATATATTATTGTATATGCTATAAATAAGTGTAGATATTATATTATTGGTTATTAAGTGTTCATCTATACATATCAATCAATAATTAAGTACTTAATGAATAAACCAGTAGTAGGCAAAAGAATAATTACATGGTTCTTGTTATTACAAGAATTTAATATTATTATCATAGTCAAACCAGGGAAGTATAATGTTATTACTAACTTTTTATATAGATTAATCGCTATAAGTGAAGATAAACTTGTGAAGGACTCTTTCCCAGATAAAAAAATATTTTTTATATCCACATCCTTCCCATGGTTTGAAAACATGACAAATTATTTGGAAATAAATAATTTTCCTTATTCTTTTACCTACAAAAAAAATGTTTGGTTAGAGCTAGTTTTCATTTCAAATGGTTTAAAGGCATGTTATTTAAAATCAGACCTGATCATATTCTTCATATGTGTGTTAAAGAAGATGAGGTGTAAAACATAATCAGAGCATGCCATAATGAACTAGGAGGAGGATTGTATTCATCAAAAATGACTATTTATAAGATCCTTGGTGTAGGTTATAACTGGCCATCTCTTCACAAGTCTGTCAAAAGGTATATATAGAAATATGATCCTTGCAAAATGATGGATAAACCTATTTTATCTTCTAAAATACCTCTTCATCTTCAAATAAGATTAGAACCATTTTTAAAATGGGGTTTAGAATTTAAACCACCATATCAATGGAGGCACTCTAATTTTCTAGGGAAGAAATAGTTGTTGATTTTATATACAATAAGATCATTCTAACATTTGGAGCTCCTAGATCTATTGTTTTAAATTAAGGACCCCAATTAATTTTCAACATGATCAAATATTTTATAGATTTATATCAAATCAATCATAGAAAATATTCACCATGTCATCCGCAAGCCAATGAGTAAGTGAAAGTCACCAATAGAGAGTTGGAAAACATGCTAACTAAGATTGTGAACAACAATAGAAAAGATTGGATAGAAAAATTACTTGAAGTAGTGTGGGCATATAATACAATATGGAAGACAACTATAGGATTCTCTCCATATGAACTTGTGTATAGAAATAAATATTTACTACCTATAAGTTTTAAATACAGATATTAAAGATAGTAACTAACATGAGTTAAGATCTTGATGAAGCATAAAAAGAAAGAATAATGCAACTGAATGGATTAGGTAAACTGAGAATATATGTACTCACTTAGACCAACATGATCCAAAAATAGAGAAAGCAGTGACATGAGACTCACATCAAAGAAAGACAATTTCAAGAGGGTGATTGGGCACTCCTATTTGATTCTAAATTACAAAACTTCAAAGGTAAAGTAAAGATAAAATGATTGGGACCATACTTAATCAAAAACATTTTTGACAATGGCTCTGTCTAGCTTCAACCCATTGATAATGACCAAAGGACACATTTGATCAATGATCATAGGTTTAAGGTGTGTAAAAGACCTCTCAGTAAGGAAGAGTTTATTGAACAGAATCAAGATCAATTTGATTTTGTGGAAAAACATGGTTATTTCACTAAGCACAAATGATCTTCATAGCAGACATCTAATAAAAAAGTGCTGAAAACTAGTAAATGACATTTATTCTCCCTTCAAAATTTGAAAATTAAAAAAAAAATTATAAAATATAAAAATAAATAAAAAATATTAAAATGTGAAAACCAATAAATGGCACTTTTTAAAATAAAATTTTTCACATTAAAATTAAATTATTGTCAACTAACCTATCTTTTTAAATTTGTTTATCCCTGCAGGACACATGGCATCTCATGAAGATAGATGTAGATTCGTATTCCAAGGTACAATTGTATTTATTTTTTAAAAAGATTAGGTATTTTTATATTTTATGCATACATGTGTAATCATTAAACAATCAACACTTCTCATATGGACACATTTTGGTAAAGTCACGTGGGTATGATGAGTCAGTAGCATCATTGTCTCAATACATAGTTTTATTTGATGGTATTTTTAAAAGATATCCTCTAATAAATTTTATGTGATAGTGTTTCCAAATGGCCTTTTCAAATAAAATTTATTTCATTATGTTTTAAATAGAGCCACAAATCTTTTAAAATAATTGATATGATGCATAATTCATTACAATTATTACTCCAAGTACTACCAATAATGAATTTTATGACACATCATTAGTATCTAAAGGGATAAATCACCTTCTCATTATCTCACATGATTTAAAGATATAGCCATAATTATCGCCATCATTATTTTTATAATCACATAAAATACCTTACCTTGCTATTCATTGTTATATTTTCACTACTTTCAATTATTGTGTCACATCCTTAACCTATTACCTTCCCTTATTTCTTGTGCAAATTTGAGCTTCATCTTCTTATAGTGCAGTTAGATTTTCAATTCAACAGTGTTTATTTCAAAGATGGGTGGAAGAAATAAAAAGAGTGAACCAAAATTCTCTAATGCATTACTATAATATGAAGCAGTGAGAGATGTTTTTGAATATGTAGGTTAGTTTAATTTCTTTAAAAAAATTCAAGGATTTCATGAAAAATTGTGCAAAAATTCTATGAGAATTTTGATAAAGATCATGCTATTATCAAAGGGAAGAACATTCCATTCAATCCCTCTATAATCAGTAATCTATCTCAGATCCTTGAGAAAGGGGTCATTACTATTGAAAAAATTAATTTTTTGACTTGATCTACATGTTTATTGAAGAAAATGAACACTACCCCAAGCTGCCTAAATCCCCACAAGGAGTGGCCAAGGGAATTCTGAGAGAAATTCTTCCTCTACCATGGAAAAATGTTATTTTATGGATAATGAAATATATCTTTTGTAATGGTTAGTTTACATTAGTGAGTGGAGATGCTATGAGACTCCTTCATTTGAAGAAAGGAGTTGTTAGGGAAGAATATAAGATCAATCTTCCCTTTTTATTTTATAATGCTCTGATTAATATTTATCCAAAGTTAAGAAGAGGTAATGGATCTATCCACCATCATGGGCTAGTTACATTGATTTTTCACCAATATTTTTTAAGCAAACTAAGGGGTGAAAATTCTTGGTCCTCTTTCTTCCAAAAGTTATCTCTAGTTCCTACCAAGAAGATACAATGCCCTGCCTCTCCTCCTTCCACTATAGTCTAGATTGAAACATCCATAATTTAGATTATAGAATGGCCATCTTCTCCACCTTTGGTTTCAAATATACTACATTAAATATCAAAGTTATAAATGGGAATTTCTTCAGATCCCCTTCATCCTCCTTCAACTAAGCTCTGGTGTAGTCACCAACTTTTTTTACAAGAAGAAGAAAATGTGCAGGTTGTGATGACTCTGAGAAGTTTGAGATCCTCTATTGATGTTACAGATGTTAAGGTAGTTATTTAAAAATAAACCCTACAATGGAAAATTATATTTGTAGAAGGAACCCTAGCACAAGAAGTTGTACCTCAAGAATCAGAGCATCATGTGTCCTCTACTACTGATAAGGGTAAGGCACCATTGATTGAATAAAGTTCATCTTCTCCTTACTCTATCAAACCAAAAAGAAGAATTACAGCATGCCATGGCTTTATCATTCCATTAGGAAACAATCAAGTAACAACAAGAAGATTTGGATGTTTTTCATTCAACTTTGAAAGGAAAGGATTTGATTATTTCTAATTTGGAACAACAATAGGGAGAATATGTTAGTAGAGTTAGTTAATAAGAAATAATTCTTCAAGAAATACAAGTTGAATATAAGAGGATCCACATTGTAATGTTTTCACAGACCAAAGAATTAAATAATTTGTATAATTCTATTTCCATCAAGGACACTTAGATTACTAATTTGCAAAATACCAATGTTTATAAGCATAATTTGATTAATAATCTGAGATAAAGTATTGATGATAGAAATGTAGTGATAGCCCAACATACTGATAGAATAAGAGTCATCACCACTCATAATTCTGATTTACAAGCCTATATTCAAGCAATGCAAAGAGAAACATGAGAAATTATAGTTCAGACAGAGGATCCAACAAGATTTGTTCATTCTTTCCCTATTCCATTACATGAAATAATCTCTGTCTAGGATAGCACCCAAAAAAAATTCAAAAATGGAAGAATGAAAATGTCAAACTTAAATAGGAATCTCAAAAGCAATTGCTAGAATTCCAACTACAATTACAAAAAGCATGGGCTTCTATCTAACACATTTATGCCATTTTTGAGAAACTATTAGCATGCAAGTAACATTCATTCATGTATGTTATTTTCTTACATGAGAAGTTTTATAAATGATAGATTTAGTTAATTTTCCTTAGTTTTCCACATATCATTGAAGATGAGCATGTCTTTATGGACATTTTTCTCCAAAGCATTGAAGAAAGGGAGGATGTCATTTATGAATTTTATAGTTTTAGTTTGTTGTTAGAATATCAATCTAGATTTCTAATAAATTTATTTGTTGAAGAGACACAATTACATGTATTTCTCTCTACTTTAAGGAACTAGATGACATGGTAGTAAGCAAATAATAGATTTTATAATTACAAAGCACCACTAGATTATGCATGAAACCATAATATCTAGAAACAAAGAAACTTATTTCTACTTTTCAACTTTTGTAACATATGTATATGAAGAACAAGTATCATGAGCTATTGAGATCAAATATTATTGCTTTTAGAGATTTTTTAAACCACCATTCTACCAATTTTATCAATGCTAGTCTTTTGAAGTGTGAGACATTCCCTGTTGAGTTGAAGCATAGGGAAGTCTTTAGCCTCACTAATATTAGATGGACTTCAAGAAGAGGCAAAGCAATTTATCATAATAATCGCTCGACTCTTATAGGAAAGAGGTTTAGATGTCTAGATTGAGATGAAGTTCAAGCCTCATATCATTCTGTGTCTTTTATCTCCATGTCAAGGTTGGAGTTCTCAAGCAGAAGTTGAATTTCAAACCTAGTTGCATACAATTGTCAGAGATCTTGGATTCTAGCCAAGGGGCCATCATGACTAGAGCCATTATTTTGAAATTTATGATCTGAGTCAAGGGTTTGATTCAAGAAATTTGGATTAAGGATCAGTCATTGCACTTCTTTGCAAGAGGACATGCAAAAGGAAAAGTGTGAGAGGAAAATGATGAGAATTTTATATAGCTCATCATAGTTATATAAAATATCCATAAAGTTTTGTTTTTGGTTATATATTGTATTGCATTTAATAGTTAAAGTCTGGTCTACATAAGATGTGAAAGAAATTTATTATTTTTTTATATGTAATTTATTGTTGATTCTTTACTTTATCATTATGTCTAACTTGGATGAATAGCATAGTTTTAAGTACAACACATCTTAATGATGGGGTAATTTTGAAAAAACAACGTATAGTTTTGGTAACTCTTTTTTTTTATAATTTTTAAGAATTGAAAAGCGAACTCCTAAGATTGAATGCTTTAAAGAGACTCTAAATATACTCTCTAGGTGCTTTGAATATACTTTGGATGTGCTTAGAAGACATACATAAGATGCTCTGAAGAAGTCTAGGTGTGCTCTAAAGACCTATATAGGGTGTTCCAAAGAAATATACATAATGTTCCAAAGATACCTGGATATACTCCAAAGACCAGTTGGATCTTACTACTCAGAATAGTAATTCTACAGATATCTATAATATATTTTCTATATTTAAATCTTATTTTATACATTACCATTCATGGTAATATCTTAAAATAGTTTGTATATTTTTGTAATTTTATTTTTTAAACTAGATAAGTATCTTCAATTTATATTAGTTATTTCTTATTTATAGTTAGTTGAGTCGATTCTAATGCCTTCTTAGAATCATGGGATCCGACTCCATGATTGTATATATTTTAAATAAATAAGATTTGGGCATTAAGAACATCAATATTTTATATCCTAAGAATAGATGTTGAGATGTATTTAAATACACATCTCCTTCTCATTCTAGGGAGTTCCTAATTCAAAATTGTTGAAGTTGAAGAAAAGTTTGAACAAGTTAGAAACATAGTTTATCATTTCATATTTGTATATGTTATTTTGAATAAAATAGAGATCAATATTTTATTTGAATCTTAAATAAAGCAATTCACGTTATGAATAAGGAGTAAATACCCACTTCTCTCCAAAGATCAGGGTCAATTGGTACTTTTTAGTTTAATAGTTTAGAAGTATTTATCTAATTTAGATATCTTTTATTTATTATAGATTGTAATTTACTTTTAACTACAATAGTGATTTATTTAACATGCAAAGTGATTTCTTTTCAAAGCAAAGAGTGATTGTTTTTAAATGAAGATGTAAATTTCATTTCCAAAAGTGTTATTTCCTTTTCTAAAATCAAGAGTCAATTTTATTTAACGTAAGAGTGTTTCATTTATATGCAAGATCATTTTAATTCAATAAAAACATATTTCTCTTAAGTAAGAGTGTCTTTTTCAAACTCAATTAATTTTGTTAATTCATCTCATATTCAGAATTGAGTAGACGTTGTTTAAGTGACAATAAATAGCATTCTCAAATTATAAACATCATACTATTCTATCCAGCCAAGCAAGTCAAGTGAAGATATTATATATCTTATACTAAATGTCTAAAATCTGAATGTTGAGAGTGTGAATGATTAAAAAATATTTTATTTTACAAAATAGAGTTAGAGTTTCATTCACTGTTTTTAGGATGTAAAAAACACAGTAGAAGTAAAAACCTTCAAACATTTAAGTGTGCAACTCTAATACCAAATGATCTCATTGCAAACAATGTTCAAATATTGCCCTCGTTGAAAATGACACCAATTTATTGATTAGTTAAATGAAATGTATAACAACAACCTATCAAATTGTGAATCCCTTCTGCAATTAATCAATGCAATAAAATACCTATAATTAGATTACTAATATCTTAACTGATAATTTTTATTATACATTACATTTAGAAAAAAAAATGAATTAAGTGTAAATGTAAATTTTTAAAAATTTCTTTGACATTTTTATCAAATCAATATGTTGCAAGGACTAATTTGTGTTAAAAATTAAGATCGATTAGGAAGAAGACTATTTTAGATCACGGAAGATCTAATAATAGTAATTATGATGAGAGTGATAATGATGATGATTATAATCATGATATGGAAGAGAACAATAATCAAAATAAAAATTTTAAACAAAATTTTTAATTTATTATTTAATATGAAGAATTTCGTAATTACTAAAACATTAGTTGATGTACATGTTAATAAGTTTTGATTGATTTGTAAAACTTATATTATGATCACTATAATAATATAATTATTTGTTCGTTTCAAAAGTCATTTAAGTGTTATGCATTTTGTTTGTAACTATGACATGTGGATTTTAAGTTCTAATCTTTAGCATTTAAAATGCATACATTTTGTATTAAGTATTATTGGTGAGCTAATAAAATTGTCAACATTGTCATTACCACCATTTTAACCATCTAAAAATGAGAATATATACAATGACCATCTTTATTATATAATTATCTACAAAAATACAATTTAATATATTTTTTATATTGCTTTTACAAAAATTGCAACAATAAATGTAGCAATTATTTTTACATTTTGTAAAATTTTAACACAATCAACGTTGGACTACATACCCCTATAGCTGATGTAATTTTTTTTTGGCATAATTGTATATGAGCAAATCTATCACACCAAAAAATTCAAACTCAAACAAGTGAAAACCCAAAATGTCGTAATTATTTTCAATTCTAATTGGGATGTGAATATTTTGACACAAAAACATGCTAGCACAAATCCAATTTGAGATTTTAAAAAAAACAAATGTATTTTTCCATTAAACTATCCCATTCCATCTCCAAGTTGAGAAAATTCACCTACAATTACCCCTGACATAAATTGTGTCACATAAACCTTTACTTCGATGATAAAAAAAATATTAAAAAAATATTCTTAAATTTAACACTAATACCAATACTAAATCATCAAAATATACAAATGTGTACATGTAAAATTGGTACACATAAGCAAGAAGTATGCTCTTTTAATTTTAATAAATTTTTGAAGCGATGAATAAATTTATTATGCTTGATTGTATACCTACATCCATACCCTTTGAACTTAATATGAACTTATGTTAGATTGTTTAATTGAAAATTGCAAGTTTATCAATTAAAATGAATATAATATAATGATGATCATACCAAATAAAGGGTGGAAAAATAATTCACACACTAAAATTTTAATGTCACATCAGTCAAGCCCCGATAAAATAGTCAAATCAAAACATCAAAACCAATGTAAAATACAAGTCATAAGTGATGATCAATGAAAAAAGGATGCAAAAAAAATGAAACCCAAATCCATTAAGAAATAATAATAGACATGTCATTCTAAGGAGGGATAAGTGGGACTATAAGACATCATTTCCTAGGCCACAAGTACTCGAAGGAACTGTAGTATCAGGAATGGGCTCCCAACCATCAGTGTATTATTTTTATTTAGTGTCTTCTACCTATCTAAAGCAGTAAATAACAAGAGCAAGGTAAATAAAATTTACCTAGGGATATACCCCCAACTACTATTATCATTATTCCTAAGGTAGTCAAAACTGCCAACCCCCATATGGAGGTGATAACTATCCTTGGTGAGGAAACACACTCCTTTACTTATCGAGTGTTGTTGACTAAATCCTTGGCCCCAAACCTAAGAGAGATACCCATGGCATGGGTGACTCAGAGGCTCACAAATAACAACACATGGATCACTCCCCATGTGATCTAAGAGGATATGTAGGTGTGCCACTTCCAGGGGGAACTTACCCCCTTAACATAAATCTAGGGAAAAATATTGAAATTTACAATAACTCTATTAGTCATGAGTAAAACTCTTTCCATGGATTCATTATTAAAAATAGAAAAATTTATAGCTTTCCATTTATGAAATAGAATCTTAACATGGAATTATACTAAAAAATGTTGTATCTTGCAAGATGCATAGTTGAGCACCCAAGAAGAAACATTTTACAGTTAAATAATTATGGAATAAAGTTATAAAAAGTTATGAATCCATTTTCAAGTTGACTAAACATGACGGATAAATGGGAATAAATGCTTTAAAATCTCAACTTGATATAAAGCAAAGCAAACTAGATTTGAGACCCCTAGGGGCTTACGCTGGTGGCCAACCGACAGAGCTTAGTAAAGAATGCATTGAATATAATGAATATTTTTGCATTCAATGTAGGCTTTCAATAAATTAACAAACCTTTAGGCAAAATTGAATTTAAATACCATAGCTTCCACCATTGGTTAAAATTGAACTTTTAATATGTTGTGGACCCAAGGGTTGATATTCAATTAGTGATTATATCTGCAAAAATGAGAGGTTGTAGCCAAGTGCTAGTCTCACCACTAAGGGATTAATAGAATCACAAAATTTATGGAAGCACTCCTCAAGGAAGCAATTTTAAATTTCATGTATTGACTCTGCATCTAAAGGTTTTCGTTGATACTTGACTCTTGACATATTCCACAAGAGCCATTCTCTTAAATTTGTATATAGAATGTCCCCATTGGTTTCGATTCCTTTTTTGAAGACCTCATCCTTTTAATAAATGGAATAATGGAAAACATAAAATTATGAAAATTTAGGATGGGTGACCACAAAAGCAATGTTAATTAACTGAAAAACCAATTTTGAAGCCATCCCCAACCCAGATGATGTGCGAGAAGCTTCCAAGTTTTTCATGTGATTTTAACTAAAAAAGTGCTAACTACCTAGACAAACACAAGGGAAAGGAGAAAATTTTATAACTCGAGACCTTTTCAAGCCTTTGGGCCAAGAGGGGTTCCTTGGGAAATACATTATTTCATAATAACCTCACATGCTTCATTCCATTCAAGACTTATAATAATGCATTTCACACTTAGAGCATACCCTTAAAGCCTAATATCAATGAGCCCAAGTCCACCAGTGCCTTTAGGTCTACAATAAATATCCAAGAATACCCTGTGGAAACCTTTATGACCTTCTATGTTTTCATATGTAGACTTAGACAGAGCCCAAAAAGAATAGTAAATGTGAATAATAGCCAACAATTTTGAGCACACTTGAATATTTCCTACGAAGGAGAGAGCATTGGTGATCTAGTAATATACATTTTTTGCAGCCCATTATATAATATAAGACCAAATCTCAATAATGGAATCTATAAAGAAAAAGGGAATGCCCAAAAACTTGAATTGCACACCTATTAGAATCCATTACCATATATATCCTTGTAAGTAAGGAGGTTTTGGGGAAATGGATTCCCTGTAGCACAGAGTCTTTTTACACTAGATAAAAGACCCTAATGTTAGACAAAAAATATCAAGACATTCAATGGTATTATTATCATATCCCCCTTACTTCAAGAGGATAAGAAAAAATCATTCATAAAGTGTCCATTAATGTGTTGTCAATTGTACTAGGGAAGAGAACTGCTTTTCACCAAGCCTCTAGCCAAGTAGTTAGCCAAGATATAGCTACATAATTTGGCAAAGGACACATATAATAAGGGATACAAGGGATAACCTTATCTTATAACCCTATAAAGACCAAGATAAATGTTTTTCAGTGAGCTGCTAGTCAAGTAGTTAGCCAAGAGATGGCTAAAAACATTTGGTAATGAACACATATAACAAGGGAGCCAAGTGACAACCTTGTCTTAAAGACCTAAAAATACCAAGTGTGGGAATTCACTCTATTAATGGTAGCGTAAGCCCCAACACCCTAAAATAACTTGTTAACAATATGAAAAAGTAAATGCCAAAACCTAGACCTTGAAGCATAGAAATAATAAAGGGTCACCCAATTTATGATACACTCTTTCAAAGTCTATTTTCACAAACATGGTTTTTTAATAGAAACCCTAACCTAATCCATACCTTCCCAAAGAACAATTACATTGTCTAAAATATAGATACTTGAGATGAACCCAGCTTGTTCATTTCTAAGAATAAAGGTAGGAAGGTATCTCAATCTGGTAGTAAATGCTTTGGAGATGATTATGTAAGAAACATTTAGAAGATTTAGAGGCCTACAATTTGTAATAATGTCAATATATCTAGCATTTGGTATAAACTTGATGTTCACCTGATTAATGAGGGTACCCAAATAATTGGATAAAACATCTTCAAGTACACTATGAATATCAAGGCCCACAATGTCCCATAGGCCCTGATGAAATTTGTAATGGAAACTAACATTTTTGGGAGCTTTATCAAAGACCATCTGCATGGCCACTTCCTTGAACTCATTTAAAGAAATGGGTCTATTGTAGGCAATTTTTTGGCCTTCAAACAACTTACAAGGGATAGCTTCAATACATTGTAAAGGCACGCATTCACAAGCTAAAGAGGAAGGTTGGGTCGCAAAGACATCATGATAATGTTAAACAGAGGTTTGTATAACGTCTAATAGTTTTGGGATACTAATATTGGCATTCTAAGTGGCTTTAAACCTATCGATAACACATTTATACTGAATAAAGATAAAAAATATTTAGCAACCCTATCCCCTATTCTCAACCAATGTATTTAGTTTTTGAGTTGGGCTCATCTAACTTTATATGCTTCCTCAATTTTAAGCTTATGTCTCCAGTGGGTGGCTTCAATTTTAAGATTGACATTGAAATGAGCATGATCAAGCCCCTGTAAATCATATGGAATTTATGGTATAACATTTCATGATCACTTTTTCCAATGATAAACAACTACTCCCTGTACAAAGACAAAAAGGCAATAGTCCACTTAATAGCCTCTGACCATAAATCAATCCAATCAGTATCATCTGTGGGTCTAGGAACAAGGATCCATATATGTCTGATATGGCCAAGGGTTCACTCATGCTTAATCAGCGTTGTGTTGAGGTAAAATTATGACCTAAATATTCTAGTTTGAGGGTGGCTCCATTCAATGCAAAATCTAATGCACTGATGGTTTGAAAGAGTGGAATAATTGATAACTAAAATAAGGCAATAATTAGAGATAGATAATTAAAACATGTTACTTTATAACTAAGGCCCAATCTAATATTTTCATGACTCCGTCTTGACCTTGCATGATATTGGACCAAGTGAACCAAGATGAATCCAACTAGATTCTCTTATTATGGTTTGGATCGAAGAGACAAAGCTTATTTCACATGTAGAGCCATGTTCTTCACCCCTGTACACACCAACACATGGGGAGACAATCTTTCTTGTCTTATTTGGATTCTCTACCATATTGAAATCCCAATAGAGGACCCAATGAGTACCTTAGAGTGAGTCTACCAACCACCTCTAAAGTTAGGCTCTTTAAATGAAATTTTTGGAAGAATACAAGTTCGCCAACCCAAGAACCCTATCTTCAATATCAATGAGGTTCCACACCACCCGATGGGTGGTGTCATCTCTCTAAGATAATATTATTTGACAGTTAGGCATGAATAATGTGATTATTAGATGCCTATCACAAAGCCCTTATCCAAATCATACAAGTAACACAATGAAGAAGAAACCTATAAACTTTAACCTCTTTTTAACAAAACACTTTCATATTATATAAGCTCTGATAACTATCCCTAACCATATATCTACAATCTATTTTAATAAGGCCGTCAACATTTTAAGAATAAAATATCATGAAAAACATCAAGGTGCATGTTTTTCCCCTCTAAGTCTTCAAGTGCTAAAAAATTATTAGAGAATTCAAGTTTTCCTCAGTTGCCTCATCAAATCATTTAACTAATAAGGTCAAAAAAATGAGTAAATTCTCCATCGTTTGAAGGAGGACTGTGAGACTGTCTAAGAATGGTTTTGTGATCAAAATAGACCACATCATCCCTCATGTATATGGTTCTCACCTTGAAAAGATGTTGTGATGATTTAAAAAATAAATCCTTAGGGTATGAAGGCAAACAAGTGGAAACTTCTTGCTTTATGCAAAAAAGTGGTGGTGCCACCTTGATGGTAATTGGCATGGCTATATTATCTTTTGATACAAAGGAACTGACACCTAGACCATTCATGGGTTGATATACAATAGGTCACCGATCATCCATACCATGTGAAACCTACATAATTTTGATATTAGTCATTGTGGTCCCATCCATCTCTAGTGACATTCATCGAGTTTTTTAGAGGATTTTTTCCCCTGAGGAAACTACACGGGTTAGCCATTAAAGATCATTCTCAAATCATATGGTCCTAGGATTTATGACAAAATCAAGGATTTGGGATATTGATATAAAACACACGCAATGAAAAATGGGTTTCACCAATTTGTATGTCAATGGGTTTCTTCATCTTCTTGGATAAGTCAATCTGAACACAAACTCATTTTCTCTGTTGAGCCGCATAGAACTTGGTTTGCTCATGACAAATAAACCAACCTAAAGGTATGATAAGTTGGTCAAAAAAACCCTAAAGAAAGCATAGGGAGATGAGAAAAGTCAACCCAAACCAAGATTTTTAACTTGGCCTTGGAAATCCCCTACCCAATGAGAAAAACCACTAGGGTGTTTTGATTGAAACAAGGCCCATCACTGGCGTTAGAGTAATCAATATTAACAAATTAAAATATAAAGAAACCCATGGTCATGTTATGCACCCCTTCATGCTCAACACCAAGAGGTTGCTAGTGGTTGTGAACCCACTTCTTGAGCAAGCTCTTAGAGGGTACGTGACCCATAAAATAACTAATAAGGGTGAAGGATTCAACCCAATTGCATACTTTGCCAAAAACTGGGAAATAAGCACAAAATGAGGTAAAGGGGTTTTTGGATTAAAACTATTACCTCATGAAAGGCTTTCACGACAAACATTATTGCCTTCTTCTCTAACATGATCACTCAAAACTTCGCTATCTAAACCTACATCAATTGATGCAAGGAAAAATGCGACGACCATTAATATAGAAGGTCATACCAATAATGCCCAAAAGGTGGATCGAAAACCTAACTAAAAAATAAATGCAAAATAACTCTGGAAAAAATACTACCTAGATCTATTGTCAGCAATGTGACACAAGGGGCTTCAACAGTACAAAACCCTAAAACTACCTCCCTCTCCATAGCTTATATTAGATTTAACATGATGGTAATAGTCTCTATCACACTATTACTAGACCAAATATAAGAAATAGAGGAGTTGGTGTTAATTCCAAGTATATTAGAGATCAATATCTTGATCATTCGAAAGAAACAAAGAGGATAATGAGGCATATATGAGGCACATACCAACTTGGGATTCACTATAGGTATGGTGGAGATTCTATTCTAGTAAGTCTGGTGAAATTCGATTATGGGAGGAATGTTGATGATAGAAAGTTACCTAGGGTATATACATTTTACATCTTGGTTCAGGTTAAATTTTATTGAACCACATAAAAAGAATACGATCTATTGTGTCTCTTTCTTCGACTGAATCTGAATATATTGGTTTATGAAAAAGACCTATATTTGTTGAGAAGGTACATCTACGACAGGTACATTAATCCCTTTATTTTTGGTGATGATCAATAGAGCACCATTTAGCTGAAAAAGATAAATGTTGTATAACTTAAACTATAGTAAGAGCAAAGTTCAGGAGGTGGTTAAATATTCAAAGCATTGCCTTTGTATAATTTATAGCTTTTCAAACAAAAATAATTTGGGAAAAATTTTCAGTAAAGACAGTAATTCCAAGCATTGCCACCCATAGAGCTAACTGCCATTCCAACCATGTGTGAGTATATATATAATATATATATGGTAATATGACTCGCTCACCTTGTCCAAAATTCTACCATAAATTCCAAATATATAATCACCGAGTCCAAAATCTCTTCAAAACCTTTGAAATATCATATACAAGCCATTTAAAACACTACAATGCTACCTAACTGTTCAACTTACAACCATGAAACTACATTAATCTATTTCAAACTTTCTAACTAGCTTTTATAATGTTGTGTAAAATGAAAACAAAATGTTCAGGACTTCAGTGGCCTCTAATAATAACCTTTTTTAAGCTGTCTTTTTCATCTGTAAATAACAGCAGTCGTATTAGTACTTTTGAAAATTCAAAGAAAAAAAGAAAACAATTAAGTTGCGGTACTTAACGGTATTATAAAAGACCATGGCATATTATAACTGAAAATATATGGAATTCCAAATGAGTAATGGGTGTCGTTTTTTCCAAGTATGTATTGTGAACTCCAAACAAGCTCAAATGGTGATTATCCTCAATATAATATAATGCAAAGAGAAAGAGTTTCTGGAAAAACTGTGAAAAGTTTCTGATCACCTTAGGATCACCCTTCCTGACTATTATCTGGATGAGAAAAAACTGTGAACAGTGATTACCTTTAGAATCACCCTTTCTGACCACCATACCATGTGATCACCATTCCTTTTTTATTTCAAAAAAAGGTCTCCAATTCATATTTTCAGTTCTTTCCTCATTCTAAGATTTATTGTGGAGTATGATCTCAAACATTGATAAAAAATTTATTCATACAATTTTTAAAATAATATAATTTTAAAAATAATTTCTTTCTTTAGTTATCCTCTAAACTATGAAAACATTAGATCTGTACTAACGTTGTCTCTACTATTAGAAAATCATATTATAAAACATGAATGGAGAAAATGTGATAAACAATGGCCAATTTATATTAATAATAGGTGAAATTTGTTTCATTAATGCTCCACTTTGCAGAGATAATGAAACAATAAGAAAATTCGTGGTATCATTCTGCTATAATAATCTACCTGTTGAATCCCCTCATCACAAAGAGGAATGTCTGCCATCTAGTGATTTCTTATGTCTCCTAAGCTTGTCATTTTCTGGCATATTGGACACTGTGGACATTTTCAGAGACTTTTATTAACTTAATCAACAGATATAATTCTAACTGATTTCGGCGACGCGGAATGACATTGACTTACCTTAGAAGAGTAATCAGAATCGTGCTGCGTAATCCAATTTGTTATACATGACCTGCCAAAAAAGTGCCCACATGCCAAGGAGCTGCAATTCCACATTTACAAGTTAAATTGCTCTTTTGAACCCACTTCGAAACAGAAACGAATTGACTTAAATAAGGATGCAACATACCAAATATTATGCTCCCCAAATCCAAACTGGTTCAATGGTTCCATTCAAATAAGGCAATGAAAACAGTCATCCAAGCAGTAAACTCTTGTATCCACATTCTTAGTGCTAAACTCCTCAACAAATGTTGTAAAAGCGTTCTCCTTGTGTTTCAACACTTGATTCATCGTCATCAACTCTTTGAAGGCTTCACATTTAAAAATTTTCATTTCATCTTTTAGCTGATCCAAGTGCCACTGCAGTTCATTCATCTGCTCAGATTGTTTTTTAACTTTTTCCTTGGCAGTTCTTAATTCGTTTGCTAGTTTGCCTTTCTCCTCTGATAACTCATTTTTATCTCGAGAAACACAATCCAACTCATCTTTAAGTTTGCCATGTTGTGCATACAATTCGGCCAACTGATGAGAATTGTGCTTGTAACAGTTTAACATCTTAGTTTTCAAATGCAGTTGATTCAACTGTTCAGATTGTTTTTCTACTTTCTTTTCGGCTATTCTTAATTCGTTTACTATTTTGCCTTTCCCCTCTGATAACGTAATTTTCTCTTGAGAAACACATACCAACTCGTTTTTAGTTTATCATGTTGTACATGCAATTCAGTCAACTGATTAGACCTGCGTTCATAACAGTCTAGTATCTCTTTGATTTCCAAATGCAGTTTATTTAACTGTTCAGATTGTTTTTCTACTTTCTCTTCGGCAGTTCTTAATTCGTTTGCCATTTTGCCTTTTCCCTCTGATAATTCAATTTTCTTTCGAGAAACACATTCCAACTCATTTTTAAGTTTGTCATGTTGTGCATGCAATTCAGCCAACTGATTACACCTGTGTTCGTAACAGTCTAATATCTCCTTACTTTCCAAATGCAGTTTATTCAACTGCTCAGATTGTTTTTCTACTTTTTCCTCGGCAGTTCTTAATTCTTTTGCTATTTTGCCGTTCCCCTCTGATAATTCAATTTTCTCTCGAGAAACACATTCCAACTCATCTTTAAGTTTCTCATGTTGTGCATACAATTCAACCAACTGATTAGACTTGCGTTTGTAACAGTCTAGCATCTCCTCAGTTTTCTGGAGGTTGTCAACCAGTTGGTGATTCTCACTCAGTATCTGACTTTTCTCTTCAGCCAAAGACTTCAACACATCTTTGAGTTTGTCTAAATCTGTCATTGCCTGTTCAAAAATAACCTTGTACTTGTGAAGCTCCTGTTGAGCGAGATTCAGTTCGTAGTGAAAAGTACCTGGAGGTGGAAAGACTTGAGAAAGATGTAGTGACGATGTAAGAGCCCCATAGTCAAGCCTCGCCTCTTGAATGCCATAGTGGTAGTGAAAAGGCAAATGAGATGGAGCGCTGAGGCTATGCCTAACCCCATACTCCCATCTCTTATAATTTCTTAGTAAACTGTAACTGTTTGGTCTTTTTCTTTTCCGCGACCAGATGCTGGTCCTCCCTTGCCGCTGCTTTTTTCTTTCTGGATTTGGATTTAGCTGGTGACGCTGCCCACAAGCAGGAGCCATGGAGACCCATGACAAGATCACGGTTAAATGATTCAAATCTAAAAGTTAAGTTCAAACTTTAGACCAGATTGTGGCAATTCACAGGCAACTGGCAAAACTAAGTAGAAGGGAGCAAATTGTAGCGTGCACCTGTAGCGCCATATATTGGTAAAGAGAAGATGATAGCGTCAAATTGTACCGGAGCAGAATGCACAATGATCGAAATTAAATGGGAGAGGGGTGCTTGCATTTTTGTCACCCTGCTGTCAATGAAAACCGTCAAAATGGCTTTATAATAATATTAAAACTCTGGGTGGTACTACGCCTTCAAAGCCCTGTCAGTTCTCCCACACATATCGAGAAACGAAAATAGGTAAGGAAACAGTGGTCCGTCGGTTGCTATAAATTCGAGCATCTGTTTTGGAGCGGAAATGACTATTGAGTATGCCCGATTGTCCTATTTAAGTGCGTTAATAAACGCTGTGATAGCATTAAATAGTTTTGCTGTTATGGAGCAAATTTTAGTACCAGAATACTAAATTTTGGTTTTTTAACTAATTAATTTCAAAATACTTTACTATAAAGATAGGAAGTTTTTATAAATACTTTATACTAAATCCGTGAAAGTTTTGGTATGCGATTGGGAACCTCTCAATGATTTTATTGTTTTTAAATTTTGAAGGTTTCATTTCGTTCAAAAGATTTTGTTCGGGGGAAAGGTTCCAAAGAAGGTTTTGTTGGGAAAGGTTTCAAAGTTGAGCATGTTTTAAGGATGGAACATAAATTGTTTAATTAGAATTTATTGATGGAATATATTTGTATTAATATATAATTTTTGTCAATTTAAAATAATAAACAAATTTAATTGTGTTTTTTACAAGAAAATATTATTAATAACATATTGATATTTAACAATAAGTGATATATCTAAAAATAGATTCAATTTAAAAGTAAATATATTTTGAAATATTAAAAATTGAGGAAAGGAATTTTGAAGCAGAACATGTTTCAATGATGGAACATGAGTTGTTCAACTAGGACTCAATAATTAGACAAATTTAATCTAAAAAATGAATACATTTAATCATGTCTTTATACAAAAATGTATTGTTAGTAGGATGTTGACATTTGAGAATAATAGATGTCCCTAATAATATATAAACCCCAAAATTGAATATATTTTAGAACATTAAAAATCAAAGATATGTATTTGACTATTCAATTAAGGTGACAAGTTGTAAAAATTAAATGTCAACATTCATTGATAAATTAATGATTTATACATATATCCATAACTTTTTGTACATATATATGTCTATGTCTATTCAGTGATTGGAACAAAATGTGTGGGATTTACATTGTGCTTTTTGGTTATATAAATATTTATGTTCAACATTAGAACATAGTGCTTAATTATTCGGTTAATTTACACTCTTCACGGGGTTTGAGGTCTCAACATCTCAATTATGAAGGCTTTCCCTTCCACTGTCACGTCCTTGGGCATCACAATGTTGGGTGTCCCTCCAAGACCCATCAGCGTCCTCAGCAAGTTTAGAAGAGGAAAGAAGGGGAGCTTGACCTGAATTTCAAATAGCATAATCATGATAAGTTCTATAGCACTCTTTTATTTCACTTAGTAGAGTTGATGGGCATTATTATGGGACATCTTGCGCGTGGTCCCCTTGCCCATCCTCCGCCCCCTTCAACCTGTTGAAGACCCTGCTTCCCCACCCCAGAGCTTCCCCTTCGTGAAAGACCGCTTGCAGGAGAATTTGACCTCTTGATAAATCCCTCTTCAAGGGGGTCCTCCTTGGACTTCCCCTTGCAAGCCTTCTAAGCAACATGCGGATGTTGGAATCTCTTCAAAAAATAAAGGACGTAGATCAGAGGTAGAATTACTAAGTGTAGAAGCGCATTCTTTCATCTCCAATGGCTCTCAATGGACCTTGGATGACCTCCTTTCTAAGTGAGGGCGGTGGGCAATATTGACTTATAAATAAGCCCCTCTGGAGGACTGTTAGTAGGGCTTAAACTTGAGTGATGTATTTTATGCTCCCATTTTTGGGAGTTTTGGTATTTCTTTGTGGTTTTTCCATCTCCTCTCTGTTTCTCCGCACCCCCCCTCTTATTTGGTTCTCTTCGATTCTACCATTCTTTCTTGGTGTCTCTCTCTTGGGAAGCGGTGTCCTTTCTATATTTTTATTTTGTATTCCTTTGGTCTATTGTGGGAAGAGGCCCTTGGTTATGTCTCATGTTGCTTCATAGCTCCAGTCAAAATCTTTTACCTGATCAAATAAAAAAAATACTTAACTATTGGAAAAAATATTCAACTACATTAATTAAAAGGTTTCCTAATCCTATTCTTACCTGTGAAAATGATTTTCTGATATATAAAGGCTCAACTTTTTTCTTCTTGTAGTTAAACATTAATAGAATTAATGGTTCTTAGTTTTATTTGAAATTGAGGTTTGAGATTTAGAAATTTTTGTCTCCATGAGGTTTTATTGCATGCAAACATGTCATGTAACCCACATTTGTACCTGTATCCATATCCATATCTATCTTAGTCAATCATATTTTTATGTACATTATAAATAAAAGCAAAGAAACCAAATGTTGAAATGTATTATCAACTACACATGCATAGTAATTTGTTGATAAACTTCAGTAGAAGTAAAAAGTTAGGATATTTTGAATTTGAAGGTTAAAAGGAACTGGTTAATATAAATTTCATATCAGTTAAGTCAACAGGTAGATGCACAAAGTTGAGGGACAAAAAACATGACACAACAAAAAATACAAGGCATTTTTTGTAAAGGGCGCATGCCCTTTTTGAAAAAAAAACCCATGCATAATTAGGAAAGGGTCAATCTCAACCCTAAAGGGCATACACCCTTTGCAGTTTAAAAGGCATACACTTTTTGGACTACAAAAGACACACACCCTTTGCAAAGGGCGTACGCCATTTTGAAAGACATGTATTTATTTTTTATTTTGCAACTAGAGGTATTTTTTTACAAAGATATATTACATTTTATATTCTTATACTTTAAATTTATTTTACTAAATATAACAAATTAGGGCCACTCAGAATTTTTTGAAATTGATTATAGAGTTGTAGGAGTTACCATTTATAAGTTAGTTTTTCAAATCCCATTCTAGTCAATACTTAGTTTTCAAAAATTTAGGATGAGAAGATAGAATGAGAAACAAGGTTACAAATCATGTTACATATATAATAGATCTATATTATTAAGGATTACATGTCTATTTTACCTAACTTAAGTATTCCCTATTTACTTTATCTACTTGAGTATGCTCTACCTGATTAAATAACCAAGCCACAACTTGATCTCAAGGAGTATGCCCTACCTAAATACACAATCCATATTGTTGACCATTTTGGTCCTATAGGCCAAACTCGGTCTCCTTCTTCCCCTGTTGTTCTGAGCTAGTTCAAATTTGGTTTGCACAAGTATTTTGGCAAAAGGATGAACCAGTTCAATGGTTCGATGTCGGGGTTCGACAGCATGATCTTTCTAAGAACTTTGAACTTGAACTTTGAACCATTGTTGGTTCAATTGGTTGGTTCAACCATTATTGGTTCAATCAGTCAGTTCAATCATTCAAGTTCAATCGGTCGGTTCAATCATTCAGGTTCAATCGATTGGTTCAAAGTAGTTGGTTCAATCAGTTGGTTTATTCGATTTGGTTCAAAGCATTTTATTCAAAGTAGTTGGTTAAAGCAATTGGTTTAAATCAGAGGGTTCAAAGAGGGTCTTCCAAAGCCCGAAGGATAAGTGCCCTTATGGAGGGTAGTCAGGCACAAACTGGACCATTCCAGCAGGCTGCGGAGGGCAGTTACGGACCTAAAAGTGCCCTTGTGGAGGGCAGGGAACCCTTGTAGAGGAATCAAAAGACAAGGTAGAAAGGGCGAGTTTTCCTTCAGAAAAGGCAAAGATAAGAAGTTGAATTTCTTCGGGCAAAATTCCAGAAGGAATTCCTTCAGATATTTTATCTGAATAAATTTACAAGGCAAAGGGCCAAACAAGGAATTCTTTCAGAAGAAAATCCCATGGCAAAATGAACAAGGCAAATTCTTTCAAACAAAAAGTCTGAAGGAATTCCTTCAGACTTTTGCCTAAAAGAATTTGCTTGAAACAAAAGCCAAACATTGAAGAGAACATTTCCTTTGGACAAATTTCTAAAGGAATTCCTTTAGACATTTTGTCTAGAGGATTTGAGGACCAAGGCTGCTCAAAGTACCCCGAAGTGCAGGTGCCCTTGCAAGGGGCTCTTGGTGACTGTGAAAATGATCTTTCTCCAAGTCCTAAAGGGACACCTTCCCTTCAGGGAGGTTAAAAGACAAATGCCTGAGTAGAGAAAGAAAGGTAGAAGGAAGGAAAGTCGAAGGAATTGACCAAGGGGTGACAGGACCGAAGACGTCAAAATCCAGCATAGAGAACTAGTCATTTAGGTTCAAACATCTAGTTATGTCCCTACAGACGTCAAATTCAAGACAAGGGAATAGATGTTGGCTTTCAAATGGCAACGGGCACGCAAACATCAACTTTACAGTAATGAAATAGCTATCGATCTTTAAATACTTGAGTGTGAACCCGAAGGAATTAAAAGGCCTTAGGGACAAAAGGAAGAGCATGCTAAGAAAAGAGCCAAAGGAACCAGCCAAGGATTGATTGAAGATAGCCTTAGGGGGCTCAGATTGCCAAAATGAGCCAAGCAATGACAAAAGACAAAACTAGGAAAAGATAAATCTAGAAAAGACAAGAATCAAAAATGAACTCAGTGACCTGCCAAGAAAGGAGCCCAAAGAGCCAAGCACAGAAACAGACAAAATAGTCCAAGTTGAAAAAAAAGGTGATGTCACAAGGAGTTCTTCCAGCGATTGAAACAGTCTCTGCCAAGCAGTCATCAAGGAGCACAAACAGTGAACGGCGTGACCTATTTTTCTACATTTTGCATTAATGGTCAAACAACCATGTGAATGTCTTGAAGAAGGGGTCTTGTTTGCAGACAAACAGTGCAGCCCATGTTTTCACACATGACGTTTAATATATTTTAAACACCTAAAGTCAAAATTGGAGCTGACACATCATTCTCTCTCAAGTGGCTTCCTCTTCCCAATGTTCTCAATGCAGCATGGGTCATTTATTTTCTAGAAAGTGCTAAAGTCTTTTCCAAAAGGCTATATATTTATAACTTCTCATGGAAGAAAGGGATCTCTCATTTTTGTATGAGGCAGCCCTACCAAATTTTCACCTTGAATCAATAAAAAGTGTTTTACCTCTATCTAGTGGGATATATCTCTTAGTGTGCCTGAGTATTAACCTTGTGTCCAGTCATTATTCCATGATGCTTTCATAGGCTTGATACTAGCACACCTGGTATAGACCAAGCACCATTCTTGTAGGTAGCAAAAAGAGTTGTATCTAGAGCACACAGATAGGAGAGGGTTATCAAACAGTGTGTCTTCCTATAGCACCTGTGGTAAGTTCATCTTCTATGTGTCTTCATTAAGCCTTTATGTTAAGTTATCTGCAGTCTAGTCCTTTTATCAGATAAACTATATGTATGTGCTCTTATGGTTACAAGCGTGAGCAAATGAGTAGATCAAACTTTTTTGGTGCATCACCGTCTTAACTTAGGTTCTGCTTCAATAAT
>JARHVA010002153.1:1292500-1352500 GCA_037957365.1 Torreya grandis | reverse complement strand
AGCTATGGATATTGCTTTTGTAAGGATAATTAACCAATTTATTACTAAGTATCAAGATGACATTACTGTGTACTCCAAGACTAGAGAAGAACATTTGGAGCATCTAGAGAAAGTGTTTATTAGATGCAAAGAGTTTAGAATTTGACTTAATCCTAAGAAGTGTCACTTTGGATACAAAAGGCCAAGTTACTAAGACATATAGTGTTTAATGATGGTGTCATGATTGACCCTAAAAGGGTAGAAGCCATTGACAAAGTGATTGTCCTGCAGTCCAAGAAAGGAATTCAGTCCTTTAGGCAAATTAATTTCATAAGGAAGTTTGTGTCCAATTTTGAAAAGATCACTCTACCTATTGCTTCCATGCTGAAGAAGGACTAGATCATCAAGTGGGAGGAGAAGGTTGTATAAGTGTTTAGTGACATTAAAGCAGCTTTAAAGTCTACCCCTCTTTTGATTAGCCTTGATTACACTAAGCCATTTCAAATATTCTCTTTTACGTCATACAATATTATTTTTGATGTTAAATTGCAAAAGAATGAAGACAATCATGAGTAGACAATAGCTTTATTTAAAAAAGATATGAAAGGTCCTGAACTGAACTATACCATCATGAAAAAGTAATATTTTTCTCTCTTCAAAGTTGTCAAGATGTTCAAGCCTTATATTCTGAGTTCAAGGATTATTGATTATGTCTTGCATACCATGGTGAAGGAAATCTTGACTTATACTAAAGTATCCAACAAGAGATGCAGGTGGGTCAACAAGTCACAAGAGTATGACATGGATATTCGAACCACCAAGTTAGTAAGAGGGATGGGTCTAACCAAGCTCATGGTTGAAACTAATTTGTAAGTTGTTGAGGTAAACACTATTATTTTTTATGTTGATGATTCTTTAAGTCAATTTAACATGTCTCAATGATACAAAGATATTATTTACTAGAAAAATTTGGGTTGTCCCCCTGACTTAGAAAAGAATCAAAAGAGAACTCTTAAGCTTGTTTCTCAAAAATACCTCTTGACTGATAATGGACTATCATGAAGGAATCCATATGGGGTTCTCCTAAGATGTGTGCTGGAAGTACAGATTGTTGACTTGATTTAAGACTTCCATAGTGGAGTGTGTGGTGGTCATTTTGTGCCTAAAGTTGCATCTCATAAAATTTTGAGAGCTAGTTATTGGTGGCCATCATTGTTCAAAGATGTTTTTCAAACAGTTAGAAAGTGTGAGAAATATCAACTCTTTTTCTAGGAGGATGAAAGCTTCAGGTTCTCTTCCCTTACAACCTGTGATGATTGAAGTCCCATTTAGACAATGGAGAATGGATTTCATTAGATAAATTGTTGATTCATCAAATGTTGGGAATAGATGGATATTAGTTGTAACTGACTACTTCATAACATGGGTTGAAGCAGTCCCTACAAATAAAAAACACACCAGGGAGCTATGGATTTTTTGCTGAATCAAATTATTTGTAGATTTAATGTGCCTATCAAATTGATTGTTGATAATGCCATGAACTTCAAAGCAAAATTTTTAGTGGCATTGTATAAAGAGCAGGGGATTGAATTAACCTATGATTCCAATTACAACCCTTAAGGGAATGGGCAATTAGAATCCAGTAACAAGAACTTTCTCAAAATCATTTAATGAACATTGGAAGCAAATAAGAAGTGGGGTGAAAAACTGATGTTTGCTTTATGGGATGACAGGATCATTCCTAAGAGAGGTATAGGAAAAAGCCATTTTGAGCTTATTTATGGATCTCAATCAGTTTTGCATATGAATTTGTAGTTGCCCACTTATCATCTCATGTAACAACTAGAAGATGATGAGCAAATCAACCACTATAAAAGCAGGATGAACCAAATTATTGAGCTTGATGAAATTAGAATACAAGCTCATAAAAGACACCTCAAGTTCAAGGAGAAGCTGAAAAAAATATTTGATAGGAAGGTCACTCCAAGAACCTTTGAAGTAGGTATCTGGTTTTACTTTAGGACAACAAGCATGAGGAAAAAGTCAAGCATGGAAAATTTAATGCCTTGTGGATGGGTCCCTATTCTATTTTTATCAAATTGGGGAGCATACTTTATTCTTGAAAGACTTAGATGATGAAATATTGGAGCTATCAGTCAATAGCAGACATCTAAAATGTTTCCTTGATTAATTTTATAACCTATGCATATTAGTATATAGTGTAAAGTTTTATCTTTTTGGCGTTTCATTACTTTGTCACCTCTCTGCTTTGGGCCTTGTTTATATAGTTTCCTTTCATGTTTTTGTCGTGTGTTTATTTTCATATCCTCCTAATCTATTTTTTTCAAGTCTCCAATTATTTTATTTAGAATTCATGAATGTTTGCTAAAAATTTCTAAGTCTTGGCTCGATGACCCAATGGATTGGCACCTTGTCTTACGTTTTGGGGTTTTTCGCACACCCACAGGTGGTATGCATCCCTAGGGGAGAGCTAGTGTTAGTTCCCAAAATTAAATCAAAGTAATTGAGCCCTTTCCAAGTGTAAATGCCTAAGCTCAGCCCGAGTTGAGTATCAAAGCCTAAGTCCTTAGACATATTCCTATTTTCTAGTGTTCCTTTTAAAGGCCAAGTTTCATGTTAAATTGGCTAAGTGTTAAAGTCATCTTTACTTGGTGTATGTGTAAATCCCTTAGACTTTTTCAAACATTTTTATGAAAATAGTTTCCCTGATGGAAATATGTCTTCGGGCTTTTCATATCAGACAAAAAGTCTAAAGACTTATTTCCATTAGGCAAAGTGCTCACATAAAGTTTGAATAAATTCCATTGTTTCAAGAAAAGTGTAAGGCTTGGTTGCATCAAAGAAATTAATTTGGACAAAATGTTTAAAATAATAGTCTTGATAAAATGATTTGGCAAAAGGTTTGAAGGATCATTTATAATAGTCAAATTGCCCACAACAAAAGGCCTGAAGGAATTCTGTTAGAATTTTTGTCCATGGTAAAAAGACTAAATGTGTTCAATACTTTAGAAATATTATTATGGGGGAATTGCTATAGAATAAAAGTCTTGACACAAAAAGGCTGAAGACCAGATTACTATGGAACAAAACTCCTAAAATACAAAATTCCTAAGGAATAAAAGACCCAAAGAAATTCACTCGAATTACATAAATGTCAAACATGTTTATGTTGATCGATGGTGTGTGCTTGATTTATATAGGTCTCAATTGATGGTACAAGCTAGAATAAGGACTTTTTCAATAGAGCTCAAAGCAAATTTAGAAATAGATTGGTCAGTGTACTTATGCATTTTTTAAGTTTTCATGAAAAGTGTCTCATGGTCAAAGGATCACATAGAATAAGTATTTTGAATGCTATGAACATCTCATGCAATTTTGGTGCCTTCATGTCTTTTGACTCAAGATTCATGTTTTCAAAAATTTGAACAAATTGTGCGACGGCTCCACAGATGTCTTTAATGGTCGTGCAGAATTCAAAATTAAGATCAACAATTATATATTAGGGCTTAAATTTTACGATCACCTAGACATCAAAATTAAGCTTAGCCATTATACATTAGGGATTAAATTTGATAGTTGCATGGATATCATTGATGATCATGTGAATATCAAATAACGAGCACATGGACATTAAATTTAAGCCATAGAAACTATTTAGTAATGCTTAAATTTGATGATCATGTGCCAATCAAAGACATTCATGTGAGCATCAAATGATGGGTATGATAACATCAAAATTAAACTCAATTATTATCTATTAGGGTTTAAATTTTATGGTCACATGCTCGTCAAAGATGTTCATGTGGAAGTCAAATGATGGGCGTACAGATGTCAAATTTTATCCATAATAGACAGCTAGTGGTGTTTGATATGTGGTAAATAGGATTGGCAGTTTGCATTTGACTATGCAAATCAAGATTGATGGTGTGAGTGAGAGATAACTTATCAAATATTTTGGCTAAATATGGAGCTACCACATGGTAAAAGGGTGCTAGCTTGGCAGAGATAAACTGTTTAGAACATAGTAAACCTGTGGATTCTCCAGGTGTATGATCTCAGGGGGGTCTTAATGGAGATATAACGACTTGAAATAAAAAAATATTGTTAAATGGATGTTGAAAACTGATAGAGCTACTATGTGGCACGCTCACGTTCATCATGCATATAAGTATTTGGCATTACCATATAAAAAGGTGTGCATTTCAATGAAGTTCAAGGCAAATGTGGCAACCAATGAAGTACTCTATGGATGAACAAAAAGTTTAACCGTATATGGAGACAAGTAATGTTGAGGTTAGTGTAAAACAAGATATTGTTGAGTAGATGTGATATGGTGATGTCACATAGGCATATACATCATATTCAAGGACCCTGTACAAGGCAATCCGCTGAGCTTTCACCACTAGTAGCAGGGTGACTTGGCAAATTTGAAAATGAGGCATGGTAACTCTGAGGTTAAAACTAATGCATTTGTACATTAAAAAATATGAAGGAAGCCCTAAAAGGCCAAATGTGAAAATCCAAATGTGCAAAAATGCAAAGTGTTAAAAATAAGTTGGATCCAAAAGGTAAAAAGTTGAAAATGGCATAGGTCTTTTGCATTGTTTCATTGTTATTCTTGTCGAAGTTCCTCTATGAGCGATAAATTATAGGCTTGCAAATCCAAGGTGGGCCACTCTGAAGAAGATCATTCAAAGGGCCATGAATCTAGAATATTCCTAAGGAATCATGGCAAAATCAGGTTGTTCCATGGCATGCATGAGAGGGAGGGATCTATCCAAAAGTTTTCATTTATGTAGGCAAGTGGTCAAGAGCATCCCCAGGCAGTTACACATAATGGTAAAGTTTATTCAGCCCTCTACCATGAATATTCTCCTTCTAGCTCGTGTTAAAGGTATCTCCCACCATGAAATCAAAAGATGTGCTCCAACTCTTCATTATTCCTCATAAAGGCAGTTAGAGTTATGATTTTTTTTACAAATGGACGAATATTTCAGGCATGGCAAGGGAATATTTTCCAGCTAGAAGCATCTTAGTGGACTTGAAATTTTGTTTTGCAATTTTTCATGTTGTGACCCACAGTTCTAGATTTAAAAATGTATAAATAGGGGGTTTCTCCTCTATTCAATGTTGTTGGTTGTTGTTTTAGGTGTTCATTTTTTTAAGTCTAGGTTTTGCAATAATTTATGGGATCAATTATTATGTGTAAATCTAGTCTCCTTTTCTAAGGTGGTTGTAGTTTTACATCCATTAGTGATATTTGAGAGCATTTTTATATCTCCCTTGTCAAAAGAGCAATATCACCATGCTTGTCCCCATGACAGCGTTTTAAAATATTAAAGTTTGTAATAGTTCTTTTCAAGTTAATGAAAATTCTTGTGGTTCTTTGTTATTTGCTGTTGATGAAGTGCAACAACCTGTTTTGCAAATATTGTTGACTAGATATCTAGTTTCATGTTCATTACTAGTTATCATTTTGAGCATGAAGTTAGCTTATAAAACCCTTTTTGTGTCATTTTAGATCATGTTGTTGAATAACATATTAGGGCACCCTAGGTTTATGGATTTGATAGGAAAGATTTTTTTGAAAGTTTAGTTTTAGTGTATGTTCTATTCTTTCAAGGATCATTTGGTATTTCCCACTAGCTTGCATTTGATTTTTTTCTTCATCTGTGCTAAAGAATGATGTCATGCATCTTGAAAGATACCTTGCTATTTAAAGGCCACCAATATGCCACCTTCCTTTTTTATAATCATATAATTTGTCTTACCCTATCCTACCCTACAAATAATACACCCTTTGCATACCATAAGTGTTATTTGCCTTGAAAATGCATAAGATCTTGCCTATTTGAAATGTGTTTGCAGTTCATGTTTTAAATTCTAGCATTGTAGTCTTTTATTCAACCTGTATTATTGAAGATTATATAGAATTAAGATTGAAGTATCTTTCCCATCTATCATTAGTAATTTATATATGACTTAGAGCATTTGTGTACTTTGTGTGATAACCCTTCATGGCTAAAGTGTGCAAACTTGGTTATGCCCTAGTCATATATGTTCCTTGTGCTAAAACTCCCATAGAGGTTGAATTGTAGAATCTCTCTATGTGGATAAAATACCCCATAGGTCCTTTCACCTTGGTTCAGGTAGAGCCAAAAGTAGCATGAAACTAACCATACTCTTTTTAGGTGCCTCTCAGTTATTTTCTACATTCTTTATGCCAAACCCTTCTCCAGATACAATGACATATATACAGGTTCTTCATCTTTGTTTTCCATTTTCTCCAAGTGTGCAAGGCCAAGATTACGAGGTGTATAACTAAGAACCAAAATAGATGATATTATTCCTCCCTATAGTATTACTACTTATTGAGATAACACTTAAGATTGCCACATATACTTGAAGTTTGGGAACTATGCTCTAGGGAAGCCATGTATCTTATTTGTACATTGTAATATGTTGTACTTATTGGAAATTATCATGAAGAGTTGTAATTATTTATTATTACGCATTAACAGTAGTGACTATAAATCTATAAGAGTTGTGGCTAAGTTGTTATAATCACTAAATTTATATTTGCATTTTGATATACTCTCATGATGATTAGAGATCCATGATTTATGATTGTTATCCATTATCGCACGTGTAATATGATATATTATAGATTCTTGGAATGTAATCTATATTTGGTATGTGGTTAAGTTAAAAAAATCATATTTTTAAGTCTAACCCAGTGGGGTTGTTACATGTGATATCAAATCTATGAATCAAACTCTATGACCTAATGATTCAACTGACATTTTCATATACTTTTGTTGACAGAAAGAAATATGGTGAAAGTGAGATTTTATAGAGAGGGTCCTTCAAATGCTAATGATGGAAACTCTTTGTTTGATCCTAATTGATTTTCTATTAAGCAATAATCAAAGATGGAACATATTCTCATAGTCATGAATGAGACAAGAGATTGGGATATGGCTCTGGAGTAGGTGGTTCATGGTCATGAGGAAGAGGAATAGAAAGACTAAAATGAAGAACATCTAGATGAGTAGGAAAATCCTCAGGATGTTAGAGCATAGGTTACTATGGAGTTGGCTAGAGACATGAAGAAGGTGAACCCACCCAAGTTTGATGGGACTATTCTAGTTGATGAATTTGAGGCATGGATGATAGAGATAGAGAAGTATTTAGAAATTTAAAACTACTCCAAGGTCACCAAGGTGGTTTGGGGAGCATACTAGTTGGTTGGTGAGGCAACTACGTGGTAGACCAACAAAAGGTTGGATAAGAATCTAAATTCAACCACCACCAATTGGGATCAATTTGTGGCTTTATTTAGATCACAATAGATCCCAAATCTATATTTTGATCATAAGATCACAAATTTTCAAAATTTAAAATAGGGTGATATGTTGATGAATGAGTACTAGAAGTAGTTCACTAAACTACTGAAGTACATACCTCAGTATCAAGAAGATGAGTGGTTCAAGATCAGGAAGTTTATCATGGGTTTGAGGCCCCAGATTGGTGGAGAGGTAGATATTCATGGACCTTCCAGCATGGACTAGGTCTTCGAGAAGGTGGTCAAATAGGAGCAAAATTTGAGGTCTCTTTCAAAGGCCAAGGATAAATTCAAGAAAATGTTTGGAAATTTTAAGTCAACCTTCTAAAATAATAATTAGAAGTAGAGAAGTGGAGATTTAAAGAAATAGTATAACAATTAGAATGCCAAGTTCAATAATGGTTAAGGGAACAAGAAATAGGGTAATGAAGTCAAAGATGGTTTCAAGGGAAACTAATACAATGTCAGGAAAAGACCTCCAAAAGGATGTTTCATTTGCAGAGAGGATCATTATCCTCATGGTTGTCCATAGGAAAATTCAAAGGTTAAAGTCCCAAATCCTTAGCAAGGCTATTTTCAATAGTGGATTCATGCAACAGTCGACAACTGACAGGTCGAATATCAATCATTGCCTATTAAGCTATCAGATACTTTGTTTGACCATCTAGTTTTAATTTTGATAGATACAGGAGCCACTGAATGTTTTATAACTCCTAAGATGATTAGTAAGTTTACTAGATGCTTAGTAAGTTTAATAAAAGATATGGTGTAATGGTAAACACATGGTCAGTATAGTACGGGAATGACACAAAAGTCATGGTTGATAGGTGTCTAGTCAAAGTGAAGATTAGGATGTCCAAATTAACAACAGTTGTGGTTTTATATGTAGCACCTATAGTATCATATGATGTGATCTTAGGAGTCAACTATCTTATAAAACATAAAGCCAAAGTTGACTATTACTTGAATAACGTTTATTGTCTTGATGATTTTAGGAATTAAACCCAAATTCAAGGTGAGAAGAGAAAGTTGAAGCTTATGTAGATTTCATCTATGTAATTTAGGAAGGCTTAGGGAAAAGGGTGCCAAGAATTTATCGTCAATATAAATGAAATGGAGGAACCTAAGGAACCATATCTCAAAGATTACCTATTTTTTAGAGATTTCCATGATGTTTTTAGAAGAGTTGTCAAGTTTGCCTCCTAGATGTGAGTTTGATTTTTCTATCAACATTATACCTAGTTTAGAACCATGGTCTAAGGCACCATATAGGATGATAACCACTAAGTTGATTGAACTAAATGCTCAACTTCAGGAGTTGTTGGCTAAGGGGTTAATTAGGCCAAGTGTGTCACCATTGGGTGCACTAGTTATTTTTGTCAATAAGAAGGATGGTACCCTTCAACTATGTATTAACTACAAAATGTTGAACAAGGTAACCATCAAAAATAGGTATCCACTACCTCATATAAATGATATTTTTTATTAAATGTGAGGAATAATTATATTTTCTAAGATTGATCTTCAAGCAGGAACCATCAATTGAGGATTCGAGATGAGGAAATTCTAAAAATGACATTCAAAACTTGGTACAGACACTATGAGTTTATAGTGTTACCATTTAGACATACTAATGCTCTAGCATCATTAATGAATCTCATGAGTAGTGTATTTAGAGATTACCTTGACCACTTCTTTCTATTTTTCTAGATGACATTCTTATCTATTCAAAGAATGAAGAAGATCATCTTCAACATTTGGAAATTGGTTCTCCAATGGTTGCATAAACATGAGCTATATGGAAAGTTATCCAAGTGTGTATTTTTCCAGGAAAGAGTCTAGTATTTGGGACACATTATCTTTGTAGATGGTATCTCTGTAGATCCAAGGAATATTATAGACATTATGAAATGGCTGGTACTGAAGAATGTGCATAAATTTATAAGTTTCATGGGGTTAGCATGCTAATATAGGAAGTTAATTCTAAAATTTTCTAAAATAAGTAATCCAATTACTTGAAATAGAAGAATCATAAATTTGTTTGGTTATAGAAGTGTGAATTAGCTTTTCAAGAGTTGAAGATAAGGCTTAAATTGAAACCAGTGTTGAGAGTTCTGAACCCCAATGGTCATTTTTCAGTGGTCATGGAGGCATAAGGGGATATACTAGGTGGAGTCCTTGTGTAGGATGGTGTGGTGGTGGCTTATGAGTCACAAAATTTAAATCCATATGAGGTGAATTATGCCCCCTATGATTTGTAACTTACAATGATTGTTCACACTTTGCAAGTGTGGTGACATTACTTATTAGGGAAACCTCTTAAGCTCAAGATGGATAACTTGGGACTCAAGTATATTTTCACCCAACCTAATTTGAATGCTCATCAGAGACGTTGGATTGAGTTTTTGTTGAATTATGATTTTGATATCAACTATATCAAAGGTAAAGAGAATAGATTAGTCGATGCCCTCAGTCACAAAAGGTACATAACATCTATAGCTACTATTAGGAGTAATTTTAGGGATCGAGTGATTAAGTTATCTTCAAAAGACAAATCTTATGATCAAGTAAAAAATCATTGTTAGAGAGTACTCATAATCCTTGGTAAAAGGGATTCAATTTGGAGAGTAATGGTCTGTTGCATTATAATAGATGAATGTATGTGTCAGATTGTGAGAATCTACAAATCATAGTGCTAAAAGAATTGCACAATGCCCCTTACTCAGGACATCCAAGTGTCACCAAGTTCATATCAGAGCTTAGACCACTATATTTTTGGAAAGGAATCAATAAATATGTAGGATTATGTGTCATGTTGTTTGGAGTGTCAGCAAGTGAAAGCCAAGCATGTGCATCCGACTAAATTATTATATCCACATAGTATCCCAAAATGAAAATGGTAGGTGATCAGCATAGACTTTGTCTTAAGGTTACTGATGTCATGAAATAGGTACGATATGATCTTTGTGTTTGTTTATAAATTAACCAAGGTGGCTCACTTCATACTAGGAAATTTGACGGATGATGCACATACCCTTGCAAAAATATTTGTTAAAGTGTATAGGTTGCATGGTTTTCCAGAGAATATCATTTTGGATTATGATCCAAAGATGACTTGAAGGTTTTGGATGACTCTTAATTCAACTTTAAGTACACAATTTAGCTCTAATATAGCTTACCATCCAGAGATTGGCGGTCAGACTAAGAGAGCTAACTAGGTGCTTGAGGATCTTTTTTGAATGTATTGCATGGATAAGTAGTATAAATGGGAAGATTATCTTCTATTGGTTGAGTTTAAATATAACAAATCATACCAATCAACACTAAAAATGGCATAATTTGAAGCAATTTATGGGATAAGGTGCAAGACACCCATTAATTAGGACAACTTAGAGGACAGGGTAGTCTTTGAACTTGAGATGCTCTTAGAGATGGAAGAGCAAGTTAAACTAATCAGGTAGAGATTGGCTGAGTCTAATGATAAATAGAATATTTATACATATCTAAAGAGGATAGAAAGGCACTTTATAGTTTGTGATAAAGCGTTTTTATAGGTAAAGCCATAGAAGAGCTTGATTGAATTTGAGAAGTCTACAAAATTATCATCAAGATATGTGGGACCCTTTGAGGTGTTAGAAGTGGTAAATCCTATATCCTATAGGCTTATGTTACCACCAACCCTAGCTCTTTTGTATAATGTCTTTTATGTTTCATAACTTAAGAAATATATAGCTGATCCTATGCATGTGCTGGATTGGAATGTTATACAGGGTATGGATCCTGGGGTGGTCATAGTAGAACTAATCATGGTGATTGACACACACAAACTTTGTTTGCATAATAGAGAAATGTCATAATGCAAGGTCTAGTGGGACCAATACTATGAGGGTAGTGCTACATGGGAGGACTATGATGAGTTCTTCAAAAGATTTCCACATTTATATACTTGATTAGATACTATTATACTATGTCATTTTTAGTTAAACAATATTTTTAACTTCAAAACATATGTTGGAATAAGAGTCATTTGAGATGATGACTAGCTTTAAGAGGAAGGATGTTACACCCTAATTCTTCACTTAGCAAATTATTTGACTATTCATGGATATTTATAGTGGACACACATGATATTGGTTATATTTCTAACTAAGCTTGAGATTTATGCTATTATGGGATAGTAGAATGTTGCATAGTTAGATGATGATACGTGATTTATTACTATGAGTTGGTTAATGTATCTGTTTACATTTTGAGCATATTAATGTATTATTTTAATTAGATTTATTATTATATGTTTATCATGTGATATGATCTAATCATCTACATGTTGTGAGGTGGATGTAGGGGAACTCATTCCTCAAAGTGTATCAAGGGGAAAACATCATCAATGAGGGTGACGTAGATGGAGATGTCAAAATTCGATAGAGAGCTGGCAAAACCCTGCACACACCATAGTAATTAGTACATAGTAGACATGCATTAAAAATAATTTCTTGTCATGTATTTATTTTTTGCTTGAGATATTTTTTTTGTGGCTTTTCAGTATAGGTAAATATCATAATGAATTATTTTGGGTATGTGACACATCTTATCATTAATGATGGTAAAAGCAAATTTTTGCAAAGGTAAATTTAAAATATGGGTTATTTGTAAATTTTGAAATTTTCCATTTAAATTGATTTAATATATTTAGATGCTAATTTATTTTAATAAAAATTGAACATTCCATATTAATATATATAAAAATGGAAATTATCTTGAAAAAGGAAAAAAATGGAAAAATAAATAAATAAAAGAAAAAATAGAGATTAAACAAAGGAATTATTAAAAAAAAAATAATTAAAATATATATTAAAATGACAAAAACAAAAATCTTGGAAAGTAGAGTTGCACCTATTCTATACATAGAGAAGTGAGAGAAAGAAAGATCTAGGCATTGGAGAAAAGAAAAGAGACCAGGGCACAACATTGAAAGGGAACTTAGTGAATCTACAACAAATTTGACAAGTAGGTGTTGCATTTAAAGGTATAATTAGGTTTTTGACTCATATAATTATATATTTGTAAATTATTTATGGGTATAACATTTTTATTTTTGTTTTCAACACTTATAGGCCATGAACTGTCTATGAATTTCTCCCGTGGAAAACAAAGAACTTTCGATATTCAAAAGATATAAAATAATATCTAAATCGTGGATGTCTATCTAATTGGAATCATTAAAATAAACCCAGGCATTGACTTAAATAGGAAATAATAAGCAATAAGAGGGGTCATTGGTTTGTAGTTTTATAAATGTTATATTTTTATTAGATTGGAACCTAGTGAGATGCCATGTATAAATCTCACGACCTACAATCATAATAGTATTAAGCTGGCCTCACATTATCTTAACTTTTTTGTTTAATATAGATCACTGTAGCTTCTAATAATCAAATATCTTTTGAGGCATTGACATACATAGGAAGAATAGATATAGTTTTAAGAACTAGAAAATAAGTCTGACTATGGCGTCATAATTTACCAATTTCTAGCTTAATAGATTATATATAAAAAAAATTATTTGAAAACCTGTGTAAGCCAATAGGAAGGTCGCTAATTTTAAAGTTTTATATATATTTAGACTTGGTGAAACACATATCTGAACTTGTATCATATTAAAAATAATTACTAGTGCAAGACGTCAATCTAGGGACTGTATAGATAAACCAGTTGGTAAAAAGAAGCTTATAGACATTTTGGCATCGTCATATAAGGAATAAATGCTTGTAACGAAACTATGTTTTATTTTGATGGTTCATTGAAATCATTATTTAATTATAGATCTGATTTCAGTCACCTTATATGTATAAAACTATTATGTTACAGTTAAATTTGGGAGATATCGTTAAGCATGTTAGATAAAATATCTATTGAATAACATGTTATTAGAAGTCACTGGCTTCTTGTAGAGCATCGCCCTATATTCATTACCAAACCAATTGAGTCTTTGAAGCATATTTGTGTCTCTGTGTGTGTGTGTGTTTCAAAATGTTAGCAAAAAATAATATAAAACCGTAATTTATTTATGTAAATCAAAGTTAAAACAATGACATTGGTCGTGTATTTAGCTAAGTATCTAATAGTAATAACATTGCTAGAATTTTAGTTGTGTGTTTAGCTCGATAACATTGCTATATATTTAGTTGGGTATTGAAATGTTTATATAAAATTTAAACTCATAGCTAAAATAGAAGTACAATAATTAGTTAACAAAACTAAACCATCGGTAAACATTGTTATTTATTGACCCATGTCTAAACCACGAACATAGTCGATAAAATGTCAGGTAAACATGCCCTTTTATTTAGGCATCGATTAATGCTAAGGGAATTCATATACATATAATGAGGATATTATAACTTATCCATCTATTCAAGTGAAACTCATATGGGTTTTATTAATTTGATTGATGTAGAGCATAAAAGCATAAATCTATTTTTAAATGTAAACTTCTTGAGATTGGTTAAAAGAGTTCCACTAATAGTTATAGTTATATTAGTTTTATAATTTATTGGATAAGTATAGGGCATGTAGTTGTGAATGTTTGCCAGAGGATTGGAAATGCAATAAACACTCAATGCTTTAACCCTTATTGTGTAATTAGCTGTAATGATTATATCTCCTACCATAACAATGTATTTGTAGTTATAAAATCTTGTTATCAAAGCATGGTTTGGATTAATCATGGGATTTAAATAGATAAATATATCAATTCCTTATCGTAAGATAAACTTTGTGGAGCATTGAGATCACTTGTTATATGAAACCCATCATATATTATGTGGCGTTATAACAAGTTATGTAGTTATTGATTAATAACAAAATGCTTTTTGAAATGGGTGTAAACATGTCTATTAGTATATATTATCACCTTAGAGATGGGTAATTGTGATAAAAACCATAATAAATAATTATACAATCTAGAGCTTACATGGGTATGTAAAAAAGACTCTGAGAATAAAATAATTTGTATCCCATGTTTTTTGTATGAATTGAGAAATTGTTTGTATATACCTGGTTGGTTGAATAAAATCTTAGGTTTCTATGAAACTATGACTACTTATTTGATTGGTTTCAGTTTTAGTAGTTATGCATATAAACACTAGACTATGGTAATATGAGTTATAATAGGGTGTAGTTAAACTAAAAAACAAATTATATTTTTTGAACTCTACAAATAATTATGTATATACTTGGGTGGTATAACTATAGTCATTATTTGTAATATGAGATATAATATAATGTCAGATTCAGGTATATATTTGATGGATTAAAGGTATGTTATTATTACTCCTATGTTTAACATACCATGTGATGTATTTGTTAGTAGGATGTAAGTTTTATGAATCTTGTAGTTGAATTGCATTTGACTAATCTACATTGCTAATGCAGAGTAAGGAGTAAGATTGACTTCATTGGTTTACTAGTATTGTAATGTCAGATGAAGGCAATAAGACTAATTGGTGTGTATGAATTTGATTAATCTATAGATCATTTTTATATTACTATTCATAAAGCATTGGTCAAGGTATGTTTAGTTAAAAATTATCATTTCATGAATATGGTTTACATGTATGTTTGATATCTTGTAATAAATCAATTTTTCTATTATACATTGCATGTTTAATTTAGTTAGAAATCATACAACACATAGGTACTTGCTAGTCTCTCCGGATTCCTACACCATCATTATCTACTTATCCATGAAGGGAGGGTCATTTCCTGATGGGATTAGTGCATGGTATCTTTGTCCATGGTTGGTGTGAAAAATCACTCAGATGATGCTCTCCCTCTCCATAGCAGTATTACTTATCGAGATGACACTTGAGATTGTCACATATATTTGAAATTTGAGAACTATGCTTCGAAGAAGCGATGTATCTTATTTGTACATTGTAATATATTTTACTTATTGGAAATTGTCATGAAGAGTTGTAATTATTTACTATTGTACATTAATAGTAGTGACTGCATATCTATAACAGCTAAGATTAAGTTTTTATAACTACTAAATTTATATTTGGGTTTTGGCATACTCTCATGGTGATTAGAGATCCATGATTTAATATTATTTTCCATTATCACACATGTTTAATATGATCTTTTATGGATTCCCATAATGTAATCTATATTTGGTATATGTGTTTAAATTTTTAAAAAATCATGTATTTCTAAGTCTAACCTAGTGGGGTTGTTACAATAATACCATTCATATGATCTAATGCACCCAACACATTTATGAGGGTGATGAACACAATAATACATAATTATATTGGTAAGTTTGTGGTGGTTTATTTTGATGATATTTTGATAGTCAATAAAGTAAATAAGATCACTTAAGTAATTTACTAATGGTATTATAATTGTTAAAAAATGAGAAATTATATGCAAATCTTAAGATGTGCATGTTTATGTAGAATAATTTGGTATTTTTAGGGTTTGTAGGTTCAATAGATAGTGTCAAAATGGAATAATAAAAAATAAATACAATTGTTGAGTGGCCTATTCCAAAGAGTATCACAAATATAATACTTTTCCATTATTTAACAACTTTTTAGACAAAGTTCATTAAGAATTTTAGTAGTATTGTTGCACCTGTAACAAATACCATGAGAAGAAAATAATTTGTATGGATAAAGGAATCAACATAGAGATCAATTATTGAAGAAGAAGATTACAAAAAACCTTATTTTATCATTAGCATATTTTAACAAAAATTTTAAGCTTGATTTTGATGTTTCACATGGGAGAATTGGTGTTGTGTCGGGTCAAGAAAGAAAGTCAATAGCATATTTTAGTGAAAAATTGAATGAGGTAAAAAATAAGTATTGTACATATGATGTTGAATATTATGACATTATACAAACATTAAGACATTAGAGGTATTACTTGGTGCGTAAGGATTTTATCCTATTTATTAATTGTGAGGACTTGAAGTATGTGAACACTTAAAGGAAGTTAAATGGTAGGCATGTGAAGTGGGTCTATTTTTTTTAGGGATAAACTTTTGTTTTGAATCATAAATCAAAAAATCAAAATTAATAAGTTAATGCTTTGATTAGGAGAGTGACACTATTAAATATTATGGTGAGTGAAGTAGTTGGATTTGAAGTTATTAAGGAACTATATGATACTAATCCATATTTTGAGAAGATATTTGAGAAATATAAGAATTGGTTAACAGGTAAGATAATTAATATTTATGATGAGTACCTTCTACATGATGGTTATCTCTTCAAGGGAAAATAATTATGTATTTTAGTTGGGTCTCTAAGAGATAATATTATAAGAGAGTTACATAGTGGTGGTTTGGGTGGACACTTTAGTAAGACTAAACAATAGCCTTGATGGAGGAGAAGTATTTTTTACCATATATTAAGAGAGATGTGGCAAGGTATGTTTCAAGATACTGAACGTGCCAAGTGTCTAATGACTATGCACATAATACAAGTTTGTACATGCCATGACCAATTTCAAAAGGACCTTGTACATATTTGAGTATGGACTTTGTGTTTAGGTTACCAAAAACATAAAGAGGTAATGATTCAATTTTTAATGTTATAGACATGTTTCATAATATATTTCATTTTAATGCATGTAAGAAAACTAATGATTCCACTAGAGTAGAAAAACTATTTTAGAAGAATGTTATGAGATTTCATGGTGTTTCAAAAACTATTACATCGGATAGGGACGAAAAATTTCTAAGTCATTTTTTAAATATTTTATGGAATAGGTTGGGAACTAAGCTACAATTCAATATTGCATACCACCTACAAATATATGGATAGACAAAATTTGTAAATACGAGCTTGAAATATCTATTAAGATCATAGTTGGAGAGAAGCCCAAGCAATGGGAAATGGCTTTACCATACATTGAGTTTGTATATAATAATTCAATGAATAGATCAACATGAAAATACCATTTCAGATTATATATGTGATAAAGCATATGGTTGTTTTATATTTGGTATAGTTATCAATTACAAAATGAGTTTGTGATGATGCAGAAGCATATACAATCATTACAAGAAAAAGTGAAGAGAAAGCTACACGAAAGTCATTAAAATAATAAAGTAGTAACATATGTCATAATAAGGTCAAATATATTTGAATAAGGAGGTTTAGTGATGGTTTACTTGAGGAAAAAAATATTTCCAATAAGGACATACAACAAATTAAAGTATAATAAAATTGTATTGTGCAAAATTGTGAGTCAAAATTAATGATAATGCTTATAATGTGAGTTTACCATAGAATTTTGATATCTCTCTAATATTGAATGTTTCATATTTATATAATTTTCATGGAGAAGATGGAGAATGGAAAGAATGTGAAGAAGTGGGTCGAAAGCAACACATACCAAAGAAGAAGAAAGAAAAGATAGTGCATATTTTGATAAGAAGATAATGAACATAAGACAAGGAACTTATAACAGGTATTTGGTATAGTGAGAAGGACTACAAAAAGAAGAGAACACTTAGATTTTAAAATGGGAGTTTAAAATTTTGATAATAATAAAGACAATAGTATAATCAGGGAAACTTGTAGGAGTTGATTTCTTATAAACCATCAGAGAATGATGTAGAGGCCTATCTTCTAAAGGCCATAACTTTTGATGTGTAAATCCATTTAAGCTCTTATTCATGCCAAAATTAACATTTCAAAAATCTTGATTTACCCATAATTGAATATTTCTAGTTAAGGACATTTCAAGAAATTTTAGAAGGCTATATGTGACTGTCTAAGGGTGTAAAATTACATTTCAAAATATATTTTCAATATTTTTCTATTTTTAAAAATATGACATTTTAATAACCAAACATGGACTTGAGTTGAAATTTGTCCATTAGGTTAATTTTAGTGTTTAAAGTAAATGTGGATATTTTAGGCCCATCTGACCTTGCATACAAAACTTACTAAAAATAGTGGTTGAAAAACTTGCTAGAAGATAAAAGCTACTAAAAATCGAAATTGTTAAAATAACATTGGTCAATTAGCTTTAGGTATATTTTGATTTAATTAATTATTTTAATTATGCATGTGAAATCCATTTTATAGTTGATATTTACTTAAATACTCTTATGTCATTATTAATTCATTCAATGATAATTAGTATAAAAGATTACTTTTCATGCAGTTTATGAGTTTTATGTCTATTGATATTTTGCTTAGTTATTCTATGTTTTCATCATCTGGTATCAGATCAAGTTCGGATCTTGAAAGTAATATCTTTATGAATTATTGTTTTAATATTTTGTGAGAATTTTTTTTGATTGAATAACATGTGTATAATGTGTTCAGAGGACCAGGAAGAATTACTTAGATGAACATGACTATACTAGAGCTACAAGGGCAAGTGAAACAATTAACGATAATTGTAAAAAATTAAAGACAAAGGTAAGTAGAAGATGAAATAAAGGAAGAAACATATTGTGAATATGAAATTCAGCAAGAAGAGGAATGATAAAAACCATTGTCAATGGAAGAGAGGATGGTTATGGATTTATAGGGAAGGAACAAAAGAATCAAGATTGACATTACAAATTACAGAGGTAGTTTAAAACTATAGGATTTGATAGATTGGATAAACAACATGGAGAATTTTTTTGAATGGAAAACTCTAAGAGAAGATATGAAATTAAAGTTTGCATGGATGAAAATGAAGGGTCATGCAATGATTTTATGGGATCACCTGTTGAAAGGGAGATAAATAAAGGGTAAAGATAACATCAACAAGTGGAGCAAGACGAAGAAAAAGTTGAGGGATAAATTTCATCTTATGGATTATACATAAACAATATACGAAATATTATAGAATATAAGGTGAAAGGATCTTAATATACAAGAGTATATATATGATTTTTACAAGTTTTCCATATGAGTGGAGCATGAAAAAATAGAAGAACCGATGGCCACAATGTTTGTAAATGGATTTGACGTTTTATATTCAAGATGAATTGAGTATGCATAGAATACATTGTATAGAGGAGGCTTATCAATTAGATATGAAGGTAGAAGAAAATAAAAATAGATAGCATCATGTGTGAGGAGAAGAGGGAGTTACAAAGATGATTCTTCTTGCATTGGGAGTTTTCTTCATCATGAGATTCTCTTACACAAACTCATCCTCACCTTACAACCATGATCAATCTCTAATAGGCTTATTTTGACACTTGGAACTAGAATATTTGTATCTTCTTCATAAGATCAACTAGGTCAAGAAGAGGAAAATCACCTCCAATAAGGGGACAAGGTGGGCTTAATTCTACTAGAGGAGGATCTTCCCATGGTACTAAAAAATAAGAAGATAATAGACAAGGGTTTCAATGTCAACAAATAAGAATAAGATTTCATAGATGATGAGGTTATGGTGGTGCTAGAGGATGGATTCAAAAACAATGCAGGTCTTATGTTTGTTACAAATGTGGATAAGAATAACACATAACATTTGAGTGTCTCCACTATCATGAATAATAAAAGAGGTAAGATAATTTCCAAAGAGTGGATTTAGTTGAGGCTAGGACAAAAGAGTAAAATACAAAAGTTGCAACAACATATATTGGAGAAAATATCATGATGAGGAGAACAATGATTTCTCCAAATAAAGAATATGTGCAAAATAATGAAGTCGGTGATTGATGGATGTGAACAAACATTTTTAAAACAATGTGCACTTCAGAAGATAATAAATACAAAGTAATTATTAAAGATGGTAGATATAAAAATATAGTTTATAAATAAATAGAAAATAAAATAGGATTGTAATGTGAAAAGCATCCTTATCCTTATCGGATTGCATGGTTTACTAAAGGAAATGAAGTTAAAGTAGATAAAATGTGTTTAATCAAGTTTTCTATATGAAAAACTTATAGAGATGAATTATGGTGTGATATTATTCTAATGGATGCATGTCATATGTTGTTGGGAAGGTCATGACAATATGACATAAAAATAATTAATGATGCAACAAAGGATACATATACTTTCTAGAAAGGTGGTACAAACATAGTTTTATTACCTCTTAAATAAGAAGCACAGACAAAAAGCATGTTGTTCACAAAATAGATTATCAAAGACATGAATATGGTAGGTTGTTTATATGTATTAATAATAACTAAAAATAATACATAAGTGATGTAAATATAAACATAAGTAACATAAGTGTTAAAATAGTATGAAGATGTTATACTTGATGAGTTAACACATGGTTTAACACCAAAGAGATACCTTGAAAATCATATTTATTTGATTCTAGGATTAAATCTAGTCAATCAAGTGGTTGATAGGATGACTCCAACAAAACATGCAAAATTAAATAAATAAGTCACTAAATTGGTGAGAAAAGGTGTAATAAGGGAGAGAATGAGTTAATATGCAACACCAACATTGCTAACTCCAAGGAAAGATGGGAGATGGAGGACGTGTGTGGAAAGTAACACAATCAATAAAGTTACCTTCCTATGCCTCATTTAGTCGATATGATGGATGTGTTTGCAAGGGAATACTTTACTAAGATTGATGTAAGGAGTAGTTACTATCATATTCATATTCATTAAGGCGATAAATGTAAAATACCATTCAAGACTAGGGATGACTTATATGAGTGAATGGTAATATCATTTGGATTATTTAATGTACCCAACACATTTTTGAGGGTGATGAATATAGTGTTACGTGATTACATTGAAAATTTTGTTGTGATTTATTTTTATGATATTTTGATATTTAGTAAGAGTAAATAAGATAACTTAGGGCATTTAAGAATGGTATTATAATTGTTAAGAAAGGAGAAGCTCTATGTAAATCTAAATAAGTGCATATTTATGTAGAATGGTTTGGTATTTTTAGGGTTTCTAGTTTCAACAGATGGTGTCAAAATGGATAAAGAAAAGATAAAGGAAATTGTTGAGTGTCTACTCCAAAGAGCATCACATAGGTAAGAAGTTTCCATGGTTTATCAACTTTTTACAAAAAAATCATTAAAAAAAAATTGTAGTATTATTTCACTAATAATAGATTGTATGAGATAAAGGCAGATATAAAAAGTTTCAATTGTTGAAGAAGAAGATTACAAATAAACATATTTCAGCATAACATATTTTAACAAAGTGTTTAAGGTTGATTGTGATGATTTACATGTGGGAATTGGTGTTGTGTTGAGTTGAAAAGGAAGGTCAATAGTATATTTTAGTGAGAAATTAAATGAGGTAAGAAATAAGTATTCTACATATAATGTTGAATTTTATGCCATTGTACAATCATTAAAACAATAGAGGCATTACTTGGTGTTGAAGGATTTTATCCTATTTGTAGATCATGAGGCCTTGAAGTTTGTAACACTCAAATGAAGTTAAATAGTAGACATGCAAAGTGGGTGTCTTTTTTGTAGGGATATACTTTTATTTTGAAGCATAAATAAGGAAATCAGAATTATGTAGCTAATACTTTGAGCAGGAGGGTGACATTGTTAACTATTATGATGAGTTAAGAAGTTAGATTTGAAGTTGTTAATGAACTATATGATATTGATCTAGATTTTGGCAAGATATTTGAGTAATGAAAAATCCATTAACAAGTGAGACAAGTAATATATATGATGAGTACCTTATATATGATGGTTATCTCTTTAAGGCAAAATAATCATGTATTCTATTTGGGTCTCTAAGAGACAATATTATAAGGGAGTTGGATAGTGGTGGTTTGGGTGGACATTTTGGTAAGACTAAGACAATAACTCTAGTGGAAGAGAATTATTTTTAGCCAAATATGGAGAGAGATGTGTCAAGTTATGTTTTAGGATATAGGATATGCCAAGTGACTAAATCTCATACACATAATACATTGTTGTACATGTCATTACCAGTTCTAAGATGACCATGGACACATTTGAGTATGGACTTTATGTTGAGGTTACCAAACACACAAATAGATAATAATTCAATTTTAGTTGTTATAGATAAGTTTTATAAAATGGTTTATTTTATTATATATAATAAAATCAATGATGCCACTAGAATTACAAAACTATTTTTTAAGAATGTTGTGAGATTGCATGGTGTTCTAAAAAACATTACATCAGATAGGGACACAAAAATTTTAAGTCAATTTTAGAAGGTTTTATGGAAGAAGTTAGGAATTAAACTATAATTTAGTAGTGAATACCATCCACAAATATATGTATAGACATAAGTTGTAAATATGAGCTTGGGAAATTTATTTAGATGCATGGTTGGAGAGAAGCCCAAGAAATGGGACTTGGCTTTACCACAAGCTGAGTTTTCATATAATAGTTTAGTGAATAGTTCAAAGGTAAAATCATCATTTCTAATTGTTTATAGGATATATTATTTGGGTGTTTTATATTTGGTATAATTACTAATTACAAAATGAGTTAGTGATGATGTAAAATCATTTACAGAGCATATACAATAATTGCAAGAAGTGAGGAGATAGCTACAGGAAATTAATTAGAAGCATAAAGTAGCAACATATGTCATAAAAAGGTTAAATTTATTTAAATAAGGAGGTTTAGTGATGGTTTACTTGATGAAAAAATATTTCTAATAAGGACATACAATAATTTAAAGTATAAAAAAATTAGATTGTGCAAAATTGTGAAGAAAATTAATGGCAATGCTTATCAGGGGAGTTTATCATAGAATTTTGATATCTCTCAAATGTTTAATGTTTTGTATTTATTTAATTTCCATGGATAATATTTTGAATGGGAATAAGATGAAGAATTGGATTGGAAACCACATGTACCAAGGAAGGAGAAAGAATTGATAGTGTAAATTCTGGACAAGAAGATAGGGAACACAAGAAAATGAAGTTATAACATGTATTTGGTAGAGTAGAAAGGACTACAACAGGAAGACAACACTTATATTTTAAAATGGGAGATTAAAAAATTGACAAGAATAAATAGTAAGAGCATAATCAGGGCAACTCACAGGGGCTGAGTTGTTTTCAACCAGATGAGAATGATGCAGATACATATCTTTTGGACACCATAACTTTTGAGATCTGTAAGTCTATTTAATCTCTTATTCATGCCAAAATAAAGGTCTCAAGTTTTTTTATTTAGTCATAATTAGCTCTATCCAGTTAGGTATGTTTTATAAGTTTTTAGAGGCCATATGTGATTGAGTCTAAGGGTTTGAAACTACATTTTAACATATTTTTAGGATTTTTTAGTTTTTGTAAATAGGACAATTTTGTAACTGGACATGAACTTGAGTTTAAATTCATCCATTAAGTTAATTTTAGTGTTTAGAAGATATGTGGAGATTTATAAACCCATTTGAGCTTGCATGCAAAACTTACTAGAAATAATACTTAAAAAACTTGCTAGAAGATAAAAGTTACTACAAATAGAAATTACTAAAAATAGTATGCATTAGTTAGCTTTATATAGATTTTTTTAATTATGAATTTCAACTCCAATTTTTAGTTGAGATTAATTTAAATACTCTTATATAATTATTTATTTATTCAATGAGAATTAGTATAGAAGTTTGCTTCTCATGTAATTTTTGAGTTTTATGCCTATTGATATTTTGCTTAGCTATCTGTGTTTTCATCAACAAGAAAGGCCTCCACATCACTAGTACTTGTATATATATATATATATATATATATATATATATATATATATATATATATATATATATATATATATATATATATATATATATATATTAGTGGCCACTCCATTGGATATTAGTTGTGATGTGGTCAAGACTATGTGAATAATCATATATATTCAAAGGTGTGGATTAATATTAACTGAGATTAATAATCATGTGTTGATATGTGAGGGATAATGGAGAAGTTGGAGAGGATAATTAAGTTCTAGAGATTGGTTATGGAGGAGAAGCTTGGGTTGAGTGGATCTATTGCGTAGACTATGGAATGGGGTTTGGTTTCTATGTTAGTTGATGAGATGGATAAATCACATGAAATTGCTTGAAATGTAGAGAATAGTTGAGTGGAGATTAGAGGAAGCTCTCAAGGATTTTCTAATATTGATCTGGACAAAGATAGGATCATGGAAGGCTGAAAAGGAGTTTGAGTTGGCTCACTCCTATCCACTAATCTTAGGAAGCATGTGGTGTTTGAGCTAGGGTTTGATTATGCTTAGGAGTGGCCCATTGGGTCTTAACCCCTCCTTCACTATTTATTGTCCTTTCCTCTTCTCTAGTCTCTCTTACTCTCCTTTAAATCTAGGTGAAGACACAATATCCCTTCCATATTATATGGTTTACTTATTCCTTGGGCCAACAATGTTATTGTTTGACAGGGTGGAACATGTGGGTGTGGGTGATAGTTTATTGACTTTTAATGATTATTTTTTCTTTTGGGACTTGAACTAGGTGGACAAGATGTCACTTGGGTAGTGGATTTTGGCCCCTTTCAAGTAAACATGGTGGGTTAGTAGTTATCAATGTTGTTAGTTCAGAGCTGCAGGCTAGGTGTTGATAAGGTTTTTTCTAGTTTAAAGTGTTATCTCAAGCTTCCATTATCTCTTTAGTTCACGATATCCTCCAGTTTTGACTAGGATGATTTATGAGTAATTGAGGGAACTATCTTGGTAGGGACCTATATGAATATTTTACAATCTACCTTGGAAGTAACAACCACCATTCTGGATTGTTGGATGATTGTTAAAACCCACTTTCATCCATGGATATTGAATAGGGTGAAATGGATACTACTACATCATCCTTATCTTTCTCTCTAATATTTTATTTAGGAAGTATGGACTCTTTGGTCTTAGAGACAAGGCTTCTATTTTGGCCTTGAAAAGCTAGGTTCTTTTGGATCATGGGGATATCTATGCATGTTTTCTAGATACTTTTAATTTTTAAATTATCTAGGTTTTTGGTACCCTCATGGGCCTTTGGGGGTTTTACTATTATGCCTACTGTATTTTTTTCATGTACTTATCTTTCCTCTTTTTCCTTTGGAATTCTTTATGCATCTAAAGAATGTAACTTCCTATTTTTATTAATATGATGTTACGATTTTTTTTTGGAGAGAAAAAAGTGTGGAAATGTGAACCTTTGGTTTAGGTATATAAAAAATCATGGCCACAAATAAAATTAAGTTTTATCAATATTATTTGCATGGCAAATTAAATTAAAACACCATGTAAACTAAATGTGTAAATAATAAATTGAGAAAAAGGAATATCACATTAGGTTTTTGAAATTAGGACGCATCGACCTCGCAAGAACATTTAACAATCACAATTATATCAATTCACATTAGGTTGTCATAATTAGTTTTAGATTCTCACAAATAGACCAAATCACATTAGGTTGTCACACTTAAGGGGAAAGTGAGTCCCATGTCACATTAGATTGTAATTTTTGTACAAATGTTTTTACAAAGATCGCTATGCCCTACTTGAGTTCCCCTTACAAAAAATAGATCAATTGATTACATGGGCCAATACAAATCTGTAACACCATCCCGTGCTTCCCTCTAATAAAAGAGGAAAAAAACATTTATCCTAAACCTAATTTATGTCACAAAACATAAGAGCTAATGCTCAATATAAACACCATCATATTTCAAACCAATACACTATAATGTCATGCAACTTAAGCACTATATCGTTACTTATATCCTATTAATATATGTGAACCAACAGTCTTTCCTTAGTGATTTCTCCAAATACATCATTGGGTGTACCCCACAAAATTGTGAATTATGGCCCATAAGAAAAAACATCACCAAAAGTTGCTTGAAAGCCAAGTTAATTAAGAAGTACAATTTAATAGTTATTATATATGGGAGGAAATATCCAATTAGATATTTGATAACACTTTGGATATAGAAACTATTTGCATGGCTAATTTGATTAAATCGATGCGATCTAAAATACATAGATATCACATAATCTATTATTACACTGGCATGTTTGGCCTAGTTACTTGAAGTAATACATTTCTTTACATCTCATTTGTACTTGTATGTGATAGGAAAATATGGAAAATAATTGCAGAGGGATCTTTTGTATCTATATAGAGACTGAAAAATAGTTTGAATATTAATACTTATCTGAGTTGTCACATTTGGGATGGGGACACTAATTATATTAACATAGAATCTTATTCTATTTATTGCCCACACTAAATTATATTGCTAATTTAAAAATATGTAAAATATATTCACATAATTATAATATAATACCACCGCAAGTCACAAGAGTATTGGGCTATGTGATAAATTAAAAACCCTATGGAGTAACCACAACACGTTACTTACCAACATAATTTTACTTTAATACATAATAACTAAAGTGTGTAACATTCATAATTAATCTTACTTGATTAATATTGATAAGTTATCGAATTTGTCTCAGTGTATCTTACCAAGCACACTAAGACATGCTCTTAGTATTTATAAATCATGGACTCACACAACATCCACTCAAATTATTTGAAGGCTAAAACTAATTCCAACTTTAGATTATTCTTATTTACATAATTTACATCTTTTATTTTAAATAATTAAAATAAAAAATATTAAGTAGTACGGGAAGGTGCTGCATGTTATTGTAGGAAATGCACACAATAGTTTTCAAACTCTTAAGTCTTTGATCACATTCTCCATTCTCGAACATACAACAAAAACAAACTTTTTTAGACTTTACCGCATAAATTACTTAATGCCACGTACACACAAAATTATGCGAAACCAGTGGTGATGGGTTTCAATTGCAATGCACCTATGAATCTACTCTCTCTCTTTATCAAATAGAAGCATCACCATGCGTAAATTGCAGCTTTGCGGCAACTGGTTTTTGGTTAAGACACAACACTGTAGTTTCGGTAAAAAAATGAAGTTAAAAAGTAATAAAACAATCAAACCATCGTTACATTTTCGTTGGAGAGAAAGGGTGACCGTCAAATAATAAGCCATTTCCCAGAGTATTATCACTAAGACACTAACTAATGTACGAATAAATAAAACTGGCGGCTGCAATAAAGTCGCCTTAATAAATAATGTAGATTTCATTTTCATCATGGTCTGAAAAAGTTCGTGCCATTTAAAATTGAATGGATTTCAAGCAAGATTGAAGGACAAAAATCTTTATTCACGCCGAAAATTCTGGGGTAGCAATCAATGCAAAAATTCGTTCTTGCAGTTGCAAATCTTACAAAGCCAAGCGTTTCTTGTGAATTGGCTATCCTCTTGATATGTTGTCGTGGGCTTCCGTAGTTTCAGGTCGAAGGCAGGTTAACACACTATATCCAGAAAGTGGAAGTGAAATTCCAGCCCTACATAATGGCTGGGAAGTGGCAGACGATGAAGTCCATTGGCCATTCTCTGATGACGGGCTTTGCTCAGGATTACCATTCCGATACGGTAAAAAGAAGCGGCAGCAACGAAGGAGCAAAGGAAAGCGCTCTAGCATATATAAGAAGAAAAATAATAAGGGAAGTAACTATTTGGAAAATTATTGCAGAGCCGAGCATGAGTATGAGTATCAGCTTGGACCTTGGCATGGAGTCTCAAAAGATTTTTCTTCCCGTCAATCTCCCCTGAAGAGAAACTACAAGCAAAAATATGAAAAGGCAATGAAAGATCTGGATGCGCTGGGTGCTGAGTTTGAAAATGTTGCCCAAGAGAAAGGTTGGATATTGATAGAGAAACGCTACGTAACTGATAATCTGAAACACACGAAGGAAAAATTTGAGCAGGCAATGAAAGATTTGAGCATAGTTAAAGGAAAGTTGGAATATACGGCTCAAGAAAAATGTCGCATATTGAAGGAGAAATGTCAGATATTGAAGGACCTGAAAAAGACCGAAGAGATGCTTGGATACCAGAAACACAAGTGTAAGCAGTTGGAACAATTGCAGAAAGAATTTAATAACTTGAAAGTTGAGTTGGAGAGTGTTCGTAAAGATAATGTTCGAATATCAAATGACAATCACAAACTATCAGATGAACTGATAAAGGCTGAGGAGAAATTAGAACATTACAAACAACAATCTGATCGGTTTAAAACAGTGCAGCCCCAAATTAATCAGCTGAAATGTGAATTGGAACGTTGTGAGCATGATAACATTAAAGCCTCCAAGGACTTAATGAGGACGAGGAAAGTGTTGAACGACAAAGACATTGCTTTTACCAAATTTGTTGAGGAGTTTAGCAGCACAAATGTACTGGGTTCAAAAGATGACGCTAATTTCGGTTGCTTTATTTGCAAGGAGATCTGTGCTGTATCAGGCGAGCATAACACTTGGTATATTAGGAAATTTGTGTAATCAGTTTTTTTTTTTATTACTCTGATGTAGCCATTTCATTAGTTATTTTATCTATCACAAAAAGTATCCTTATAAAATTAAGTAGAGATGAAAAGGCTTAATCTCTTAACATACCTCAACGAGAATTTGAAATCAGTTCAGATTAAAAATCTTTAAACTTGTACATATGTGAAATTGCAGCTTTCTTGATTGCGGCCACTTTTTTGGCAAGTCATGCATAACCAAATGGATTAAGCGAAAGGGCGTTGATTGTTTTAAGGTTAGATATTTTCATTTAGAATTGTAGAAATCAGTTGAATGGTATAAAAAGTGTCAACAGTGCCCTCTATGCCAGAAAAATGTCAACTAAAATACTAATTTCATTTTTTTGAAAAATGTAACAATGCCCTATATGCCAGTGAAAGGCAACGCAAAATGACATTAGGAAGCACAGTGTGTAAGAGAATGCTGGGGACACAGATAGCGAATGTTCGTTACAAGTAGTTTAAATCTTTTTATTCCAAGAACGGCTTGGACGTTAAGATAAAATTCGATCGATAATTTATTTTTATATTTGTTCGCTTATGTATCAAGTATTCCTTATGTATTCTTCCGAGTTTTACGAGGTGTGTATATTATATATGATCATATATAATATTATAAACACTCTACATTAAAGAGCACTATTCGTTTTTTAAAATTATAAACGATGTGCATAACTCATTTTCTATCGACGTTTCTAATATTAAATAATATTCTATTATTAATATTACAATTTAAATATTATTGTTGTTAATATTTAAAAATCACTTGACATAATTATTGTTGTTTGCAGGTTAAAAAGATTGCTTAATAAGCGAATATTAAAGGCAAGGGTCAATGTTTGATAGCATTTTTATATGGTATTCGTTGGAGTTTTGGTTATATTTAGAAGTTTTAGTTTAATTCATACATTAAATGATGAGCAAAGGTATATTTTGTAGTGGGAACCATTTAATTTTTTAAAAATTATATAAATTTATATATATTTAATAGTTTATTTTGGTTTATTAAATGTGAAAGAATGAAAAGTTGTTTAGTATAAAATTTTTTAATAGAATTTTTTCCTTTTTTTTAATTATTTTTTTTTTGACTTTTGTTTTCTTCTCTCCTCTTTTTTTTTCTTCATTTTTTTCTGGCTCTCTCTGATTCTTGATGTTTAGCTAGTCTGGGTCTTTGTCTAAGAGTGATATGGATGATTAGGAGATACTGTCAAATTCTAGTAAAAATCTTATTCCATTAATCTTTCCAATCTAATAAAATGAATTTTTCTTTTTCACTTTTATCTAATCTCTCTGTTTGGCTGGTTTGATTCTTTATCTAAGAATGATATAGATGATTATGAAATGCTATCAAATTCCAGCAAAAAAAACTTACCCCTCTAATTTTCCCAATCTAATAAAATGATTATCCATAACTTTTCACTAGATTTTTTTTTGGAAGATATTTTCTATCACACTATCATTGCCAAATTACATGAATTAAAAAAATGTTAAAGCTTAAATTAGAATTTGATGATAGATTAGGACTTAATGACTTCTTTTTTGTTAGCTTCTCTGATATTGAAGATTGATGGTGTTAAAAGTGCAATGCCTTTATTTTTACAAGGAATTAGGAGTTGGTTTATATTTGAAGTAATGAAACTTTGGATTTAATCTAACCATAGAAAGTAAGAACTTTGTACCTATTTGGATCTCTTTTACATTCATCTCAAATTTTAGTCGAAAGAATATGTGAAGGGTGTTGTAAGTTTTTTTTGAAAAATGTATCATTATTTTGTTGGCCAAATTTGAGTCGGATGATTATGTGAAGGGTGTTGCAAGTCCTTTCTTAGAAAATATATCACTATTTTGAAGCCCATTAAATGGTGCACGTACATAACCTTTTATAAAATGTATTAGTGTGGATTTCTAGAGTCATTTTTTCCTTAAAAAAAGATGAATATCAATATGAGCAAACTATTCAATATGAAAATATACATTTAAATATTATATAAGATTTCTAAAGTCATTTTTTTCTTTAAAAAAGATGAATATCAATATGAGCAAACTATTCAATATGAAAATATACATTTAAATATTATATATATCATCATTATTGTAATATATTTTTCACTTTATAAATACCATGTCTACTTAAAAATATGTAATGCACCACCAATTACACTAGCCACAAAACACAACCAACCATTTTTTATTTATTTTAAACATTGTCTTAATTGAATTCTTAATTGATGTCCATGGGATAGGGTCACACTTTCAAAAAAATAACAGTAACAACATCAATAGATTCATTTACAAGGGAACACGTGTATCTTCTCAAGTACAAGGTTCAACAAAAGTTGATAAACTAACACTCTATAGGTTAGAAAGATTGACAATCATAATAGTGTTTTTTTAAATCTAAACTTATAATTTAGAGAAAGGAAGTACAAGAGCAAGGAAATCTTCATGCGATATTGATATAAGTATTTTAATGGAGAAGACAATATTATGTAAAAGGAATTGTTATTCATGATTCATCTCACGAGTGACCATATATATTTTTTACTAGAAAGGAAATTAACTCAAGTTCCTATAATAGATGATTTCATGTATGATTTCTTATCTAATATAGAAACTTACTCCTAATCAACACATTGAAACCCGTATTAACAAGAACAAAATATAGTAACATTTCCGTATTATGTACACACATTCGAAGCTTAAGTACGATTAGTCAAGATGTAGTGTAAACAAGTAGAGAATGATTGAAATATACTTTCCGAGAAAAAAATTTAAAGAACTCATGTTGAAATTTTTAGTTTGATAGATTTTCATTAATTTCCACATTAAGCACATAGGAATTTGCTTGAATAGAGAGAACTTATGGAAAGTAATTATTTATAAATAAGAATCTCTTTCCTTTTATTACATCTTAATCTTTATACAAATATTTTCAGAATTTATTTAGAATTGTAAAAAATTTACATGAATGTGGATCTTAATGTTGTTATGGAATATATGTATGCTATTAAAAAGTCCAAAACTTTTGTTGATGTAGCTCTTGGATATTGAGAAGACCTTCAGCACAAAAAATCAGTTTCTTGAGTTCACATGATGCTTGGGTGATGAGATATTTAAAGTAACAGAGTACATTTTAGGCCTAGATTACAGCGATTCAAACTTAGACAAGCAACATGTCCCTCCCTGACTAATCATAGATCAATTCCTCTTTACATTGACTTACAGCAAAGTAGACGTCTTGAATTTACACAGGGATTTAGATAGTGTCAAGCATTGACATGGGGTTTTCGTCCCATTCAATTCACGGATAGGGGCTTCACCCTAGGGAAAACATCCTTCATAGTTTGACAGAGAACAAAATGATAATAATTTATGAATACCTTCATCTACAAATTGACTCTAATTAATAAAGGAGTTATCGAAAATCCTCTACAAAAAGTAGTGATCTCTTTTAAAAAAAACTAATGTTTCCAAAATCAAACTCCCAAAAGCAATCGATATCCACTTAAGATAGAATATTTCCATTTTGAAGAAAATCAAATGTCTTTCCTTCATACAAGCACTCAAAGCTGATTTAGCAATTTCTTTTAATTTACCACGTTGAGATGGTAAATTACCCCCACCATTATTCAAATATGAATAATTAAATAAATTAAATTGACTAGACTTTCATAAATTTATTTAATTATTATGTATTCCCTTACAAAATGCTATTCTCCTAATCTTGGGAATTAATAGATTAGGAAATTAATCCATAATTATTATCAAATTAAGAGGGACATTACAATCCTCCCTTCCTAAGATTGTTGGTCCTCTAGCAATTTCAAATTTGGGTGTTGTAAAATATCTTCCCCTTCTCAAGTTGCATCTTGTACAAGGAGATCTTTCCATTTGATCATATATTCTCAGAATACCTTATTCTTTAGCTTTCTTTCTCTCCAATCTGCAATACCCTTAGGGACTAACACCAACTTTCCCTCTTCATCGAGTGGAGGAAACTCTGGGGAGGCTTCACCCTAATAACCCAATGCCTTCTTGAGGCAAGAAACATGGAAGACATGAATCTTATTTCCCTCAGGAAGTTCCAATTCCTATGCTACTTTACCAATTTTCTTCATTATCTTGTAAGGCCCATAAAAGTGCGGCTTAAGTTTTTTTGCGCCACTTTTAATCAATGAGGATTCCTTGTATGGCTACAAGTGCATGGAACTAAGTCCCCAATCTTGAAAGACCTCTCAATTATGTGCCTCTTTGCATACATTTTTTGTTCGTTCTGAGCATGTTGTAAATTGTTTTTCAATGCCTTGAGAATACCCTAAAAGTTTTGCATTGTCTCCTTGGCCCATGGAACCTTACTATCATCAAAGACCAAATTCATGAATGATGAGGCATCATAATTGTATAAAGCTCTGAAGGGAGACATACCAATCGACATGTGGGAGGTGGTATTGTAGCAATACTCACCAAGATGCAACCCTCTGATCCAATCATGTTGCTGGCCTGACACATAATTTCATAGATATCCCTCAATCCATTTATTTACTATCTCTATCTAACCATCGGTTTGAGGATGGTAGCTTGTGCTTGGTGTCAACTTAGTATCTACCAATTGAAACAACCCCTACCAAAACATACTTAAGAATCTACTATCATGATCACTGATGATCATTTTGGGAAGTCCATGTAATCTAAACACCTCTTTGAAAAATAACTCAGCACCCTGAATTGCGGAGTAATCTATGGAGATAGCAAAGAAATGGGCATATTTTGTCAATCTATTCACAAATACAAATATGCAATCTTTTCCTTGGACATGTCGCAGCATTGTAATAAAGTCCATGGATATTCCTTCCCATCTCTGATCAGGGATCAACAATCACTGTAGAAAAATTGTAGGGAATGTGTTCCACCTTGTTTTGCTAGAAAATTAGGCACTCTCGAACATGTCGCAACACATCATATTTCAAACCCTTGCAAGGGAACCTCTCATGAATCTGATGACAAGTTCTGAAGAAACCTGGATGCCCTATTAGAGGGGTATCATGCATTGCCCTCAAAATCTTAGCCTTCAACTTCGATCTTGGTACAAGATAAATTGTGTTCTTATAATAAATGATGTCACTGATTATTGAATATCTATCATCCTATACCTGAACATCAATCAAATCATAGGGAAAAGTGTTTTTGGTATATTCAGCCACTAATTGAGATCTCCAGTAAGTGAAAATCTCAGTGAGAGAGCAAAGTGTTGGTCCCCTAGAAAGAGCATCAGCGATAATGTTCTTCCCCTTGATGTACTCCACATTGAAGTCATATCCCTGAATCTCGCTTACCCACTTTCGCTATCGCTCATTCAAGTCCTGCTCAAGAAAATATTTGAGTTTGTTGTGATCAGTTATGAGTATGAATTTAGTCCCTACTAAGTATTCCCTGAACTTAGCTAGCGCATGCATAATTTTTAGTATCTCCTTATCATAAGTGGAATATAGTGTCTCTGTATTGCTCAAATTTTAGTGCTCGAATGCAATCAAATGTCGATTCTACATTATAACTGCACCAACTCCCTATCTCGATGCATCACACTCCAAGACAAATGGTTGTGTAAATTTTGGTAATGCTAAAACTGAACATGAACTCGTGACTTCCTTGAGTTTGTCAAAAGTCACTTGTGCTTCCTCAGACCAATAAAATGCCCCGTTCTTAGTTAGATTGGTCAACGCTGATGCTAACTATGATAAATCCCTCACAAACCCCCTGAAGTAAGAGCACAAACCCAAAAAACCCCTAAATTCTAATATGTTTTTTGGTGGTGGCCAATCCACAATTACTTGGATCTTCTCCTAGTGTACCTTCACACCATCTGTCCCAATCACATGCCCGAGATAGAGTATCTCAGTCATTTTGAACTCACACTTAGAAGCCTTCACATAAAGCGATTGAGCCTCCATGATACTCAGCACTACATCCAAATGATACAAGTGATCCTCGCAAGCCCTGTTATATATCAAAATATCATCGAAGAAAACCAAAACAAATTTTTGTAACTACTCTCGAAAAGTGTGATTCATGCATGACTAGAATGTGGCAGGTGCATTTGTGATTCAAAATGGCATGACAAGGAATTCAAAATGCCTGTAGTGGCAGCAAAGGCAGTCTTTTGAACATCTTCTTCCCAGACCTGTATATGATGATAACTTGAGCGAAGATCAATTTTAGAAAAAAACATAGCCCCATGCAACTCATCAAGCAACGCATTGATCTTGAGAATTGGATATTTGTTCTTTATTTTCTTCTTATTCAGGCCCCTATAATCTATGCACATGCACATAGTTCCATCCTTTTTAACCAACACTACTGATGAGGCAAACAGACTAAAGCTGAGCTGAATGTGTCCCATGCTCATAAGCTCCTTGATTTTCTTCTCAATTTTCTCTTTGAAATGGTGCAAATTTTGGTAAGGTGTAGTCATTACTGGTTTAGCCCTTTCCTCGAGCTTAATGACATGCTCACAACTGCAATCAGGTGGTCGACCTGGGGGAATGTCTCCAAATACTACACCATGGTTATCCAACTTAGTTTGGATATCTGAGTATAACAAAGCACTGAATTTCCCAGTCCACCTCTCCATGTATGATTAAAACCTCCATCCTCCTAGCTGACACTACTCGAGGACCACCATCAGCTATAGTCTTCACAATAATCTTTTTGCCACCATCTATAAATTCTAACTCCATTATGTGGAAGTCCTAAATGTACCTCCCAAGTGATTATAACCACTGCAATCCTAAAATGACATCAATATTACCAACTCCCAACACATAGAAGCTATTAGTGAATGTGTAATCTCCAATCTGGATGCTAAGCTGGGAAACCATCCTAGTAAAACTCAATTGAAACCCATCTACTAAAGTTACATTGAATCCCAAAAACTCTTCACCCTGTAGCCCATGCTTCACAACTAGACCCTTGCCAATGAAGTTGTGTGTGGATCCACTATCCACCAAACAGACCATGTGTTTCCCCTTAAGGACACCCTTTAAACAAAATGGATGAATTATAGGTACTCTAGATAAAGAGGTTATGGTGCTCTGGGTAGTCTCTTTAACTCCAGAATCTTCTAACTCTAACTGTGGTGGTTGCTCCAACTGTACACTATCATCTCCAGTACCAATCTCCTGATCATTCTATTCTTCATCTTTTGAAAAAACCTCAATCAAGTGAACCTTGCCTTTCCTAGGGCAATGGTGACCAGGTTCCCATGGCTCCTTGAAGGTGAAGCATTACTTTTTCCTGCGTAATTCATTTCTAGATTCTTGTTTCGATTTCAATGGGATGTTCTTTCGTTGATTAAAAACTTTTTGTTTTCACTGAAATCCACCAAAAGCTTTCTTCTGAGGCTAGAAGGGAGGTGTAGTCTCCAAATCAAGGGCTAGGCCAATGGAATCATGGAGTGTTATAGGGTTATGAGCCTTCACTAGACTGCTCAGTCTGTCACTCAAATCTTCAAAAAACAACATAATAACTCGCCTCTTAGTCATCTCAAAGACCATAACTACAATTTTTTGGAATTCATTGATGTAGGCCTCAACATGACTGTTTTGCTTCAACTGAAGCAAATCTCTATAATAAAACTCAATATCCTTTCGGTCAAAGTGTGTAATCAGTTTATTGACAAACTCTTTGTATGAGCGTATCAAGGCATGATCTTGTGAGACTAACCCATGGTGCTACAGGTCATATGCTACACCCTCCAGATGCATTGTAGCAAATTGTATAGCCTTATCTTACTCCATAGGTTTCAAGGACAAGAATGTGTCAAGTTTATGCACCCCATAATTTGGAACTTATTTTCCTGCTTCCATTGAAGGTCGGTAAAGGAACCTTATTCAATTGTTCTTTGTATTCCTTGGGTTGAGTCCCTTGATTGGTTTGTCTTCTGAGTTCCCTTTCTTGCCTTTCCAGTCTGACTCTAGGTTTATCTTTCCACTGATTCATAAACTGATTTAGATTAATTAATTGTCTTGCATCAGGTGGGAGAGCTTTGTATTCATCGTAGGCCACCATAACATCATCAGTGATGTGTGTCTCATCCTCCAACTCCAGAATTGCCTCCTCTTCAATTTTTCTTGTCACAAATGTAGGATGTAGAGGCTGATCTGACCTTGTGCTCATTGTCCTAACAACATTAGAGGCTAATCTATCTCAATTTCCATGACCAACATCATTTCTACTATGATCACTACTTGATCTACTCGATCTAGCATGATCCATTGTCATTTGACCCATGGCTGTAATCATATGATCCTGAAATTGATGTAGCATTTGCTCCTGCTATTGGGAAAATATGGTCAATAGATTCTCAGTTGATTTTTCAAATCCCTATGTGGGATTCCACCTCCTCTTTCACCTATCTCTTCTATAGCTGGAATAAAATTAGGGCTTTCTCATTGTCCTGATCTACTTCTGGTGAAATATCTGTGTGATCTTATCTCTCTAGAGTGCATAGAATCAAATCAACTAATATGTAATAAAGCAAAGCCACATGCAATGTTGAAATCCTATCAGGTTGGCAAGATCGAAAGCTCTGATACCACTGAAATATACTTTCTCAGAAAAAAATAAAGAACTTATGTTGAAATTTTTAGTTTGATATATTTTCTTTAATTTACACACAAAGCACATGGGAATTTGCTCGAATAAAGACAAAACTTATGTAAAGTAATTATTCATAAATAAGAATATCTTTTTTGGATTTTATTACGTCTTAATCTTCATACGAATATTTTCAAAATTTATTCAGAATTGTAGAGTTTTTACATGACCCTGGACTTTAATGTTGTTATGGAATATATGCTTATTGTTAAAAATCCCAGAACCTCTATTGATGTAGCTCTTGGATATTGAGAAGACCTCTGGCATAGAAAATCAACTTCTTGAGTCCTCGTGATGCTTGGGTGACGAGATATTTAAAGTAACATACTACGTTTTAGGGCTAGATTGCAGTGATTCAAACTTAAACAAACAACACGTCCCCCACCCAGACTGACCACAGATCGATTCCTCTCTTCACACTCACTTCCATCTAAGTAGATGTCTTGAATTTTCATAAGGGACTTAGATAGTGTCAAGCATTGACATGGGGTTTTCGTCCCATTCAATTTAGGGCTAGGGGCTTTGTCTTGGTGAAAACATCCTTCATAATTTGACAAAGAATAAAATCATAATATTTTTTAAATACTTTCCTCTACAAATTGACTCCAATTAATAGATGAGTTACCAATAATCCTCTACAAAAAGCAATGATCTCTTTCAAAAAAAACTGATATTTCCAAAAATAAACTCCCGAAAGCAATCGATATCTACTTAAGATAGAATATTTTCATTTTAAAGAAAATCAAACATCTTTCCTTCATACGAACACTGAACGTTGATTTTAACAATTTCTTTTAATTTACCACGTTGAGATGGTAAACAGCGCCCACCATTATTCAAATATGAATAATTAAATAAATTAAATTGACTAAACTTTCAACAATTTATTTAATTATTCCATATTCCCTTGCAAAAGACTATTCTCCTAATCTCAAGAATTAATAGATTAAAAAATTACTCCATAATTATTATGGAATGAAGAGGGACATTACAATGATTATGATTAAGAGAGATTACATCCAAGAAAGAGGAGATGATTTAAATGCACATGAGAGAGAGAAAAGGAGATGTTCGAATATGATATTTTATACAAATAGATACTTGAAAATATGGGAACTACATATCTAACCAAAAATTTGTCCTTATTCCTAAAAAGCATATTTCTTGAAACTTGGCTAACTCCACTCAATTCTTATTCGGCAACAAGTTAAATCAGCATAAATCTGGCAAGGATCCTTCATGATAATGTAACAATATAGATATAACATTAAATCCAAGGTGAAGCTAGCATTTAATATACACTGCTTTCTCTTCCATTTACATATTAATGCATAACATTATTTAAAAAAATTAACACATGTTTTTATTGCCTTCAGCTTTTTCAAATTTGAATTATTTCTCTATCAAAATAAAAATAAAATATCAAAATTAAGGTTTGACTGAATATTTTATATTATCCAATTTACCAGTTTTATCAGAATATACCCCAATTTATAATCATGTATGTTTAATCTGTTAAATTATATAATTTTATAGTCATAAATTATCAATATCATAATCTATTTACATAAAACTTGACATTTATATAATTCTCTACAAATTTTAAAGTTTTTATTTCATTTGACTTTAAACCAACTTACAACCACAAATTTCCAAATCTTTTAAATTATTATCCTTATTATTTTTCTACAATCAAATATATTATTATTTTTCAAAATTCCTGAGTCCAAACCCCTCTTTTAGAATATTCAATCTATCTCTATAAAGAGCTTCCATCTTAACTGAGTGTGGCAAACCCACATGCAACCCTCACAGGAGAATAGCTAGTATCTTAGAAGAATAACAATTTAACTCACAGCCCACTCAGAAGATAGCAAATCTGGATCAGAGCATTAACTTGTGGAAGTCAGTCCACATTCAAACACCCACGCAGTCAGCAAATCTCAAGGGAATAATATTCAGGAATTAACTAATCCATATACACCTTAGCTCCACAACAAGAATAAAAGGTTACCGTATTCAAGAGTTTCTCCAGACACAAATAGAAATTTATTTATAAGGCACGGTATATATCCCTCAGGAAAACAATGCAGTATTAAGAATACTCTTCAACAGGCAAGTTTCCTTCTTTTAAGATTTTTCCAGCCTGCCCTTACATGGTATATTTAAAAGAGAATAAAAGAAAAGAAAACATATCCAATTCCCCGCTGTAAGGAGGAAAAGTGACAGAAATACACTTGCCTTTTGTTGGATAAAACTGAATTACTGGAGTGCTGCAACATTGTCTGACCTTGTTATCTTCTGCTGCTCCCACCTGATGCGCCATCATCCCTTCACATCTTCCCACTATTCATCCTCATTATTTTATCTTCGGAATTCTTTTCTCCATTCATGGCACCTAACTGGCTTGCACACTCACTCCATTTGGTTCTCCCAGGCAAACGATAAATAAAAATCAAAGTAAATCTGCCTTTGGAATATCCTTCTGCTGTAGACTTCTGATATGCCTATCTTCTTCTTCTTCTCCTAATCCTTCTGACATTCTTTGCCCAAGGCATCCATTCCATCTGACACTTGGGCGACTACGTTCCTACGCCAAAATAAATGTCTAGCATTGTAAGCCAAAATTCCAAGGTGTAGTTAATAGGAATAAACTAGGTTTTAACTTCTTCGAGCCAGCTCATGCATTGGATTCCTTCTTTTTAATTTATCTTCTCAAGGCAAGATGCCATACGCTCCCCAAGAAGGATCACTGACTCAACAATTGATAAAAATGCGACCAAATTCCATTTCATGCATAATGACTAAAAAAATTCCTATTTCCATCTCCCATGAGCGTCGGCCCCATCTCTTTGTCTTACTTGGAAAGTATTAAATTATAATAGAAACTACTAAGGGGTTCATGGAACACGTTAACCAGAAAAAAATCCCTGTTCACACTTATATTCTCACTAGAATAAAATTAGCACGTTGTTACCATGCATCACTTATGATGTAGACCATTTATAGTTAATAATATTCATTTTAATTGTAAATGTTTTTCATAAGGACAACACTCATTCTCCACCAGTATTTCATAGCTGGTGTATTAATTTTTACTTTATCGTAAATATTACATGAATTATAAGTGATTAATTGTGTTATCGTGAATACCATCTCAATCATATTAGTTTTTATTTGATGTTATATTTAATTTTAAATGGCAGATTCTTCAATATGTTTATATGCGGGAAGACAAACAAGGGGAAGGTAAGGATGATATCCCACAAAATCCACAATTATAGTAGTGTCCCCAAAATGAGTTGGTATTAATTGTCTCTCAATCTTCCATTATCCAAAAGTAAGAATTTTTTAAAATGAATTAAAATTGGATTTAATTCTAGATTTGCCAGACTAGAAAGGTGTTTTCTCTTCAAAGTGTCTTTGTTTATAACATAATACTTTTCACTACTGAGTGATATAAAATACACTTCTTTTTGAGGCTTGGAATGCACAAGGAATGCAACATATTCCATTTAGTGTGAAGTGAACTATATGGGATGTTGACAAACTCGCATGACCATCTCATTAATTCCTTCCAAGGGCTCTTCCAAATAGCGCTAGCCAATAAAAACAATTATGCACCTCTCATTTACCAATCACTACAAGGATCAATAGGAGAGAGAGAAATAAGGTCATTACACCCTGCCACCACCAACAACGTTTCTCCAATCATACCAATAACCACTAATAGAGCTCATCCAAACATAATCAACTTTAAATCCTTGTAATAACACTATGAAAACTATAAATAAATAAACATTTTGATATTATCAAATATTAATTGTACTAATATTTTTCTATGTAATAGTCAAAACTATAAAATAAATTTAATAACTTACACATTCTCATAGAGACAACAAAATGACTATAAAATTAATGTCCCAAAACAACGTTATGTTAGAGAGTGGGACATAAAATACATCACATGTTCAATAACAACAATTTAACATTCAAATGATATGGTTAAAATATATTTTAGGCAATTAAATCTAGGTAACAAACAATTTAAACAAAATATACGATTAAATCGAAACATTAAAAAAAATAAAATTAAAAAATCATTTGATATATTGTGAACGTTACTACCCGAGAAGGCTATAAATAGGGATAACTTAGGGATGTATCAACCAAAAGTGCATAATGTTTTTAACTAAATTCCATGATGGCATGTCTAAATTTTTTCAAGAAGGAAATTAGGAGGGACAATGGCTATTATCCCAATTACACCCCTCAATTGAATTGGTAGTAATTGAAGATATATCGAAGGGCGGAGATGGTAACCACTTAGGTTCTAAGAGACTAGGGAAGGAAGACTACATTCAAAAAAGTGTCCATGATGAATTGTGATAAATGGTCGTAGGTCGATATGGAAAATACTATAACATTTTTGCCATTTAAATTCACCTTTAAGTTGCTCGCGATTTTATTGTCTATTTTAAATCATTTAAATTCACTTTTAAGTTGCTCAAGATTTTCTTGTTTATTTTAAAACATTAAACTTAAATTTAAAGTTATATTTGAGAGGTGTTTTCAGAGGGTGATATTAAGATATTATTTATTTTAAAACATTAAAGTTAAATTTCAAGTTATATTTGGGAGGTGTTTTTAGAGGGTGACATTAAGATATATAAAACAAATGATTTTAGCAAGTGATATTAGGTATCTTCAATGATGATATTAACATATTTCTAGATATAATGTTATGTATTTTTTGAGTGTTAATGTTAAGGTGTCTTTAATGGTAACATTAGGTTGTTATTAAATATGACTTAAGTATCATTATTAAGGAGTGATATTGCACTGTTTGAATAAATAAATTTATTATTGTCTTTAAATCAACTCTAGTATTTGACTTAAGATTGTCCTTACTAAATCCATATATTAAATTGCGTACCTTTGAGCTCTTTTATACAAAGGATATTACTCAAGGCATAAATAAACTAGTACGAAGTAAAACATGAAACATAGATGGGTTGCAAGTAGAATGTCTAAAATGGGGTTTAAAAATCCTCACATTACACATTAAAATCATATTCAATGGTATCATCAAGGAAGGCTTATTGTAGACTAGATGATTAGTGTCATTATCTCGGTTTATAAAACCCTGGATATCAATCATTTGTCTAACTATTTGTTTGTTAGCATGGTAGTGTTGATGTGAAATGGTGACATTAGGTGTCCTTAATGATGATGTTTACATATCTCTAGTTAGTAACATTATGGATTCTTTGAGTGTTAATGTTAGGGTATCCTTAATGCTAACATCAAGTTGTCACTAAATGTGACTTAAATATCATCACTAAAGACTGATATTTTAGTGTTCGAATAAGTTAATTTATTATTGTCTTTAAATTAACTTTAGTATTTGACTTAAGATTATCTTTACTAAATCTATATATCAAGTTGGGTATCCTTGAGCTCTTCTATGCAAAGAATATTACTCAAGACATAAATAAACATGTAGAAAGTAAAACATGAAACACAGATGGGTTACAAGTATAATATCTAAAATTGGGTTTAAAAATCCGCAGACTACACATTAAAATCATATTCAATGGTATCATAAAAGAAGGCTTCTTGACAGACTAGACAATTAATGTCATTATCCTACTCTATAAAACCCTGGATATCAATCATGTGTCTAACTTTTTGTTTGGTAACATGGTAGTGTTGATGTGAAATGAACATTATCATTTTACTTAGGCTAAGTTTGAATTGAAATATATCCTAATTAACATAGTTTATTAGTTAATTTATATATTTGTAAAATAGAAAAAAATCACCTACCATGTTTTGTCTCTTTGTGGATGGCAATTTTTATGTAGTGGCTAACATATGCAACAAATTTTCCAAACCACATCATTAAAATGGGTTTGTCAAAGTGGAAAAGTTTTATTATTAGTATAATCATATCCCATATCTATAAAATAAGTGGATCTTCCTCACTTTAAACAATAGAGATGAAGTGAGAGGTTATATTGTATAGTTCAATATTTATATTTGTGAAGTGTAATACAATAATAGAGGTATTTTTTATCCTAATCTATGTGTCTCTTTATATTTTTCTAATAAATGTGAGCAATGTCTAGTTCATGGTATGATTCTAAATATTGAAAGGTAGATCTTAAAATTAGTAATTGGGTATAAAAAGAGGGATAAAGAGAACAAAGATAGGTGCATTTTAGGTCGAAGCATTCCACTATCGATAATTGTGTCACTCTTAGGAACTTGATTGTGTCTAAAAGTATGAGATACATAAGACAAAAAGTGGCTCTCCCTCACTTTAAACAATAAAGATGAAGTGAGAGGTTATATTATATAGTTCAATATTTGCATTTGTGAAGTGTAATACAATAGTGGAGGTATTGTTGTATCTTAATCTATGTGTCTCTTTATATTTTTCTAATGAACATGAACAATGTCTAATTCATGGTATGATTCTAATATTGAAAGGTCGAGCTCAAAATTAGCAATTGGGTAGAAAAAGAGTGATAAAGAGAACAAAGATAGGTATGTTTTATGTCGAAGCATTCTACTATTAATGATTGCATCACTCTTAGACACTTACTTGAGTCTAAAGTATGAGATAACTAAGACAAGAAGCCTTTTGTTGATTTGTTGATTTCAAAATAATATTTTACATAGTACTTAGAGGCAAAATTTGGAACAAGATGGAGGAGTTCAGAGTTCTAGATGAGTATAGAGTGGTAGTTCATATAATTTATGAGCAAGTTAGGGTCAAAATTAAAATAGGGGAAGGAATGTCAAAATGCTTTAAAATAAACATTAGTGACAAACAAGGATGTCAGAGATCCCCCACTTTATTTGAGCTATACATTGATAATATAGAGGAGTGGATAAATAAATATGGTAGAGGGGAATTTACCTAGATAGTTATGGAATAAAGTTACTCGTATATGTAGATGATTTTATTTTAATTGTTAAAAAAAATAATAAAGTTTGAGAGAACACCTGAGGGATCTAGCGCACTATTGCTAAGAGATTGGAATGCAAGTGAATACCATCAAAACCAAAGTCACGATCTTTTCACTACATAGCCAAAAAAATAAATTAAGTTTCTTTTTGAAGGAAACCCATTGAAATTACTAGAAGAATACAAGTACCTCGGGTTTGACTTTCATAAAAAGCTTAGTTGGGAAATTTGTAGGTAAAAAAATATATGAGAGGTGTGGAAAGCTTATACTTGATAGAAAATAGATGTATGAATAAAAAATTATGGGATCCCATTGGAAAACCAAGGGAAATTTTTCTGTCTTACTTGTCATACCAGTGGTGTTATACACACAAATTTTGGGGCAACAATGTGTTAGACCTAATGGAGACAAATAGAGAGAATATTAAAATATTTAATCACAAGCAGTCTCAAAATCAAAACATCAAAACCATATGAGATTCTACTAACTAAAACATGTACTTCCTTGTTGGAAGCATCGATGATGACTCGAATATTAAGTTTGTTTGAAAGACAAAAAGTATGGAGATTCATCAATGGACCATAATGGTGATAGTGGAATAGCTATGCAAAAGGAAGAAAACATGGATAAAATAGAGTAACAAGTGGATGAGTAAATGAGGCATTCACATGTAAGAGTGTCCAGACCCTAATGAGGAAATAAAAAAATAAGCGAGATAAATTTATAAAAACCATGTAAACAAAGTAATTTGGGTGGAAAAATTATACTTTATCAAATAATTTAATCCCACATGGGTCTATAACAAAATGGCCTATCTAGGAGCAAAAATCAAGTAGAATGCGAAAATGTTGATGACTTAGTGAACGATTAGCTCGCATCATCTTAGATGTGAGATCGACATGTGGACAATGTTTAATGAGGAGTGGAAACAAGAACTTGCCTATTTTGTGACAAGGGGGTGATGGAGACGAATGGCACTACATCATGTAGTACACAACCTATAATAACATATGTACTAAGAATGATGACCTCTAAAGGTAGACAACCCAATCGACGTGTTTGAGGAGATGAGACCAAACAAAACAATATTTATCAAAATCTGTACCAAAAAATACAACTTAAAAAAATGATTAAATTTTTTGTAAGACTAATAAAATAACACTTATATCAAATGAATGTATTTGTTATAACTCTTGATCCCATAAACTCCTTGATTTCATGAACATTATTAAAACCTTTCGTTCAATTCCTTCACTTGAAGGCAAAGAACTATTTAATTTATCGTTTACGTTGAGTCAACCTTAAACTAACCCTTATGAGTAGCCCTTAAATTTTTTATCATTGCATCTGCGGACTGCATCTACTATGCACTTAATGGATATTGTTTCACGAAGATCAGGCTTTCGAACTAGCCTAACAACCACTAAGAGTCTAACACACTCAGAACTGACAGCTGCATTAAAGTAGCCTTAATAATTATGAGCAGGCGTTTAGATTTAATTTTGATCGCAAATCGCTTGGTCTTAAGGGTCACTTCTTATATGGACGGAGTCCTCCAAAGGCTATAATCTCTGCTAAAAATCAACGCAAATGGATGTGTTTTTACCTCGAATTCGCCCCTATTGTCGTAGTCACAAATCCTAACTTTACATTTCTTACATTTGCGTTATTCGGTTGTGTTCCTTTACTCACCATTACATTGTTTGTGCTTAAATTTATTCGTTTCCTGTGAATAGTCTGTTCCACATACATTATTGGGATGTTGTCATGGGCTTCCGCTGTTTCGAGGTGCAGACATGTTGACGAACAAAATCAAGATAGTAAAACTTCAATCCTATATAATGGTTGTCGAAGTGGCAAGAATGAGGTCCCTTGGCCATTCTATGATGATGGACTTAGCTTCAGATTGCCTTTCTAAAACGGTCAAAAGAAGCAACAAATACCAAGGAGCCCCAGCAGAAAGTGGTCAAGCAAATTTAGATATTTTGAACTGTAAGTCTCTTTATTCTTAATTTATTTAAAAAATGGAATTCCCTTTTTAATCAATGTTTTCCTTATTGTGTATTGAAGCTATGAACACATTTTTATAAACCAATTTTTATAAATACATTTGTAAGGGTTTTTTAAAGAGAGGGTTTTCTTTGGGTTGAGTACTTAATTATGAGGCTCCATATTTATTTTTTAAAAAAAAAAAATAGTTTATATATTTTTAATATTTATCTGTTAAATATTGAAAGATATCAATTTTGAGGTATTTATATATTATATAAATTTAATATTTAATATGTATGTTGAAAAATTGATATCTTTTTTTAATATTGTAATCTTGTTTTTACATGGATTAAGTGTACAAAATGTTTCTTTGGTTTAGTGCCAAAGATTCAGATATATTTATTTTGCAAAATTTGTCCAGAGCATGATCATAGATCCTAACCTCATCCATTTTTTAGTAGCTCTTAAGATTTGGATCTTAGTGTATGTCTAGGCAACACCTTTTACACCATGATCCTCACCAAACTACAACCCACTTGATAGAAGTTGATATCTTTCAAAATTTAAAATGAATGTGTGTGTGTGTGTGTGTGTGTGTGTGTGTGTGTGTGTGAGAGAGAGAGAGAGAGAGAGAGAGAGAGAGAGAGAGAGAGAGAGAGAGAGAGAGAGAGAGAGAGAGAGAGAGATTTGAGTTATTAGTGTTTATGGTCATGTAAGATATATATATATATATATATATATATATATATATATATATATATATATAATGTTCATGAATACAAATTTATATAATTAGGTCTATTTAGTTAGAAATATATGATAAAAACTTTACAATAAAAAATTACATCCATTTTTGTTTCATTTAATATAATATTTAAACATAAATAAAGAGTAACACAATATTCTAAAAGCATGAATGTGTGTGTGTTTTAATAGAAATAAAATTATGATATCCATTTTCATATATACGTTTGTTCTCTAATGATTGAAGTTTTCATGCCTCCCCCTTTTTTTCTACTCTTTAAAACTCTTCAATATCTTAAAACAGTCATGTGTTAAAGGATGTGAAATGGATAAGTCACGGAGTTAGGGGACAATTCTATAGACATTTACCATAACAAGTACACATAATATCCATAATGTGTACATGTTATTTAAAACTAGGTTCAGGAATACCAAACCTAAACATGTTTAGTAAATATAATGTGTATGTGTTATAACATGTGTGCAGTATCTTCACATTGTATAAAAAGGTAGAAAAGATCTATTGGAAGGGGTAGATGGTTTACTAAAATAAATGTTAAGTATAAGTTTATATTTAGTAAATATAATCTTATACTTTAAATTTATTTTAGTAGATATAATAAATTAGGGTCACTCTACATCTGATAGAGTTTGTCTCAAAGCTGCATGCTTTAAGATGTGGGAGATGTTTTTTCAAAATCTAATATGGTCATTTATTCGGCATTTTTAGGTCTCGATATTGAACCTACAACTTTCATGGCATAAATTTTACAATTGATGTCCATTTTTGGTAAATATATAGTCATATTTTAGGTTTTTGTGTCTTTTAGATTGGTTCTTAGCATTTATGGGAGTTTTAGGTTTGTCAAAATTAAAGTTTACAAACCAGTCACTTCAAATTTAAGTCAAAATGGTGTGATCTAAATAACATAGGTCACATTTATGACTTGCACACATCAAACAACCACTTTATATTAATTTCACTTGTTCATATTCCTTCCCTCATCTCTAATCACTTTCTCCTCATCCCTTATCATCCATAATCACTCCCTCCTTGTCACTCATCATCGATAATCACTCCCTTATTGACCCTCACCATCCCTTATCATCTCTAATCACTCTTTCATCATCACTAATCACTCCCTCATTGACCCTCACCATCCCTCACCATCCATAATCATTGTTTCATCATCCCTCATCATCCCTAATCACTGCCATATTAAACCTTAACATCCCTCATCATCTATAATCATTCACTCGTCATCCATAGTCATCCCTTTATTTATCCTCACCATCTCTCATCACCCCTAATCACTGCTTCATCATCCCTCATCTTCCCTAATCACTCCTTTCTCATCCCTCATCTTCCCTAATCACTCCTTTCTCATCCCTCATCATCCCCAATCAGCGCTTGATTGATCCGCACCATCCTTCATCATATCTAATCACTCCTTTATCGTCCTTAATCACTCCCTCATTGACCACCACCATCCCCCATCATCCGTAATAACTCCCTCATCATCCCTTATCATCTTTACTTACTCGCTTTCCATCCCTCCTCATCCTTAATAATTTTTTCCAATACCTTGATGGTGGGTGTACTAGTTTCCCACTTCTGCCCAATTGACTTATTTTATAATTCCAAATTTTACTCACTCAAACAAGTTCTAAATAAACTCTTAGTTTACTCATCCTCTTACACTTAAATAAGGAACTTGGAGATATCATCTGATTTTTTGATGGTATTCAAAGATCTATATGGAAATTCATGCCCAAACCATGGAGAGAGAGTGTATCTATAGCCCCAAACTATAATAAATAGGCAAGAAATCAAGAAAAAGGTGGGATTAAATTGTATTACTTACATATATAGATTAGGATTTGGGCATCTAAGAATCTAAATCCTAGAGTTAAGAATCCAAATTTATATTTATATAGATAGGGGTAATTAGAGACTAGTTAAGAATTACAATCCCAACCCCATAGTTTTCCCATATATCCATTTTATATCCATAGTATATTGGATTCTCAAATAGATAGATAGGTTGTCACCAATTTGGTAGAGTGTATTCTAATCTAATAGTCGATAAAGTGTGTTTTCAACCCAACTCGATCTATACCTAACTTGATATATAAAGGTAATATGCCTATATCAAGTGTATCAAGAAAGGGCCACTTAGATATTTGGCATGGACCGATGGGCCCTAAAGGGAAAACAAGGGCCTTGTCATACTCTGAGTATTATAAGATCCCCAATATAATATATCAAAGGATAACATAGGAATGAGAGACTTGTCATAGATATATATGGGGCACCAATCTGAAGGCCCTACCTTGATATCAAACTTTCCCTACATGTTAAGACAATAGAATCTTTCCCTACCTACTTCATTTATGCCTAGGTGTAAGCAAATGGAATATTTCCTTTTTGATATCTAGATTTGATTCACCTAATAACATGTCAAGGGAATATTTATTTCTCAATGGATAACAAGGGAGTAAGGCAAAACTATCAAAGAACTTTTCCCATTCTAGGTATCTAAATTTGCTTTCCTACTGGATTAAGTCATGACTATCAAGGTAAGCTTACTTTTTGATAGATAACTATGTTCTTACCTTACTTAGCTATGCCCTATCAGATAAGGAAAAGGAGTCTTCCTTCCTGATATATTTATTTGTTCTTGTTGTACTTACTTTTTCCTTTATAGAATATATCCTTAGCTATCAAGGGAAGGTTGTTTCCTTATCAAGAACTTGCATATATTATTTCCCTACCTACTTATCTATTCCCTAACTACTTGGCTTATGTTGTTGGAAAGGGAATCTTCCTTCTCAATAGATAAAATGAGAAATGAATTTTTAAATCATCTTACATATGTAATAGATATATATCATTGAGTATGCCCTAACGGATTGAATATCTGAGTAATATATTGATCTTAAGTATGCCCTACCTAAATACCTAAGCCATATCTTGATCTTGACTATGACCAACCTACCTTATTGTACTTGAGTATGCTCTATGTACCTATCCTTATTTCCTTTCTTGAGTATGCCCTACGTACCTATCCTTATTTCCCTACCTACTTGAGTATTCCCTACCCAATAAAATACACAAGCCATATATTGATCTTGAATACCTGTATCTAATCTTGATGGTATATATCTTACCTAACCATATATTTAATACTTGATACCTATTTGAATACCCAATTGAATACCCAAGACATATCTTGAAAGGAGAGGGGGAATTTTAACCTATTTAGAGAAAGGAGTGAGTAGGGATTATCGGACACAAGTAGAAATCCATTGCACCCACCTTAAATGTATTAGAGGGAGTGATTAAATATAAGAAAGGATGATGAAAGAGTGATTAATGATGATGAGGTTCAATTAATGAGTGATTAGGGAAGATACATGATAAGGAAGGAGTGACTAGGGAAGATGAGGGAGTGATTATAGATGACTAGGATCGATGAGGGAATGATAAAATCCAATAATTGTTATCTAAACAAGTCATAGAGATTTAAAACTTTTTGGTTATTTATGGTGTGCCTATGTGATCCTATCTATGAAATATTGAGTGTTGATTTATGACAAAACTCATTGTAGAGCTGATTTAATCTTTAAACCGTAACCCTCCATCATGCTTGATAAAACAATCTTTGAATCACTTGAGTAGTGTGTAATATGTACTAAATGTGCAATCCATACCCCTTTTGTGGTCACGTTGCTTACATACCAATACTCTAAAGAGGGATCAATCCATATGTAGTTCTTCTACCTAATGTGCTTTGTACAATAGTATGATGCAAATGTAAAAATGTTAAAGAGTGCTTGAGGTGGTTAGGAATTAGTATGAGGGTTTGAATGTATTTATAACTGTGTTGGGTGATTATATGTAGAGAATAGGGAAGTTTACCTTAGTGCTTTGTTTGTATTCTTTCTTGCTTTGTAAGATTTGTCACCTCCTTTGTAAAAGATCTTTGAGTGGGATTTTATAGGGAACAATTGGTCAAGGGTTAGATGTATTCATGCTAGTCCAACACAATTAAGAATAGGGATCAGATGAAAATAACTATTGGGAGTCAAAGTTTAAACATATAGGAGTGCTAAAAATAGCACACCCTAGGGTCTGAGACTATAGTCCAAGTATGGTACTTCTATCCTATAGGCTTAGGACCTAGGGTAATAGGATTGGCCTAAGAAATATAGTCTAGTTGAGGTGGAATGATCATTCATAAAGTTTTGGATGACTGGTAATGAGAAAAAAGATGTCTATAAAGGTTACAAGAGCATGCAAAAATGAGTTATGGATAGGGTGTCACAAGCCACACTCAAACTACCAATTTGGAAATTTTATATGACTACATTTACCCCACTTTATTCTAGTGATGCAGTAAATCAAAATACTAAGATAAATAAAAAAGTAAAAAAGTGTACTTGAGCTTACTTGCAAGGGTGAAGCCCATGAAGATGTGTGATGTTGAGTGTGCATAGAAAGAACACATCGTGAAGCATAAATATGCAAGATAAAATAAAGAGTAGATCAGTTCTTACTAAACATGTTATGTCTAAAATAAGAACGTATAAAGGCTAGGTAAAAGAGAGAGGAATAAAAAGTAATGAATACACCTCATCGGGGACATTAACCAATACAAAACCTGTTGTGATGTTGAGTGATTTTGGGTATGTGTTATACCGAGAGTAATATCACAAATGAAGATGAGTGCTCAATTCCCCGAGGGTGACTCAATAATACAAACGCTGGCCCTTTGGCTCCATCGTCACCCACTAAGTGAAGTTATGTGATCATGTGTGTGTTAATCAATGTTTGGACTATGTGGCTACTCCTTATAAGTAGGTGGCTCAAGAATATAAAGGCTAGCTAGTCTTTTGGCTCCATTATTGCCCCCTAAGTGTGAATTATGAACTGATACCAGTATGACTATGCATCATATGAGATGGCTCATGAAGCCCGTGAATGCTCTGTAATCTAACAATGTGGCATGGATAGCTGAATGTGTATTAAGAAATAGGCCAATCTTGGCCACTTCAAAGGGTAGAGATTAGGTTTGTATGAAAACCACTCCAAAATTGAGAACTAGGCATATATGAAAGCCACTCTAAAATGATGCTAACCACCTACAGATGGAATAAGACACATAACTACTAAGAATACCTAGATAATACAATGAACTAAAAATAAAATAAGGTAAATGTGTTACATATATTTCCCCCAATCACTGGTGTCTATAACATGGATTATGATCTGGAAGTTGTATCAACTACCTAATCTAAAACTAGAAGTGAGAGCCATCATGCCGTGCATGATGTCCCCTATATCTAGATACTCTAAGGAAATATATACTTAAACTACTAAATCTAAACTATATTATAGCTGATAAAAATGTAACTAACCTTATCTTTTTGTTTTTTTAGAAAATTTGGATTTTTGGTTGATTGGATAGAAGCATTGAAAACATGACACTTTGTTGTCTGGCACTATAGTCCAAATATGGCACTCTTGTCCTTTACTATTTTTTTATCATTATTCTGTATTCATCACTATTTTTTTGGTCTATTCTACTTGTTTTGGGTTTGATTATTGTTTTGAGTGTTTTAAAAATTTGATTTTTGATCGGTAGAGGGCTCTGATCTCTATGACAAAACCCCTATTTGTTCCCCCTCTTCTAAGGGTAGGAATAAAGACCTTGCAATGACTACCCTCAGAAGAAAGAGTCCTGCAAGTGTTTTATGCTATGAAATACATGATATAACAAATGATTATCCAAAATATGTCTCAAGATATAACATAGTTTGTATTGGAGATGGTTAGATGAATAGGGGTATGCATAAATAGATGTAAAAATGTAATAGTATGTGTTGTATAATAAACCAAAAATAGAAATATGGTTAGTTGTTTAAGTAGGTATGGAGGATGATGTCCATCATGGCATCCAATAAATCAAGATAATACATGATGTGGATGATGGCATTGCAAACAATTGAGAAGCAAACAAGTAAACAAGCATGGAAGGCAATAAGCAAGAAGCATACAAAAGAGGTCAAGGGGATAAGTAAACAAGGGACATGGGCACATGTCACTCAAATTGTGAAAGTAAGCATATAAGACATGTTCAAATGCCACATACACATACAATTGAAAATAATCAAATTTGGCATGAGGGTCACAAGCATATAGAAGAGTACAAGAAAAGGACATTGGAAAATGTCCTAAGGCACACACAAGAGACAAAATAGGAACTGAGAAATGCAATCACATCTAGCTACTCAAATAAAGAAAGGAAGGCATGTAAATGTTAGAAATATTATCTCATCTAACTAATTAAATCAAGAAGTAAAAGTATGCAAAACATGTAGTACACAACTAGGTAGATGCTAAGGCATACACAAGTGTTATATACTAGTGAGTGTTGATAGAATAATCTGTGTAAGTTAGTAAATAATGTGCATCATCATGATAACTAGAGTGTGTGGTGTAATAATGATATAGCCTAGATGGTGTAGTCATGTAGAAGATGCCCCCGATGGGTAGATATGGTGATGTATGTCTCGAATGTAGAATTAGAATGCCCCCTCAATGGGTAGAGTGAAGCAATAAAGGATTTGAGTGTCACTGCACACACTCAAATAATATCAAGTGAAGCATGGTAATGTAGATAAATTGATAAACAATAACATATAATAGTAAAATGTAATTCTAGCATGGTAGTAAAAATGTAAAGCATGGATAATGCATACAATTGAAATGTTTTTGATGTTTTGAGTTATTTGAATGTTTTTTGTATTTTGATTTATTTCAATGTTTTTGTATTTTTAAAATAATATATGTACAAGTAATATTAAGGAAACTATGTATAAAAAATTAAAAGAGACTATGTACAAGAAAGCAAAAAAGAAACTATGTACAAGAAAATGTGTGTAATGAAAGACTATACATGGAGTCTGCGTAAATGCATAATATTCATTGGATTTTTGAGTTTCTTTCCTTCAAGTAAGGCTAGATGATACACTTTAGGACTAATATTTTTGATAATAAGGTATGGACCTAACCAATTTGGTTTGAATTTTTCTTTGATTTCTTCTTTGGCATTGACATTACAAAGATTTTCTTGGAGAACAAGATCATTAACTTCAAACTCTTTGGTGTGAACTTGTTTATTGTAGGATAGTTGTATACGTTGTTGGTAGATTTTGAGATGTTCAACTACTTGGATGCATGTATGGTCCAACTGCTTGAGCTGGTGTAGATGCTTTTTGTGATACTCATCATTGGTGAGGATACCTTTAAGGGAGACATGAAAAGATGGGATTTCTAATTCTAATGGTAAAACTACCTCTATGCCATAAATGAGTGAATAATGAGTGGCTCTTGTGGGCATACAAATAATTGTGCAATAAACCCATAATGCAAAAACTAGTTGATTATGCCAATCATCTCTAAATTTGGTTACTATTTTGCTCAAAATGTTGTTGATGGTTTTATTGGTAGCCTTTATTTGACCATTTCCTTATGGGTAGTATAGAGTGGAGGATGTGTGTTTAATCTTATATTTTATAAAAATTTGTTTGAAAGTCTTATTCTTGAATGATGTTCCATGATTGGAAATGATAGCTGCAGGTAAGCTGAAGCATGAAATAATATGAGACATGAGGAAGCTATAAATGTCCTCACATGTGGTAGATTGAATTGGAATGGCTTTCACCCACTTTGTAAAGTATTATAGATTTGTAATGATGAACTTATGTCCATCGACAGACTCAGGGTTTATCTGTCTAATAAGATCAAGTCCCCATAACATAAATGGCCATGGAGAGACAATAGGTTACAATTTTCGTGAGGGTACATGTTGTAGATTATCGTGTCATTGACATTTATTATATATCTTTGCATATTGTGAACATTCATCTTCCATGGTGGGCCAGTAGTACCCTATTAAAGCAATTTGTGTGACATGGCCTTTCCACTAAAGTGACCACCACACTCACTATCATGTATCTATGTAAGAGTAATTTTGGCTTTTGATGAAGTCAAGAATTGAAGCTATTATCTATCAAAGGATCACTTAGAAATATCTTTGCCAATGATTACATAATGGATTGATTGTTTATGTATCTTGCATTTATCATTTCATGATAAAGTGTCTGGTGTAATAGATTTCTTTATAAAGTTATAGATATCAGAGAATCATTATGAAGTTGCAAAATTGTGCACAGTGTCTAAGATGAAAAGGGCAATCAAATCTACATTGGATATTTTATGGAATATATAATCATTTAATTATGAAAATAGCTTGATCATCATCGATTTTGATAGGAATCATAAATGTGACACTTGCCATTACATTTTCATGTTATTTGTCTTTTCTTGGTATACTTTCTATAGAAAAATAGCTGAACTATGATAATAAACATTGTACCATGTTCTGGTATGGGATAAGATGTTCTTATTTTATCTGCTAGACATCATTGACTTAGTTTACCACAAGTTGGGAATCACCAAATACTAGAATAGATAGAAATTTGGGGGGACTAGGAAGCAAAGACACCTAAGATAAGTGCTTCATATTCTGTGGTGTTGTTGGTGCAGGAGAAGCTTAATAGATATGTAATGGGAACTATGTGACAAGAAAGGTCGATAAAGATAATGCCTATCCCTACACTGGATGCACATCGAGAACCATAAAATAACATGGTCCAAGTGTCAGAATGAGTATAATAGGTAGTAAAATCATCTCTAAATGTGTCACTAATAGGATTAGTGTCCAAGAGTGGTGCGGCTACAAAATGGTTTGCAATGATTTGGTCCTTTATTGATTTCTATAGAACTATATTTAATTCAAACTCTATTAATAACATGACCCATTTTGTGATGTGACCAGAGAGATGTGGTTTTGCCATTAGAAACTTTAATGGATCTACTTTTGTGATAACCTAAGTTTCGTTATTTATCATGTAATGTCAAAGTTTTTATGTGGCAAAAACTAATGTTAGAAATACTTTTTCCATTGTAATTTTTTTTTTGGTAATCAACTAATGTGTGAGTGATGTAATAAACTGCTCACTTAGTATGTTAATCATTGTGTTATGCTGAGACATATAGGAGGAGAATCCTAACAGGTATATGTGAGATTAGAATAGGTGGATTAAGAATATATTACTTGATTGTGTTGAATCTTTCTTGATAGGCTTGGTCCCAAAAAAACTTTGTATCTTTATTTAATAATTGAATGAATGACTGAGTTTTATAAAAAATTTGAGCTACAAAATGATGGATTGCTTGGATCTTACCTTGTAAGGATCGAAGTTGTTTTAAGTTCATGGGAGGTGGCATGTCAACAATTAATTTGACTTTCTTAGGGTCAACCTCTATGCCATGCTAAGAAATAATGAAACCTAAGAGTTTACCTGATGTAATTTTAAACACATATTTCTTTGGGTTTAATCAAATGTTGTATTACTTGAGTCATTAAAAATATATCATAAATTAATGGTGTGATGTTGTCATTGTTTTGATTTAGCTAATATATCCTTGACATAATCCTTGATAGTGTGGTGAATCAAGTCATGAAAGATATGCATCACAATACACTGATATGTGGCTCTAACATTTTTAAATCCAAAAGGTATGACAATGTAACAAAATGTACCCCAAGGTGTTGTAAAAGATATTTTCTCTTGATCTTCTTCAATGATTTTGATTTGGTTGTATCCTGCAAATCCATCCATGAATGATAATATTTTATACCCATCTATGGAATCTATGATCATGTCAATATTAGGCAAGGAAAAATCTTCTTTTGGGCATGTCTTATTTAAATCTTGAGAATCAAAATAACATCAAATTTGTCTGTTGGGTTTTACCATGGGGACTATATTGCAAATCCAATCAAGGTGTGCTACTAATCGAATGAAACCAGCATCTAAGAGGCACTGGATCTTGTCTTTAACTAAGAGAGCCACCTTAGGATGCATTTTGTAAATTTTTTGCTTAATTGGTTTAGCATCAAGATATAATGGAATTCGATGGACTGTTATAGATGTATCAATTCTTGGCATATCTGAGTAAGACCAAACAAATATTTTTGGAAAATCTATCAAAGTTTGATAAATATATGTATCCTCTTCCTTTCGTAGGGCAGTGACTAATAAGACAATGTAAGGATCCTAGTCATTTCTAAAATTTAAATCATTTGTTTCCTTGTGAAGCCATGTGGAACAATCTAACATGTAAGGGGTTATAAGAATAGTATCATCTAAATCAACTGGTATGTCCTAGGGAAAATCTAGATTTTCTCTGAAGTACACGTAGGAATTTGTGTGATGAGGAAATCTATTTTTATGATATCAAGATGGGAGATCCTCATATGCTCTGAGAAATTGTAGGAGGGATTCATCATTAGAGAATTCATCTAATGTGAACATATCTGGTGAAACTATATCATCAATAAGACCAGGATAGACCAATGATAATGTAGAAGTATGATTAACTATATGGTCTACAAGTGTAATGGGTGGATAAAACATTATATGATTTGAATTAGTGAAAGAAGGTTTATCATGAAGAAGGGTAAGCTGATATCTCAGTCCTTACTTTTCATGTTTTATTGATGCCTTGATAGGATTGATGATTCCTTGTTCTTGATTTCCAAGACCTTTGCCATGATATCCCATCTTATTAAGACATTTAAGTGTAAAAGGGGAGGTAAATTGGTGATTTGGTATTGGTGTTATTATAGAACTTAGAATCTTTTTATATGTTATATGGTCTGAAGGTATACTATGAGTAGTAGGTTGTGTAGGTATATTGTCGAGATTAAAGTGTGGAATATAATTATATGGAGATTCAACAACCTGGTAATATTTAAAAGGTTCATTGTCTATTGGGCACATGTAGATGTAACCTTTGTGACTAAATTTTAGACAAACATGGAGTGTGGAAGGGACTACATGCATATCATGAATCATAATCCAACCAAGTAATACATTATAATTGAGGTCATTTGGCATGACTTGGTAATGTCTTAGGTCCTAAAATAAGATTGAATGTTATTTGACCCATGAATTTGTATGGAATGTTTTCAAAACCTTTGATGTTCATGTTGGAATGGTCTAGATCTGTAGGTTGTATATTAAGACGTTTAAAAAAAAAAGGTTGTAAATGTTGAGTCCTGAACTATTATCAACTAAAGCTCTTTTTACCCTTATATCATTAATTTTTAGTTGAATATATAGAGGTAGATGTTGTTTGATGATGTGGTGCAGGGGTAAATCTTCTTTCTCAAAACAAATATGCTCTTCAGTCCATTACATTGTGTTGAGGATAAATGTGATAGAAACTGGTTCAGTAGAAATAGGAACTCTAGTATTATGAAGGGATACATACAACACATCTTTATAAACATTTGATTGTTGAAGGAGATCAAGAACTGAAACTATATCAGAAGAGTTGCTAACCTGAGTGATAAAGCTATAGCCATGGGTGTAATCAACCTGCCTATCTTCATAAACTTTGGTGATATCATGTACCACATGATCTACTATAGGCATAGAGCCGATAGTAGGTACGGGATAAGATCTAGATGTACCAAGTTTGAAGGGAGAAGGAATAGATATAATCACTAGTGTTTTCTTGTGTCTAGTCATGATAGGGAGATACTCAAAAGTAGCCAAAGAGTGATACGCATCTAGGTAGAAACCATGTATGTGAGATGAAATACATGTAATTGGAGTTATAATTTGTATAGTAATATGACTATAAATAACATTCCACATAAGAGATAGCAATCAAGGGATAGAGAGCATGGAACTGTGCACTAATGCATAAAAGACTTTAACTTGTGACATGATATTTCTAATATGTTTAGCAAGATATATTTGAAAATTATTCCATGTGAGAGAGATAAAATATGTAATGAAACCTTCTATTAAAGAAAATTAAACATTGATTTGAAGGAAAGGGATCTTAACATGTTTAGCAATAGATTTATTAATATCATCCCATATTATAAAAAGTATGCATGAAAGGGAAAGAATTAAGCTTTGCATTAACATATAGTAAACTTCATCATTCATATACATGATAGGACTGAGTATGGACTCCTTCTTGTTTGAAAGAAATGATTTGAAATAAGTGAAACCCACTTTTGATTTTTTATGTGAAATCTAATTTAGATGTAAGGTGATACCTCAAAAAGAAATAGGTCCTAGTATATTCAACTAGGGATTGAAAGAAATAATTTTTAAAAAATTAATATGGTGAATTTTAAAAATTACATGTGAAATTTTGATTTAAATATGTAGGAAAAATCAGAAAAATAATGGAAAAAAAATTAGCAAGGAATTTTCCCTAGGGTTTCTAGGGTTTTTATGCATAAAGTAAGTCAGGTTCACCAAATGATTTAACTTTTTTGGTAATAATGGATTTTTATTCACATTTTAGTTAAGGGTCTAGATTAATAAATCAGTACAGAATATATCAATAATTATAGTCCTAATTTGAATAATTTATTTATCTTTTTTACCTTTCTAAAAATAGCAGTAAATAAGGAGAAATGTAACTTAGCTTGAAACTAGACTGAGACAGATGATGTAGAGGTTAAAACTAGTTGTGAAATACTGGGATAGTTTTATGAACCTATATATGAATTTCATTTGGTGAAAGGATAAAATCACTAAAAATAGGACACCTTAGGGTGTGGTGCTAAAGTCCAATACTGCTGCTATTTTCCAAACTGGTCATAAAGACCTAAAACTTTTTGGGTATTTGCATTGTGCCTGTGTGAGCTTATCTATGAAATATTGAGTGTTGATTCATGGTAGAAGTCACTGTAAATTTGATTTAATCTTCAAACCCTAACCTTCCATCATGCTTGATAAAAAAATCTTTAAATCACTTGAGAAATGGGGGTT
>JARHVA010002153.1:1270000-1287500 GCA_037957365.1 Torreya grandis | reverse complement strand
AAGTATAAAATGAAAATAAAAGTAACAATATAAATTTAAATGAATGTAAAAGTAAAAATATAAATATAAACTTAACATTTATTTTAGTAAACCATTTGCCCCTTCCAAAAGATCTTTTATGTTTTTTGGTGCAATGTAAGTATAACACGTGTGCATTATAGTGCATACACATTCCTTTCACATTACACAAAATAAAGTATATACCCCTCCTAATAGATCTTTTCTTATTTTTACTGCAATGTGAAATGAAAGTGTACGCTTTATAACACATACACATTATATCATGTACACACTATGTTTATTTTGAATTCAAAAACAAAACATTTTATCTTAGAAATGGCTTGGATTCCTGAGCCAATGGCTTGGACCTGTCAACACACAACAAAATTTGAGAATTTTGAGAAAAATAACAAAATTCAACTTCTATCACGAGATACACTTTGAATTTCAATTAAAAATTCATCAATTTATTACCATGATGATGGGCACAGTTTCCTCTTTCTAAATATATGTTTTTTTTAAAATTTTTGTACTATTTTAAGGTTTCTATCTATGTTGATTTCTAACTATTATTTTTTTAGGCCATTACATGCCACAAATATATATGCCTATATATGTTTAATTATTTTTGTTTTTTTTGATCCAAATATTAAAAAAATATAGATGGTCACAAACTGTTAGGACTTATCCAAAGTCTTAACTTAGCTTAAGATTTTGATGTCTTAGAATAATTTAATAATTGTAAATGGGGAATGCATCTTTTATATAGACAACCCCATAAATAAATTAGATTAACTTTTGTCTGGGTAGTTTAATTTTTGAATTAATTAATATTTTGAACTACCTCTCAAGTGGAATTCCTATAGGAGTTGGTTAGTAGTTTAGTTTGTTTTATTAGTATGAGGTGAAAACCTACAAATAAATGTTTTTTCATGTAAAATGGTTAATGGAGTAAAGGTACCCTTATATTGTATTTGATTTGCATTATTAATAAAATGTTTGTGGACCCGCCTGTGTGGGCACAAGAGTCAACCTAATTGTTTCATGTGTTATCAGTGGTATCAAAGCATGGTTTTGGAAAGCATGGTGAATATGGGGATCTTGGTGAATTTAGGAGAAGGCAAGGTGAAAAGTTAATTCACATAGAATTGAAATCCTCACATGAATCAAATTCTTAATAGTATAAGGTATGCCCCGTCAAATAAACCTTGGTTGGTCTAATGTTGAAAAGTTTAAAAAATTATTAAATTATTTAATTTTTCAAATGTTTTTGCATTGATTAATGTAAATTTAAAAGAAATAAGCTTGTATATTGGTCTTGTACAGCCATATAATTGGTCAAGCCTTTCATGCTTCTTGGTATTACCTTCAAACTCTTTTTTCAGCATTCCAGATTGAATTTTGAAGCTTTAAAATGGTCCATACTTGTTTTTAAAAATCTAAAATTTGTCCAAAATCCATTTGTATATATTTTTTGAATTTAATAAATCCTTTGTATGTGAAATGGTTTCAAATCTCTTTCAACCAATTTGCTCAGTCTATGATCCATTTTTGAGTCCCTAAAGATCTATTTTCCATTCCAAAAGGCTTCTGTGAGTTTTTTTCAAGTCCAAATTTGTAATAGTATGGCTTTTTTCTTCTTGATATTCCTATCACCTAGATGAAATGGCTTCCATTTGTTTTAAAATCCATTTGCTCAGTATTTAATTTGTCCTTGAGTTCCTGAAGACCACCTAACAATTCTCTTCAAGCTATAAATTATAGTAGTACGGCCAAAACATTATAGAAGTATGTCCTTCCAATGTCCTACATTATCAAAAATGAGTTTTATAACCAATTTTTCTTTTGTCAGTCTCAAACATTACCAGATAGTTAAAGATTCAATCTTGCAAGGATTTGTATGACTCAAGTGGAGTGTTAAAAGGTTTACAAACTTCTCCAGATCAACCATGGCATTGAAACCTCCAGCATGGCATTGGAATATTTTAGGATTTTTTTTTCAGTTTTCAAAGTTGGATATAGTTTTGAGAAAAATTTAGGGTTTGGTGCGACCTACATAAAGCTTTAAAAAAATTGATTTTTTTAACTTGGATAAATTTTTCATGGGGTTTTTAAATTTTACTCATCCAAGTAATTTTTTTTATCATAGAGCTAAAAAACTCAAGTTTATATAGAAAATCCTATCTTTCTAAACTTGTAAATGTTCATAGAGCACTTGGAAGGAGTTATTTTGAATAGAGATTTGTAACAAGGAGGTTAAGGGTTCAAATTTTCCTTTTTAGAGGAATTTTCTTTTTGAATATGCTTTCTTGAAAAAGAATATTACCTTTTTGGAATATTTTATATGCTTTACAAGTTGTAAAAAGCATATTTGATTGTAAAAATATGCATACTTGTTGAAAATTTATATGTGAAGTTATTATCTTTTGTTATTGTATATCTTGGTGACATAAGGGTGTATTTTGGTGAAATAAGGGTGTATCTTGGTGAACGAAGGTTGTATTTTGGAGACATATGGGTGTAAGTTTTTAATTTTTGGTGTGGTTAAGTGTAAAACCCATCAAAAATATTTTTTTCCTCTACGTGGAGGTTAAGTGCAAAACCCCATAGAAGCAGTGTCTTGTGCAGTGAGTGTGGTGTTTCTTTACCTTGTTGCATTTATTTTTCATTTTGTCACACTTATTTTTCCTTGTTGGACTTGATTTTTAGTTATTTAGATTGGAAACATTTGATGGAAGCTACATTAGTGTTTAATGAGTTATGGGATATTGTTAAGAATTAAAATCCCACATTGCCTACAGAACAGAATAAACTTGATGCATTTAATTTTCTTGATTATAAGGCCCTAACTTTGATAAAGTGTTGTACTCATAATACTTAAATACATATTAGAAACTCTTCTCATAGTTACACTGCATAGAAAACCTTATCTGATTTGTAGGATAAGAAATGTAAGTATAAGGAGATAGCAATTCATATACAGTTGTTTACTTTGTCATTAGAGGAAGATGGGGATATGGAAGGATACATTTATAAGTTGAAAAAAATTGCTATAGAGTATACTAAGGTTAGGTTTGGAAAACTAGATGATTATCTCATAGTTACTGCTACATTGAAATGACTATCTGGGTCCTATAGGAACTTTATAGAAATGTTGCATGTCTCTGACAAGATCATAGGCATCACTTTTGAAAAATTGGATAAGTTGCTTATCCAAAATGACCTCTCTCTACCTAGGAATATAAAAAAATTTAATAAGTCCATGTTTTAGAATCTAATCCTAGTTCATCTTCTTCTAGTCATCAGAACAATAGAGGGAACAATTATAGAGGGGATCAAGGTTATAGAGGAGGCATATATCAAAACTGAGGTAGAGGTTATTCAAATCAACAAAAATATAATCATTCTCATTCAAATGAGACAAGTGATATAGGTTATGGTCAAAAATTGTATAGAATCAGAGGTTGAGGTAAATCAAACAATCACTGTCATATATGTGAGAAATTTGGTCACATTGCCTCTCAGTGTAAGATTGATTTTGACAAAATTTAGAGGCCATAAAAATTGACTAAGTCCAACTCTAGTCAATATGCTGACCATGACTACAATGAGTCTAACAATGTTGCTCATGAATATGTATTCACTACTTTAGGGCACATTGATTATATGGAATATGAAGCTAGAGATGAGCTCATAGATGTATGGGTTTTAGATACAGAAGTAACCAAACACATGAGATTTAGGTGAGACATATTTTAGACTTTCAAAGAAGCTTCTCTCTCTCTAGTTGCTTTGGAAGATAAGTCTATACATACTCCACTAGGACTTGGGTCTATTCAGATTATTCTTCTTAATGGTTCTATAAAATACTTGGAGAATGTTTGGTATGTTCCCACATTGAAGAAACATCTTATTTCCTTATTAACTATTCAAAATAAAGGTTATCAAATTGTGCTTGAAAATGGGCTCATCCATATCAATTCAGTGAAGGATGGTTATAAAACCATGTATTTAGGATATGCGGATGGAAATTTGGTTAGATTGCATTATAAAGTGCTTCTTCCCATAGTGGAACTTGCAGTAGTTGTTGAAATAGGTATAGGTACTATGTCTACATAGCGATTATGGCATCTTTGATATAGACATTTGAATATTAACTCTTTAGTGGACTTGCAGAGATATGGTATGGTGAGTGTGTTGCCCAATTTTTGTAAAGATAGTATTATTTGTGAATCACGTGTTTTAGGAAAACAAAATCAAGAAAATTTTCCTAAGAATTCTTCATGGAGAGCTAACAGATGTTTGCAGTTAGTTCATAGTGATGTATGTGACATGAAAAAGTCATCCATTGGAGGATGTAGATATTGTGTGTTGTTTATTAATGATTTTTCTAGGATGACTTGGGTGTTTTTCATGAAAAACAAATCAAAAGTTTTCACTAATTTTATTGATTGGTTACACTTAATTGAAAAAAATAGGTTCACACTTAGCCACTCTTTATTTAGATAATGGTGGTAAGTATAATTAGAATAAGTTTTTAGATTATTATCAAGAACACATCAATAATATAGTAATGCTTACACTCCAAAGCAGAATGGAGTATTTGAATGAATGAATAGAACCTTAGAGGGCACAACATGAGAAATGTTGCACTATAAATAGCTCGATGATAAGTTTTGGGTAGAAGCCATTGGTACTGTAATGTATTTGAGAAACAGGTCCCCCACAACTGCACTTTTGGGACAAACTCCATATGAGGCTTGGTATGGGTTTAAACCAAAAGTTAAACACTTGAAAGTTTTTGGATGCCTTTATTTTTCTTTAGTTCCCACTGAACATAGAACTAAGTTAGAACTATGAAATTGAAAATGCATCTTTCTTGGATATTCAAAAAAAAAAATGTGTATCGTGTGCTTGTACATGATACATGCAAATTCATAGTGAGTTGGGATATAATATTTGATGAATTTGGTACTATGAACACTATAGAGATTGATTCTCAATTTGACATGTTAGAGAGGAAAATTGCAAAATGTGATAAGGGATTGAATAATGAGGGAAATTCTTCAAGGTTGTTGTATGAGACTAATATCCCCTCACTTTCCTCTCCTTCATCTACTGGGTCAAAAGTTGATGACTTAGAAAATGATGGAAATTCTCTAAGTCTTCCTTCAAATGATGCACAAGAAGAGAACTCTGGTGTTCCTAATTTGACTAATTTGAATAAGTATCCAAAATGGGCTCAAACAACTTTGTTTGACTTGAAAGTAGATGAAGCTAGTTTAACTGGACCCAAGAGTTCTCATAAATAGGTAAACTATGCAATGGTTGTTACTACTTCTTTCATTGAGCCATCTACATTTGAGGAGGTATATACGGAACATGTTTGGCCAGAAGCGATGCAAAGTGAGTATGATGCCATAATTAACAATAATACTTGGGTTTTGGTTGATCCTCCACATATTCAACCTATAGGATGAAAATGTATTTATAGGACTAAGTATAAATTGGATGGCTCCATTGATAAACATAAGGTAAGACTTGTTGTAAAAGGATATGCACAACAAGAAGGTATTGACTATGAGGAAACATTTGCACCAACTACCAAATGACATACTATTTGTATGGTACTTGCCTTAGTAGCACATAATGCTTGGAAAGTACATCAGATGGATGTTAAAATTTCTTTTTTTAATGGTGATTTATAGGAAGAAGTATATATAAAACAACCTCAAGGTTTTGAGAAAGTGGGTGTAGAACACAAAGTGTGTAAATTGATAAAAGGTTTGTATGGTCTCAAATAGGCACCTAGGGCTTGGTATGAGAAAATGGATTCATACATGAAGAAAATTAGATTTCAATGTAGTGAATCTTATGACACTCTTTATTTTTGAGTGCAAGGTAAGAAATTGGCGATTCTTGTTCTCTATGTTGATGACTTATTTATCATAGGCAATGATGAAAACCATAACAAGTCTATGAATAAGGTATTAAAAGATGGGTTTGAGCTGATAGATCTTGGACTTATTCACTACTATCTTGGCATATAGATAACTCATAAAGAGCATAATATTTTCACTTCACAAACTATGTATATTTCTGAGTTGTTAGATAGGTTTGACATGAGTGATTGCAAACTTGCCCTCACTCCCATGGAGAGTAACTTAAAATTATCTAAGGATGATATTAGTTCCTTTTTTTATGGCACTAAATATATACAATTATTGGGAGGTTTGATATATTTGATGACTACCAGGGTTAATATATCATTTTTAGTTGGAATTTTATCTAGGTTTATGAATGAACCTAGAGAAATTCATTGGCATGCAACAAAATGAGTACTTATTTACCTTCATGGAATGAAAACATATGGCCTTGAGTACTTCCAAAATAAAAACTTCAAACTTTTTGGGTATTTTGATGCAGATTTTGGTAGATGTGTGGATGACAGAGTGTCCACAACCAAATACACTATGCATATGGGTTCAACTGCCATTGCTTGGTATTGTAAGATGCAGGATATACTGGAAAGTTCATCAATAGAATCATAATACATTGAAACATGGGATGTTTCTAGAGAAATTGTTTACTTATGACGTATTCTTGAAGATCTTTAATTTTTTCAAATTGCTCCTACACAGTTATACATTGATAATCAGAGTACAATCAAGATGCCCAAGAATCTAGTATTTCATGCCAAAACAAAACATATGGATGTCAAATATCATTATCTATGAATGTTGGTGGTGAAGAAAGCTCTTGGTCCAATACATTGTCTAACTTTTGATTAGACAGCTGATATTTTCACAAAACCCCTTGATAAGATAAAATTTAAAAAATTTAGAAAAATGCTTGGTATGTGTCCAAAGACCTGACTTTGGATCATAGGGGGGTTCGTTAGGACTTATCCAAAGTCTTAGCTTAGGATTTTTATGTATCAGAATAATTTAATAATTGTAAATGGGGCATGCATCTTTTATAAAGCCACCCCCATAAATAAATTAGATTAACTTTTATTTGGGTAGTTTTATGTTTGAGTTAATTAATATTTTGAACTACCTCTCGAGTGGAATTCCCATAGGATTTGGTTAGTAGGTTGGTATTACTGGTATGAAGTGAAAACCTATAAATAAATGGTTTTTCATATAAAAGGGTTAATAGAGTAAAGGCACCCTTATATTGTATTTGATTTGCATTATTAATAAAATGCTTGTGGACCTGCCTGTGTGGGCATAAGATTTAACCTAATTGGTTCATGTGTTATCATAAACTAGGCCTAATTATATACGTATTTAAAAAAAAAAAACTAATTTTCATTTTTTTGAGATAGTTATGGAGTTTGTATGATCATCTATTATTTTTTTGTTAGTTTTCAAAATCTATTTACTTGTAAATTTAATAAAAATATATATTCATTAATTTTTTTAATAAAATATAGGCCACAAACTAAATTATCTTATCTAAATTTTCACAAAAGGGTTTAAAAAAAAACTAAACTTTGCTATAAAAAGGTTATGTTTTATGGACGATTATCTACTCTATTTTCCTAAAAAATAGGAGTTTCTATTTAAATTTTAGATGTTTGACCTAGAAACTAGACTTGAAATTATACAATTCATGTTTTTATACTATCTAGAAATTTTGAATGTAGCCATCTCAAATAATCTACATAAGTTGAGATTTTTTAGTTTTTAAGAAAAACATGTCTATGGGTAGGCCCCTTTTTATCCACCAACTTTGTGCATTTATCCAGATCCTTAGTCCATGTAATGATTGCATAAATGATATAACACCAAAGGTCAAAGATTCTATCTTTGTAACTCATATATCAATTGTGGCTTTGTTAATTGTCATTCCATGTGATTTGTGGAGTGTTATTCCCCATGGAAATTTCAAAGGCAATTGACACATGTGACCCCTTTCTATAGGGGTGATTGGAATTATCTTTGGGGAATGATGGGAATGTTTCTCATGAGGGTTTTATAATCCTAATTTAATCTATACAATGCCTCACAATAAATTTGATAGCTTACACAATCCCCAATACTTAACCCTTACACTTGCATAATGGATCGTGTGTGGGGATCATACATTTACCATAGTTGTTTGGATACCCATAAACAAGTCTATCATACAAATGAGAAAGATTGATATACATAAATGTAAAACAATATAAATCCAACCTAGGGTGTATAAAGAACTAGATAATGAAGTAAACTAAGAGTAAAAAACTCACATTTATTTCACCAAGGACATCTCATAACAACCCAATAGTCATTATTATAATGTAAAAAGCATAGGTAATATAAGCAACACAAGGACATGAAAGGGAAGAAAATAAATTGATTGAATTAATTACTAAAGAAGTATAGCCAAAATAGCTCATGAGGAATACCGTCAACTCACCCACCGTAAACAAAAAGAGAGTGATAATACCTTCCATAGACATGGGTGGGTTTTAGCAGATAAGAAGAATGGAAAAAATTGATGTATGGGTAATTAATATATCAAACAAATGGGAAAAAAAATATACTTGGAAAACAAAGGATAAATGATTGAATATAACCAAGAAAACAAAGAACTATATATCCATGTTTAACCCATTTTTATTAGTTATTTTTTAAGGTTAAAGGGGTAGAATAGCTTATACACAATTATGAATAAAATTATTCTAGAATAGGATAATTAATTGAAAACTAAGATAAATGAATATTCTAAATTATAGTGTTGAGTTATGTAAAATATACAAAGTACACTCAAAATAGTAATTTTATTGGATAAACATGAAGAATAATTAATAATTAGCTTATTTTTAAATACGTAGGTATATGGATCTGATTAAAGCATAGGTAGAAACAAGTTGGGATAAGATTAGGATCTAGGCATCAGATTCGAGAAATATTGTTTCTGGAGCCCTAAACACTTGTGTTGATGCCCGTGTCATGATCCCAATGAAATTATCTGATATAGAATATTAATTATATTTTTAATAAACCATTTTAAGACTTATGAGTTTTTTGTAATCTTTATACTAATGTATTTTATTTAAGTATATAGGTTGTTGATGATTATTTTTATATCAAATCCCATTTCTTCACCTTAGGTCTTTGTACCTTGTCAAAAATAGGTAAGTAGGATCATAATGTCGAGCTGACATCAAGGACCTCTCTATCAATGAGTACTACCTACATAGCCAATACTCTAAGGAGGGATTGAGACATATGTAGTTCTCTCTAAGGTGTTGACTTATGTGTGCATAAGGGTGAAATATACTATATGCAGATACATGTAATGATTTCTCTTGTAACTAGACAAATACTTCTCATGGGTTAATATTTGAGTGTTTCAAACCTATAATATGACTACCCCTATGATTGATATAGAAATAAGAAAGAATATGGTAGTATAATTTAGTTGTGTAATGGATTTATTGAGCTTGAATACATGTTTTCTTGGTATTTTCTATATGATTAATAAGTAGGCTTATATTTGTATTTATATCACACATTTTAGAAATATATCATGATAGGGTTACATAAAATAAATGGGACGAATTATAATATTTAAATATTTAAATGTTTGATGACTTTTGAGAAATGGATACTTGATAATAATCTGTACACTTGCATCGACACAAGTGTCTCTATGTGGGACGTAAGTTTTAGTAGGCTAGGAAGTTTTTGAGTATCTGATACTAATAGTTAAGGATATATATCAAGTCTTAGGCTTTTTTATAGTGCATGATATGTGGGTTATCATAAATGATAGATTTAGATCATAAGATAATCAATTAGAAATAATTAGATGGTAAATGTGAGATTTTCGATAGCAAAAAAGTCTAGAACTAAGGGTTTATCCCTAATAGGTATTTGTCAAATATACAAGACTGAAATGCTATATAAATAAATTTTAGTATCTACATTTCCCCAGTCCTTTAATCTAGTAATACATAAGAATGAAATTAATAGGTTAAAGGAAAGCAATATGTAGTTAGCTATGTACAACACCACTTGTCTTTAATTGAGCCCACATTGAGTGGTTTTATGGTGTATGAATTATAAACAATAACATATTATAATATAAATCAATGCATATAATATGAAATGAAATTATTAAAATTATTAAAAAGAAAGAGAGTAAGGAAAATGTACACATGTGTGTCAATGTAACCATGTCGCCCCTTGGTACTTTGATTTGGTAAGGATGTTTCCTTATTAAACATTGGAGCTAAGAGAGGTTCAAAATTAAACCTTGGATATTTGAAGAGGAAGAAAAGGTAATTATGTCCCCAATTTGGTACAATGGTGAGTTTTGACATGGCGATTGAGATCATTGAATCTCAATCACACAACTCAAGTGACAGTACAATAAAAGCCAATTTAAATGGTATAACCAACTCAACCTAAAAAATGGCAGTAGTGTTAGGCCATTGAGGGTATTTAATCTAAACCACACTACTCAAAGAAGCCAATTATTGTAAACAGATAAAGGATCAAAATGGTGCTTTTTGGTAAAAATAAAGTTTCTTGGTAAATAAGTTTGAATTTATTTTTATAATTTTTTGCGCACTTGCATGTCATATGTACCTCTAATATATCTTAATCTGAATTACTTATCAAAATGTAACCTCTACTTTTTAACTGTGTATAATATTTGTCACAAATTTGAAAAACTATATCTCAAATATATTAAAATTGGTGCAATGTGTATAAATATAACCTAAGTGTATATATGATCATAAAAATTATAAAAATTATGATAATTGTATAAGTTTGGAGGTCATGTCTCTATGACATGCCCCCTTTTAAGGTGAGGGAAATGAAATTTGGTAGTTACCTTAACTTAAAATGATAAGATAACTATATAATCTATGTATGAATCATGTATCATATAGGAGTAACATATCTAAGTAGATATATATCAATAAAGCATGCATTATTTATCATAACAAGCCCTAAGATGCATAATATGTATAATGGCAATGTCTAGAAAATAACAATATAAGTTCAACAAACAATCAAACACACTTACAAGAGTACTCAATGTCATGCAAAATGGGGTCTAAGGAGACCAAAAATAATGTTCATATTTAAATGTCATAGCTTCAAATGAATGACATATTCAAATGTCCAAATATCAAAACAAAGCAACATAAAGTGACATAAGGGCCAACAAGCAAGGAACATATTCAAATGTTCTACAAAAAAATAAATTGTAAGTAAGAAAAAAACACTCAAGGAAATAAAAATGTAAATATATGAGGTATAATCAAGAAACATAAGCATATCACACTAACACTTGCATATATATGCTAACAAAATGTCATGTAGCATAGCATATAAAGTACACTAAAATATGTAAACATGAGTATAGGCATTTATAATCATTAGTATATAAGCTCAAAATGATAATTCATAAATGATCATAAAGTAATGTAACATGTATCAATTGTGATCAAGGAAGAAAATGCCCCCAAAATGGTGTATCACATTGGAAGAGGAAAGGTTCAACATTTGAATGTGCAAGTATCATGGGTATGGTGTATGTTTATATCACACTCAAGTATGCGTGAAACATATGTGTATATAAAATAAATGATATGCTATCTACTAACATAAATCAAACAACATAGATGCTAAAGAGCTATTAAACATGTAAATGTTAAATATTTTTGTATTGTTGAAATTATTTGAATATTTTATACTTTATATATATATTTGGAAACGAAAATGGTCTAACCTATGATCCCATCTAAGAGATGCTCACAGGTAACTCCAAACTTTGAATATGGTACATCAAACTAGTAAAAAATGTCAAGGAGCATGCATAGATGTTATATTTGTAATTATATAAGCTATGGTACTTTGTGTATGTCTCATAAGAATCTATGGCCATGAATAAGTAATAGAATAAGTAGGAGTTTGTGGGACCCGTAATTTAGTTCTCTATGGTTTCTTTGGTGTAACTATAATTAGAACATGTTTAATTTGTCTTAGTAATTGGGTACACCATGTCAGTGTAGATGAGGATTCCATGGATTTCATTATTTATCTCTGTTGGAATGGTTTCTCAAGTACGGGCCACTTGGGAAAGTGGATTTCCTAGTGCTTACCCTTTCATGTATTATTGACCTTAGTAGGCTGTATAATTAATTATCTGTGAATAACCTTCTCTTGTTTTAGTGGATGTTCATATGGAGTTATGGGAACTATGACTACCTTGTTCATATGAATGTATTTAATACACACATGCATTGTGAAAGGTACTACATGCAGTTTATGTATCATAGGTCATCCCAATAACACATCAAATACTCTCATATGTGGTATAACTAAAAATATAGTAACCACGTGTTGGACCAACTTGTAAAGGTAAATAAATCTCACTAATAACATGTTGTGATGTCCCATGACTATTTTGGTCAAAGTATATAAATCATCATGTGTATATCCAAAATATTTAAGTAGTGTTATGGTACATACATTCCCATTAGCACCATTATCGATCATAACATTATGTATAGGATGATGATTGAGGTATGTTTGAATGAATATCTAAGTCATTATCCACAATCTCATTATCATTAAATGTAATGAAGGGTCTTTAAACCATAGGAGGTTTTATGCATGTATAAGCTCTAATAATCCCATCTAATGGGTTCCCATAATAAGGAGGATGAACATGCGCATGCTATGTTGTTTGAAATTCTATATCTTTCTAAAATAATATTGCAATGTATTGTTAAATATTTATGGTTTTGATGGTCACCAGGTTATAAACCTAAATTATTTAGAGGATAATGAAAGGTAATCCAATGGTTATCAACAAGATCTTGGATCTTATGTTTCAAAGTATAACATATGTTTCTAAAATGCCTAGGGCCTTGGTGATAGTCACAATATACATTAACATCATATCGTTTTGGTAGAGGCTGACTCATATCAACCTCTATATGAGGAGGGAGAGATATGAGATGACACTCCAGAAGATTCTTAAGTAATGAATCTAGAGACTTAGATAATAATTTAAATTTTAACTTAGGTTTATCAAATAAGATGAGTTGATTAGGTTATTGTGACAATGCATTAACTATTATGATTTCTTCTTTTTTAAGTTATGTAAAAATTACCTTGTAGCTTGGTTTGATATGAAACTTAGTAGTAGATGTAGTTTATGTATTTTATACATACTTAAATTTATTCAAGGAAATAAGTTTCATTCAATGGTCATGAATAATATGGCATCAGTCATAAAAATATTTGAACTTATTGAATAAAATTGACTCATGTAATTGGGAAAGCAAACTTTTCTTAAAGATATCTTGAAGCTCTTTATCTACCATTAGATTTGTCAATTTTGTCAATGTTGTTTTATATCTCAAAATGTATTCATTAATAAGTTCATTTTTTCTTTGTTTGATCTTAACAATTTGGTCATGACATATTTTCAATGATGTGTGTAAAGAAATGTGCTATAAAAAATCTTCTAGGATTTTTAATTCTTTCATTGATTGGATTGGTATGTCATATAACCATCTTAAAGCATAGTCCTTTAGGCTCATTGAAATAATTTGGTCAAAAGTTTCTCATTGGAGTCATATTCAATACATGTGGCATATAAAGATTGTAGATGTTGTTCAAAATCACCTTGCCATAAAAAAATTTAAACTTGGGTTCAATAAAACTAGCTGGAAAAGGGTGCAAAGATATATGAGGTGTTAGAGGATTATGTAATACATCTTGTGAATCAATATCATGAGTTGATTTCAAAGCATTTTGTTCAATATTGGTAACATTGGCTTACAAATTTATTATAACTTAGAAAATAGTTCGCAATATAGACCCATTGGGATCTAGATTTGATATTTGATAATCCACAAAAGTGGATGAAAACACCAATTGTGTTCATGTAGGAATTCAATACAGTAATTAAGTTTAAGTATTAATTATTTCCCATGAAGGATGTGGAAATAGTTATTTGATCTTAAGGGAACAATGGTTTGAAAACATATCTCGTGCCCCCACTAGATATATTAGAAAATGTTGTACTCAAGGGAGGGAAATGGGAAGGGATGTGTTATAGATATATCTAATAGCCCCAAATATTTGTGTTAATAGAGAGTACTGGTTTTTCATTAACACCTTCCAATTTTTTAGTTACTAATATAATATTAAGTATCTTGTGGAGATCTTCAAGTTTTATAAGATTACACTCAAAATAATGCAATAGATTTAACTTGTTCTTTATCTACTTGTTCATGATCATTATTTTCATGTGTTTATATACACACCCTAATTTGGTCAAGCAACACAAGTACTATGTCTTTTGTAGGACGTTCTTAATGATGAATGGAGGTCTTGTTCACATGGTCACTTTGGTATTCTTGTCCTTATTATGACTTGTCTTCCCATATTTTTTACACCTACAATGGTCTTATCTCATGCTTATTCCAATCACAAAGTCCCCTATCCTATTTGTTTCAATAACACCCTAATTTTTTGCCTACATGACAATAACACGGCCCTAAACAGTAGCACACTGCACTAGTGTCTTAATTATATTGTTTAATGATCATATTTTTAGATCTTCTAGGTCATTACCCTTGTTTGAGTCTCTTCTTATGGTTTTATGTATTTTTCACCTTATCAGTTAGTGACCAAACATATTGCATTCAAATTTAGTTTATTTTTATAGAAAGAGCCTCATAGGGAATTATACTTGAAATACTTAATACTTTGGCACATAATTACATAAAAATAGTTAATAGTAAAGCTCATCACTATGCATATTACTTAACATCACACAATATCTACACATTTAATCAAAGAAAGGCCTAAGAAAAAGTCATTATAGCATATCGTGCACATTGATTATGCACATTCACTAAAGGATAAATAAATACGATCTAAGACCCCTATCATTGGGTTTAATGTAGGTAGTGGATATGACAGTAGGGATTTTGTATTGTGGGATTGTAATATTCCATAACCCACCCTTTCCCCTTCCTTTTGTATTTGATTCCATTGTTATTTCATGTGTGTAGGTGTTCATTGGATTTTAAAGTAAAATCAACCAAGCAGTGACACATAATAATTATTTAGAGTTCATGAGCACATTTACATAACAATAAGACCTCTCACACCATCCCCATGAGTCTCAACCCTCCTATCTTTAAAAGGACATTAGTGTGGTTCCTTTACCAATCGTGAAATGTGTCTAGCTGACTACGCTACTGCCAACAGGCAACCAAAACTTTGGTTCTAAAATACCAGGGATTCAGGTTGTCTTCCTGACCTTCTTCAACATCATCATCATCTAGGGACATAGGTTTTACTCTAGATAAGTGAATCTTCTCCTTACTCTCTCTATTTCAATGAAATCAATTAAATTAAATTTTTTATAATACACACACACACACACACACACACACACACACACACACACACACCCTCTTTACTTATCCATTTAAAAATATAGTTTTTATATCTCTTGAGTATTAAAAATTTAAATCATTTGATGAACTTGATATACTTTGAATATTTCTTAACAACCCTAGTTCCACCTGGGGTTTGTCTTCTCTATTTTTTGTGTAACAAATAAGGGTTTAAAAATTCTAATTTTCGTTGATTTTTTATACATCCTAACTAATCCATATCAGTCTTCTATTAGGTTTTTATTAATTTAATATATTTTAAATTTTGCCTTAAAACCCTTTAAACCCTAAATCTACATACTAGGTCCTCACACATCCAAACATTAGCCCTTAGGATTTCAAGTCAATTTATGATTTTTTTTGTATTTTGGGCTCAATATATAGCATATATTGAAAAATATCAATGTTATATTATTTTATACCAATTTTTTTCTTATTTTTTGTTTTTTACATTCTATTTTGTGGTAAGTTTAAACTAACTTCTAGGGAACCTCTTACTTCTCACCCAGTTGATCATTTTTTAATTTTTTTGCATAATTATACAAATTAATGGACCAATTTTCAAAATTGTACATTATCACATGATCATGATCATGATTCAATTTATAATGATGATGATGATTATTATTGTAATGATGGATACAATGATTACTATGAACATGACAATGATAGTGATAATGAGGATAAATTATATACATCTTCTTCACCTTTTCCAATTTAATTCAAAAAAGTAAGTACAAATGATGTTATACCTTTTAAAGATTCCCAAACTAAAGTATATGATATTATTTTGTCACCTTATTTTACATTTCAAGCTCAACATAGTGATTTCATGAAAAATATAGACAATTCAATCTCTCTAACTCTCCTACTACATTTCATAATATGTCAAATGGAAACATGACTACCACTTCTTCTACCCTTGACTCCATTATTGAGAATAATGATAACATATGCATTCCACTCATAGCTAGTGAAGATACACATTGCATTTCAACTACACATGATGATAGGTTGCATAGTAGTAAAAATTTAAAATCTTCTTCTACTACTCTTCTTATTGAGCATGAAAATGGTAGTTATTTTACTCTCACATCTACAAGTGAAATAAATTTTGATTTTGATAAAACTTGGAATAACAATGATTATTATGATTTTAGTGAATAATATATTGAGTCTAGTCCTCTCTCTACTTCACCCATCTCTCATGTTGAAATTAATTGCTTATTAAATAATAATTCAATCAATAGTATGTCTTCAAATAAATTTATATGAACTTAAACTCATTTTCATAGTATACATGGTTTACATTCACATGATAAAAGTGTGTCTTCTATTCCATTGGCATGTGATACTAATTTACCGATTCAAAATATAAGAGATACCAATGAATCTCCCCCACCCATGATTACTATATTAGAACTCATTTCTCATATAAACCTCTATGATGGTGATATCCAATTTCCCTCTCACTAGGTCCAAGATATCACCCCACCAAAGGTTATGGTGAGTAAACCCACTATCTCTACAAATGTTCTCTGATGTAGTATGCTAATGGATAGAATTGATAATAATATTCAAGGTTTAAATTAACCTCTTGATGATGTTAATATACCTTCACAGGAGGTCATCTCTTTGATGCATGTGGTGGGTACTTTACAAAAAGTACACCAACTCACCTTAGAAATTAAAGCATACTATTCTTGGGTTGATTCCAATGCTATCCATGGAAACCCTATCCTGTGTGCAAAATATTCAATACAAAAGTACCAAATCATTTTCAGATACCAATATTACCAAATTTCAATGGACATGGAGACCCATACTTGCACCTAAAATCTCATAGAAATGATATGACACATGTCACTTGAAGTTTGATTCTTTTACAGTTTTCCAAAAACTCTAAAGGGTGAGGCCATAAATTGGTTCCATCATTCACTCACTAGTGGTTCATTACATATACACAATGAGTTATAAGAATTCAATCTCATACATTATATTTAAATTAAAGGACCTTGAGTCACATATGAGATGTTGCCTTCACTACACCAAGGCAAGTTATAAATA
>JARHVA010002153.1:1070000-1265000 GCA_037957365.1 Torreya grandis | reverse complement strand
TTTAGTAACTCAGACACACATTTAGGCTCTGATATACAGATACATAGATTGACTCAAATACATAGGTTTACTCATTGGCTCAGATATATAGATACATAGATTAATTCAGATATTCAAATACATATATTGCATTGGACATTTAGATACATATATTTAGTTAGTGGCTAAGATATATATATATATATATATACATATATTATCTCAAATATTTAGATACACAGATTGACTCAGATATTTAAATACACTTATTTACTTAGTGGCTTAGATATACAAATACATAGTTGACTCAATTTTTTCAATTTAATGACTCAAACACATAGTTAGGCTTAGATACATAAATTGACTAAGATATTGAGATACACATATTGACTCAGATTTCTAGGGTTCTATGATAATGGTTTATATTATCATATTTTACATAGGATTTTGACAAAGTTTTATACTCAAATTATGACTATGGGCGAATGTATATGGTACACCATAACTATACATACAAATTTATGCATATGATACATAACTACATTACTCAGATATCTAGTTTGGGGGCTTAAGGTAGGGCACATGTACTCAACCCCATAGGATTTCATCAGGTTATATAGATGGAATGGAAAATTATACCATTCTCTATGCAAAGACTACTAGATTTCACTCAAATTATCTCCAAGATGTTACCATGATTTCACCAAATTGGGTCATATATCTATCTATAGTGATTGATCCATAATTTTCACTAGACCTAGATTACATAGGTTGAGCAACAATTTTAACTGCCAAACATATATTACATCTCAAACTCAGTTACATATCAATGTGGGTGCAATCAGGGTTTATTCTTCCACATTCATTGATTAATTCTTAGACTTAGTTACATATCAGAGTGGGGGCAAGAAAGGATTGTTCCTCTACATTCATAGATTACTTCTCAGACTCAGTTACATATTAGAGTGGTGGAAAGTAGGGCTTGTTCCTCCACATTCACAGATTACTTCTTAGAGATAGTCACATATCATAGTGGGGACAAACATGGATTCATTTCTCACAATCTATTTGGTTAGTCAAATTTAGTATAGAGGAAACCCACATTATGGATTTTCTCTTCACAATTAGTATTCTAGATGCATGTTCATTTCTCTGGATAAGAAGTGGGTTGGGTCCAAAACACATCCACACAGGTAAGTATAAGTACACTTTTTTATTTTACTTTTACTCTACTACTCTAATTTCCACTGAATTACTAGAATTAAAGGGGGGGAAATGTATACACCCTAATTTAGTCAAGAAACACAAGTACTATGTCTTTTGTATCTCTTTCATAGGAAACTCTTAATGATGAATGGAGATCTTGTTTGCATGGTCGCTTTGATCTCTTCATCATTTTTATGATTTGTCTTCCCATACTTTTTCACCTCCAATGGTCTTATGTCATGCTTATCCCAATCATAGGGGCCCTTGGCCTATTTTTTTCAATCATAACCTACTTTGTTGCCTATAGGACAATATCATAACTCTAGATAATAGCGCATCACATTAGTGTCAACCTTAGGGATATTGTCTAATAGTCATATATTTAGCTCATTTTAGGTCCTTACCCTTCTTTGAGTCTCTTCTTATGATTTTATCTATCTTTTCATTTTTTCATCCAGCGACCAAACATCTTACATTTAAATTCAAATTCTTTCTATATAAATATCCTCACAAGGCATTCTAAATCTAGAAATTACTACTTTAGCACATAATTACACAAAAATCAATCAATAATATAACTCAACACTTTACATATTACTCAACATCACACATAGATCTGCATGCTTGATCAAAGAAGGGCCTAAGTGAAAATCATTCTAGCATACTGTGCACATTGATTATGCACATTATCTAAGGGAGAATTACATGTTATCTAAGATCCATGTCATTACAGTTAATGTAGGAAATATCTATAAAGTAGGGGTTCTATATTTCATGATCGTAAAATCCCACAACCCACCTTTTCCACTTTTATTTACATTTTCTTCTATTGTTTTGTGTAAGTGTTCATAAGGGTTTTGAAGGAAAATCAACCAAGCAATGACATAAAATAATGATCAAGAGTTCCTAAGCACATTTAAAGAATCCATAAAAAATCTTGCAGCATCCCTAGGAGTCTCAGGCCCCCTGTCCATAAAAGGAAATTAGTGTAGTGCCTTTTGTTGAGGTATGTTCCTATTGATGGTTTTGAAGCATTGTCATTGTTATTGATTTCAAAGTCAAGACAAATATCAGATATGTCAAGATATGAGTTGAGGCCATGCATGGTGAGATTATATGTGTCAAATAAGTCTCATGACAAGAGAAAATTTGAAGGCAATCTCTTATCTCTCTATTGAGATATAATTCAAAGGTAACCTCCTAATCCTTTTGATAATGATGGAATGTAAAATTCAAGATCATGGTACAAGGTAAGTTAATATTTTCTACCAGGTGTCTTGAGAATCTTAATCTAGCCCTAAGAGAAGGTGTAAGCATGAAGCATAGTGAGGCTTGGTTATTTATGCTAGTATAAGCATGAGAGAGAGTATAAATATGTTTAAACATGATAAAGAGGTAAATAAGCCTTCAAATGGGTTCAAAGGTCAAGGTTGAACCTTAATTCTTGCATGAAAAGACCTAGTGAGGAGGCATAGGCTTGGTATCAAGATGAGGTAAGCAGTCTATGAATTGTGTGAATAAGGATAGTAGTATGTGAGTATGGCATGGGTTCATTTGAAATTTAGATGAGTTATTAATAATAGTACATGAAATTTCAAAGTATGATCATGGTCAAAATATGACTGGGAGTTCAAGGTCTAGTATGTACAGAGACCTAGTATGGCCTAATAAGGGGTCAAGTTATTTTTCCAAGGTGATATAGCTCTTAATAGCATTGATAGAGGTGTGATAAGTTTTTTTAAGTATGCTAACAAAGTTTGAGGTCATATCTTGAAGAGGAAAGCATGAAAATTAGTGTTAAGATCCTTTGTGTGCACATAATGGGGTGGTGTACACTTAAGAAGGAATTTCTTATGCTTCTTGGCATGTGCAACCTTTGCATGATATCGTAATTAGTTCATGAAATTTGAAGGTCCCTAGATTGATTTTTATAGCATTGGTTTTGGATTTGAGGGGAAATCCTTTATGAATTATTACTAATAAGGGAAATTGTAGACATCAAAAATCCACACACGATGATTCCAAATGTTGTAATTCCCTTGGACCACCTTAGGACCCACTAAGGACCTAACTTGATCATTCAACCCCAACTAGACCAAACACTAGTCAGTTTGACCTACATGCTAAACCCACCTTTTAGCCTAACTTCACCTTAATTCTCGACCATCGATGATCACCTTGATCATCGATGGTTAGGTTCCACCACATAAATTAACTTGTCTAACACTTCACTTTGACTTGATTTTATATAATTAAATTATCTAATTCATGTGTAAGCTAATGCATGCATGACTTAAAATAAGATAGAAAGTTAGACCTTTATTTAACACATTGTTTCACCTCTCCTTCCTTCCTATAAGAAGAGATGAGCAAGAGTTGAAAGAGGGGATCTAGGACTTCAAGAGCTTTTACATCTAGAGTCTTTTTTTAGGTCACTTCTTCCAACAATCCAGCCATCACAATAGAGAGCTGACTTACCACTGCCCCTCAATCAATAGCCAAGTACCATTACTCTACCAAAATCATGTCAGACTCTATCAATGAACCAACCACCTCAACCATTCATTTGACCAACCTCTAGCAAGCTAAGTATTTGTCTTCAATCTATCAATTACTTTGTTCCCATTTCATAGTTAGCCCAACATAAACCAACCTCTCAAAATTACTTTCTATTTGTCTTCAATCTATCAATTAATTTGTTTCCATTTCATAGTTAGCCCAACATAAACCAACCTCTCAAAATTACTTTCTGTGATCCTATCAGTTTGACCCTTTTATTACCCAAACCCAATACACAATAATCATCGATGGTCATCCTGACCATCGATGGTCTGTCCAACCACTAAAGGTCACCTCAACCACTGATTGTTACCTCAACCACTGATGGTCACTATGGTAGAGAATAAAAAGCCATTTTCACCCGCCTTCCCTCAACCAAATACAAATTTCTTTTTAGTTATCTATTTTTAGACCCCCGACCTATTTTTTGAATCACACCTAACCTATTTAGGATTAGTATTAACCCACTTATTACTAAATTAGTCATTTTATTTATCGAGCATTTCTTGTATTCAATTTCAGTAGATTTTGATTATTAATGCAAGTACTTTATCTTCTATTTTATAAAATTAATTGTTTAAAATGTGTGGATTGATAGCCCCTGAGGAAGCTCTTGCTTCCAAGATCTAGTTAGTGCTAGACAATCCACCCAGATATCTATCTAACCAACCATTTAGTTTAGTGTTGTATTTTTTGCAGGTCATCCTCCCAAGCCAAAGAGGAGATCTCTAAAATTATCTGATTTAATGTGTGCACAATTAAAATAATTTTTTCAACCATACCCTTATCTAGTTTCATCTTCTTCCTTTCTTGAAATATAAAGTTGAAATTATCCAAAACATTCTGGCACATCCGGTGGGACCAAGGTATACTTTAAGAAACCCCTCCTTTAGAAAAGGTGTAAACAATTGGCGAAAGGTGTAAAATACTTGACAAAAAAAATTATTTTTTGTGGCAAAAAAAATAGTTTACAAAGAAAAAATAATAATATCCATTGGCGAATCATTCATAGTCTCTCAAACAATGTGTAAAATTTGGGCGAATTGTGTTATTTTAAAACCACAAAAAAATTATACATTGGCGAACAAAAAATAATAATCATAGTAAAATTTTAATTTTTTGGGCACTGGGAATGGGGTGGGATCGGCTTGTGGCACTTTGCGAGAGATATTTTCATACTATTTAATCATGCATACATCCCTTCATGTAGCCTTCATACCTCCTATGATGTCTCCTTGAAGTCTTGAAACCCTAAAATATGGCTAAGTTTGAAACCCTGAAACCCTGGAATCTAACTAACTCTGAAATATGATAGGATCCACCAAAACCTAGAATTTGCATTATAGCTCCTAGCGGTCTGAAACCCTTCTCAAACATCCTGAAAGTATATAAATAAAATATAACTTAAAGTATAAGAAACTAGATGTCCATTTGTTCGGTTTGAAAAAAAAAGGGTTATTCGGTCAAGTTCCACCGCACAAATTTGGTCCATGCCATTTGTTCGGTTCGAACCGAACATCAGCCATGTTCCGTCGAACATGGTAACTATGATTGAATGTCTCATTGCTATTTTCTTGAATTTAGATTTATACATATTACAAATGAAAGTGTGTTGGCGAAATGAGCCAACTCCTCCACTTCCCATAACGTGAAACCTGGTGAACATTCCACAATAAGTGTTACCTGGTCGACTGTGTGAAAGGCGAATACCGCCAGGGAAAAACTCAAACGTAACATTTGCCTTGGCGATTACAATGCTAGGTAACCAGGTAAACCCAACAAAGATTGGCGACTAGGAAACCATGGAAAGGCTCAAAAATTGCCAAAAATAACACTAGCAAAATGTCAAATTCGCCAAAATATGAAAATTTGCCACTATATTATTCCCTGTACCGGGACCCTCAAGTTTTTTTCTTGGGTTCATAGTTACATCTAAGTGATTATTCTTCTTATTTTATACTTATTTAAGTAAAATCAAAATTTATTTTTGGCTTAAAATTAACCTTTCATACATTATTTTCTTGCATAATTAGCTCACATAGCTTAATTAATAAGTTAAATCAACCGTAGACTCACTTCTTTGCACACACAGACCAAACCACTTACACAAAATAAAACATTGTAACACTTGACATAAGGCCCAACTAGGGTTTTATCTCCTAGTGGTAACCTTCATCCATTGGCTATACCACTTGAACATCATTACCAAGGAGAGAAACCAAAACTTAGCTCTCTGTTTGAGTAATAAATTTAGATATTGGTATATACTGGCTAAGCACCCAACACCCTTATCTCTACAGTGTGTGAAGTGAGGGAGTAGGCCCCAATATCAATCCATATACTAATTTCCAATCTAGATCCATTTGAGAGCCTAAACTACCTGAAACCAACCATAGACTTATTTTCTAGTACCTTCTCTACAAACCAAGTTGAGTCACATAGTTTATTAAAAGCTTAAAGAATAATCCACAAGAGAGACAAAAATAACCTCAATATTTAATGTAATATAGTGTATGTTATATCTTCTTTGAATTATTTCTGTCTTCTATTTGTTTGAGTTGTGAGGAATATAACTCCCCTTGGAAACCTTCTACCATTTTGCCTTCATCCACCTCATCTCCACTACATTGTTCAATGGATATCCCTCCTATATTTTCTCTAAGAGACACAAACTTTTTTAAACTCATAAAAGACAAACACCTTTCCTTGAAATGTTACCTTGCATCTTGATCCACTTGTGCTCCCAAACTTACGCTTAATCAACCCAACCTTACCTACCATCAACCCAACCTTACCTACCTTCAACCCAACCTCAACTATGAGTAACCCAACATCACACACAACCAACCCAACCTTATGTACATTCAACCCAACCTCAACTATGAGCAACCCAACCTCACCCATAACCAACCTAGCCTTACCTACCATCAACCCAATCTCACCTATAACCAACCTAAGCTCACCTAAAACCAACCCAACCTTACCTGTAATCAATTGAACCTTAACTAAAACTAATTAATGACCTTTCAAAACCACTTGATCATCATCTCAACCAACCAATAACCTTTCAACCCTTATTTTACCCTTGTCATAAACTACCTCAACTATCTCAACCTCAGCAATCTTTGGGTTACCTATCCCAACCATCATATCAATTACCTCAACTGTATCAAAATTTTGATTACCTACCTCAACCATCATATAAATCACCTATACCCCCTTTGTGGTAACCTTATTTATCTCAAAACCAAGACTTGGGTTGTCCCCTTATTCATACCACCCACAACTATCAAACTAACCACTATCAACTTACTTTATCAATCTCATAAAATCAAACCAATAATCATCCAACCAACAACTATTGAAAAAAAATTTCTAACCAATCAATCTTATCACCCTTACCAATGTTATCAAACCTATCAAATCCAACCAATAACTATCAACCTACCATATTGAACTAGCCAAACTTTTTAAGCCACCCAACCATATCAAACCTACCCACCATATCAACCATGTCAAATCTATCAAATACCTCAACTTTACCTAACCTCTCAAACAAACCTACCTTATATACATTATCAAACCAACCAAACTTTTCAAACCCACCAATCTTATTAAACCAACCAACCTCACCAAATCAAACCAATAACTATCAACCAAATTTTTCTAAGCCACCAACCTTATGAAGCATACCCAACCCATCAAATCACTCAAAATTGTCAAGTCAATCCAACATATTTGACCAACCAAATTTATGAAACCAACCAATTAACTCTCAACCTCAAGAGATATTGGTGCACCCTCTTCCTAGGCATTATACCCCACTAGGGGAATCATCATATGACTCAATCTTTAACAAAATTCTAAGGTCTTATGTAATTATACTTCCTCAAATGAAACCTATCAATGCTTCTCTTCCAAAACCCATTTGGTTTATAGAGAACGATTTTTTACGTATCATTTCACAAACATGTGGTAGACAGATGTGGGTATTTTAAGATGATCATCCAAAACCTTATCGATCAAAAAGAGGTTCCAAAGGATATTCTAAGTGTTCCCCCCAACCTATCCTTGAATGTCTTCAAGTAATAAATCATTTAACCTCTTTTTATACCCATTATTATGTAAACCCATAATCAAAGCCCTCAACACAATGAGGTCCCTTCATTAGATTTGGTCTTTAGTGCATCTATAACTAGGGACACCATAATCGAGACCCCAACTAATCCACTTGTTAATCGAGTGCACCCTTTTTAACTTAATTTTGAAATAATCACCAAGGAAGAATCAACATTAAACCAACCACTTGTTGACCAAGAAGAGCCTTATCAACTTTCCTTTAAAACCATCATTAAGGAAACCAACCCACCTCTTCCACTTCCCCTTTAATGGAGCCAGCCCAAACTCAAAACACCTCGCCTATAACTAAATCCAACCTAGCCTCAACTAAAATCAAACCCATTCAATTCCTCTATATTTTTTTAGTTTTCATCTACCTAATGACATTGTCACCTTCTTTATAAACCAAATCTTTGTCATTCTCTATAAACCAAATCATTTTCACCAAATCTTTGTCACCAAATCTTTTTCTAGTTTTTTGGTTTATAGAGTTTGAGTTTGATTTTAGATTTCATTTAACAGGGTAAAATATTTGTCACCTTACCTTACCAAATAAACCAAATAAAAAAGCAAACCCAACCAATAAGTTGAATCATTCACCCATCCCACCTCCCCTAACCAATCAAACCAACCTCTAAACCAAATTAATCAACCATGATCAACCCAAATTTTAATCCAAACATAAGTAACTTATATATCAATAAAAAGCAAAATTAACCCTTCATTCAAGATTTTTAAAATGTTGGCTACCCTTTTATCTAAGCTACACACATTTCACCTAAGCTCCGTCATGGAAACAATCTGACTCTCTTGTCCAAGCCACCTCTATTTCAGGATGATGTTCTCAACATTATTTCTAGACCTCAAACCTACCCAAATCCAACCCAACAATGTTTCCCTCGCCATAGCACCATAACAAAGATCCTTCTTGAACCACCACCTACAAATTTAATTCCAAACTAACAACTAATAACTAACAAACCTTGGGAGGCAAATGAAGTCATATTCATCTTTCCTAAACCCTCTTTACTAACCCATGTATTTACCTGGGAATCATTTCCTACCTCAACATTCAAGAAAAGAGCATCGAGGGAAATTATTTCTCCAAAAGCTTCAACCAAGCAATAACCACAACATTAACTAATGACCAAACCAACCCTTGGTACCTACCATCAACCCAACCTTACCTATAACCAAACCAACCTCACCTATAACCAATCAAATCTCGATACCACCAAACCAACCTTAAACTTAAACAAACCTTAACTTTGACTAACCTTTTATCAATAACCCAAACCAACACCTAAATCTACCTAACCAAACCAAAAACCAACAAACATTTTTGCTAACCAAAGTTTATCCATAATTACCTAACCAACCTTGCCTTTTCTACTTTGTCCAACCTAGAGTCTTGTTTTCATCTAATCAGTTGTTAAAAAGTAACTAGGGGACCTCTTCTCTCCTGATTGGATCAAACTATTTACATGTAAGTGTGGATCTGGGGCATATCAGAACCTAAACCCCTTAATGATTTGCATTTGTATCTTTAAACTAGGTTTTTTGTCATCTTGTGTCTCACTTAAGCTCATTCCTTATTTTCATCCACCTTCATTTCCTTATTTTAAGTATAATCAATTAAAATAGGATCATGTGATTATCCATCACAACTTTAGCCTAATCCTAAGCATGGGTACCATGAATCTACCTATGGAACGATTCTCATGGACACTTTTTTCCCCTTATAGGACAAATCCCTATGGTCATTGTCATTTAAACCTCTTTCACCCATCATTCACCTTCTTATGTTATGGTTTTGCCTCTATAAAGGAAAGCCTTTCAACTTATATAGACTAGTCCATATCTAAACTAGCATAACATTTAATTTTGGATACCAAATATCACTTGGGTCAAGAATCTCTAGGATGATAGATTGCTCCTTTAAAGGATAGCTACCCAAAACTATCAAAAAATTTCTTAGAAAGGTAGACTACTCCCTCAAAGGATAACTATCAACATAAACAAATCCAAATCTTAGACCACTCCTTTGAAGGATGGATAAGTCAATTTTTTCAATAAATCACTTGAAAGCTTCCAGCACTGATCAACTTTCAAAACCCATGAAATAACAACATCAAAAGACCCAAAGTCAAAACTCAAAAATAAAACAATCCCAAACAATCTTCAACGTGCTTTCACATAATGTTTGTAGACTTCCTACCTTGACCAATCTACACCAAACTTAGAACATGGACTTGTTTATAATGATTCTTAGGTCACCTATAGGAGGGGTAAGCCATCGCCACAAGAAGGTTACACTACCATTTAATCACCTACCACTCATCTCCACCTTTCATCCTCTACTAAATCAAGGGATTTTGAGCTTACTTGACACTACGTGATCGAGCTACTTATTTTAACCAATGAACTAGCACCAATGCAATGTATGAAAGGGGCTTATGTTCTTAATCCCACCCATCTTACCATTATGGTCTTTGCCAACTAGAGTGTTTCAACCCCTACTTTCATGACCACTTACAAAGGCAATGTCTTCCCCTCTTGGAGTCATTGAAACCTAGCCAAACCTTTTAAAACAAACAAAAACATTACCATAACCAAACCATCAATCAAAGATCACCTTTTCTCCACTACCAAACCACTGGAGATAACCTTCTCCAACTAACTAACCAACCTACCTACCTACTAACCATGAACCCATTGGAGAGAACCTTATCCACCACCCATCCCAACTAATTAACCTTAAATTGGTCATCTTGACCCACCTTTCTCACTTTTTGTGACCCAAATTTGCCTTGGTCATTTTGATCCCATCATTTATGTTGTTGTTTTTGATGAACTTACACTACTTTTGTGCATTGACCATTTAGGTGCTTCAGAGGATGTCCCTTTGCGGTCTTGACACCTACAACCATTTTTATCTTCTCAAGATCACATCCTACCTTGGATACCTACAAATACATCAACTTTACCTAGGAGACTTGATTTTATGGGAGTAAACCATATCAACTATGCCTAACATTATGTCCTAGTTACCCCGTCACTTGTCCTTATAGTACCAACCTTGTTTTACTAACTTACCCCAAACCCCCAACCATTATAGATTACCCTTCTCCATAAAAAACCATAAACATCCACATTACCTCATCATGGGTCCTTCTATCCTGACTATCTCACATTTTACAATGACCTTACCTTGGTCTTTTTAAATACACTGATAACAATTTCCATGTTGATCTTTTATGAAATTTCATTACCTTATGCACACCCAACCAACTTGTTTCTTCTCGAGAGAACTTTCTACCTTGAATACCTATGATTATACTAGACTAATTTATGTCTTCTTGGGAGCAGTTCCTACCTTAGATACCCTTGAAAACATAGGCCTTGCTTAGGAGACTTGCATTTATGAGTGTACCCAACTGCCTTGCCTTGGATACCTAACTTCACCCTGACCCTCAATCACTGATGGTCACCTTAACGATTGATAGTCACCCTGACCATCAATGGTCAAGTTCCATAATATAAAATAGCTTATCTAACCCTTCACTTTGACTTGCTTTTCTATAATTAGATCATCTAATTTTTCTGTGAGCCAATGCATGCATCAATTAAAATTAGACAACAAGTTGGACTCCTTGTTAACACATTGTTTCACCTCTCCTTCCTTCTTATAAGAAGAGAGGTGAAAGAGGTGAAAGAGTGGATATAAGAATTCAAGAGTTTTTGCATCTAGAGTCTCTTTACATGTCACTTCTTCTAGTAATCCAATGATCCAACCATCATGATAGTAAGTTGACTTATCATTATTCCTCGATCAATAGCCAAGTATAATTACTATATTTGGAGCATGCCAGACTCTAGCAATAAACCAACCACCTCAACCATTCATCCAACTAACCTATGACAAGCTAAATATTTATTTTCAATCTGTCAATTACTGTGTTTCCATTTCATAATCAACCCAACATAAACCAACCTCCTAGAATTGCCTTCTATGATGTTGTCAATCTAACCTTTTTATCACCCAAACCCAATACACAATAACCACTAATGGTCATCCTGACTGCCGATGGTTTGTCCAGCCACTAACGATCACCTTAACCACTGATGGTCACCTTAATCACCAATAGTCACATCAACTGCAAATGGTCACTATGGTAGAAAATAATAGCAAGCCATTTTCACCCACCTACCTTCAACCAAATCCAACTTAAATTTCATATATCTATTGATATACCCCCAACCTATTTTTTGAAGCACACCTAACCTATTTAAAATTAGTATTGACCTACTTATTACTACATTAGTCATTTTATTTATCAATCATTTCTTGTATTCAATTTTTGTAGCTTTTGATTATTGATGCAATTACTTTATCTTTTGTTTTATATACTTAATTGTTTAAAAAATGTGGATTGACAACCCTCGAGGAAGCTCTTACTTCTAAGATCTAGCTAGCACTAGGCAATCCACCTAGCTATCTATCTAACCAACCATTTGTTTTAGTATTGTATTATTTGCAGGTCATCCTCCCAAGATAAATAAGATCTCTTTACAATCATATAATTAAATTCATGCACAACCAAATAAGTTTTTCAACCATACCTACATTTAATTTCTTCTTCTTCCTTTTTTGAAATATAAAGCCAAAATTCTTTGAAATAGAAACCATTCAAAACCCTCCTAAAACCCTCATAATGACCTAATAGGAAATTATTTTATCGATTATGGCTCATAATGATTTTTTTGACCTATTTTTATGTTTGAAACATGTAAATGACTCTTTCAGGTTCCTCCAGGTGGTTTTGGTTTCTCACAAGAGTGAGTAGAAGCTACAAGAAACATCTTGTTTCTCAAAATTTTAATGTAACAAGTAGGGTTGACTAGGTCAAAACATGAAAATGGATGGAAGATGATTTATGAGACTTATACTTTATGATCATGTAATTTTTTGATCAGGTTTTAGACATAAATGTGTTAAACTGGTCATAGAAGTTGGCCTATTGCTAAAAAGGCCTAGAAAGCAAGATAATGAGATAACTAGCCAATAGTGAGAAAGAGATTAGGGATTGGTTGTAAAGGATTAGGTATGGCTCCAGATACATGAGGTCATTTTTTAGGACCTGTAACTCATATACCATTTATTTATAATTTTTGGTGATGCACACAAACATGCTAAAATTTGTTTTCAAAGTGATCTGTCTAACATAGTGAAGTCTATGTAAGGTGAAAATGTGAGATTGGTTTGTAAGAATAATATGGATATTAACAATTTTAATATATATTTTAAAATATTCTTGAAGGATGTTTAAGGTTATTTTAAATCCATTTTAATATCATAAAATTCTTTCCACAAGTGTTCTATGACATGATCTTCTAGATTGTGTTTTTGATGCTACAAGCAGTTTTCTATGTGTGAGTGAGAATGTTGGCTATGAGTATTTTTTCATAGTGTTGAAGAATAAAATTAACATGAGGTTGTTATATAGGTATTATAGGTTCATTTAAACACATTTTTATGCATAAAAAACTCCTATTAAGGTGTGAAAAGTTAAAGGTTCTTGAGTGGGTTTTTGAGGCATATGTGCAGTTTTGAGTGAGCATATAAAGTTGATCAGTTAAAAGTATTTTACCCTATTTGATGAATTATAATGGACATGATGTTTAACCTAAATTCATGTATATTCTATCCATGTGATTTTTTAGTATGTTTATGTGGAAAATTTGAGTATATGATTCATATTTTTAAGATAGACTTTTTTTACAGTAAGAAGGCCTAATGGTGAATACACCTAATTGGGTGGTTCTATAGACACCTAAATTTGGCCACCAATAACCTCCAATCAGGGTTTTGACCATTTTCTACCTAAAGCACAAAATTTGGCTTAAAAACACTAAAACATGATAAAATATATGAAATTGACATATTCAAGTGCCAATTTTCGCTAGAGTATCATTAATGGGGCAGTGTAATTTATGGTCCAACTAACTTTGATCAGTTCATTTTGAATCAAAATGCTAATTTTGCACCTAGGTGCTCTGGACTGATCTTTCCTATCAAATATCTTGCATGAGATGCTTTCCTTTATTATTTTGTGTTGGTAACATCCTAAATGGGATAATGGATCCAACACATCTGACATTGCATTTTAATTCCAATGCAGTCAAATTTTGGACCAATAACAAGACATTCTGATCAATTTGAGTAATTTGTGCACAAAGTGATTAAAAAAGCTTAAGATATAATTAATTAAAATCAAGGCCTAATTAATAATTCCATGGAAACTTGTTGAATAATTGTTCTTATAAATGAATATCATATATCTACATCATCAGGTGACATCATTTCTTGGGAAGACATCTCTAGGCCATAAATGCCATAAATATTAGGATTCATGCCTCCCATGCCTCATCAAAGCCCTCCATGCCTCTTAATTTTTCCTCTATCCCAAATATTTATGAGCCTATTTATCAAATTTAATTTTATAATTGGATTAATCCTTAGCCACACATCTCAATCTTGAGATGGATAGTTTAGGTTGATTCTGATCAATCTCAAAAATCTATAAATAGGAGGCCTTACCACATTAATTTTAAGCTTGATTTGTGCAAAGTTATAATGCAAGATTGGTTCTAAAAGCTTCATGCAAACTAGTGTTACCATGACAAATTGATTCCATGCCAATCCAAAGCCAAAGCCAAAGGTGCCAAGGAGAGATGGAGGTAGCCAATCTTCTATTGATGAGAACTTCATGAGCACAAACCGAGCAAGACAATTGAAGAATAATTTTAGAGCATCAAGGAAGGTAAGGAATGTGTGTTTTCTTACATTTTAGTTGTGCTTTATTCACCAAGTTCACCTTAGTAACTAGGCATGAAGATTTTAGTTTAGTGTGTTTTTTGTCAATTTGTTTTGATCATTTGGTCACTAACACAACACTAATCTCCTCTTCTTAATGAAATTCCTAGTTCACATAATGGTGTGCTCGGTGGGACCTTCCTAGCTTCACAAGAATGGTCACAAAGATCTTTCAAGAAACCTACTAATATTTTTCTTGTAGAATATTGGAGTAAGGAGCCAAAAAGAGTGAAAAAATTAAGTAAAAAATGTTTTTATAGAAGTCACGTGTTTGTTCTTACTCAGTCACGGTATTATCTTGTAAGTAGCGGGATTGTTATTTAGACTAGCGGTATTGTACTTAGCCATTTTTATTTTTGGACTAACTTTGTTTTTTTGTGTAGGGTCGATAATACCACTACTGACTTAGTCACAAGATTGCTCTGTAATTGATGGGGTTACTTAATTGAGTCACGGTATTGTCTAACCGTTAGCGGTTAGTGACAATACTATGAATTGCTAAGTAATGAGATTATCTTGCTACTAGTGGGATTGTCATTCAGAGTCATAGTATTGTGACTAAACCACATATGGCTAAGTTACAATACCAAAACTCTTATAGTTATGAGATTATCCTGCAAGTAGTAGGATTGCTCTATGGAGTAGTGGTATTGCACCACTAAGACAACTCGAGACTTTATTTTTCAAAGTTTATTATTTCAAACTCAAAGTATCTTCAAAGCTAAAGGACATACTAATGTTTTTGTTGTAGGACCAAGCCAAAGATTTGCTAAAACAAGCTTTTTAGACTTTTTTATATGTAAAATTAACTAAGAAATCTTTATTTTGGTGTGTATGAAAACTTTTTAGGGTGATTTCTTAAGCAAATTTCATGTTTTTCATTCAAAGTTATAATTAATACCAAGGGTTCAAATGAACACCACCTCATCTTCCAATTGGGCTTAAAAATGAACTCACCTTTCTAAGCTATTTTTTTTGCATTCAATTATTTGTTTAAAGTTAGATTTTTGTTTAGCAAAGAGAGGGATACCATGTGTATGCTCTTCCATTTGTCCCCTTTAGGGAACCCTTAGAATCACTCCTTTTTAAAATTACCTATTCCAAGGCATATAAATAACGTCATCTAAAGCACTCCCTAAAAACTCATCAAAGTTTTGGTGACGTTGAAAAGGACCCTAAAGTCTTTCTATTTTATGGTTTCTTTATTTTTATGTAAACTTGGCTTACGAGGGGGACTTCATCACCTTCCACAAGTTTTTTAGGGAAGATTTGACCCAAGGTTTCACCTCCTAGCATTGAATTCATTTGGATCCATATTATAGTTGCACATGGGATGTATCTAGATTTAGACATTGCACTACACTGAGTGAACAACATGATATAGTGGTTGTAAAAAGGACTAGACTTTTTACAACTATCCATTGCCATGGTCACCCAATATTTGTGCTTGTCTTTTTCATAATTTAATGTGAAAGTCATTGTGCAATTGATTCCCCTAGAATGTTTAGAAACTTGTAGATCTTAGAAAAATCCTCACTTGCCACAGAAGTATTGTTGGTATATGGTGCGCCTCAAGGTCCATGTCGTAGTACTATCATTTGAGAGAAGGGGGGTGTAAAAACCTTACTATATAATGCACATTTAATTTTGGATGAACACTTAAAATCATCTCAAATGATGTATATTGATGGATTCCAACAATACCAAAAAACTTTGTCAGTTTAGAGTTTAAGAGCGATTAATCAGTTGAGTTTTATCCTAGATTAAAGTCTTGTTTGAAGTCAAAACTTGGTGTAAACAAATGATGCAAACCAAAACACATGGTCCTCATTTTAATTTGAAAAAAGAGGTGTTATGCTTCCCATGTAAAGTCATCAAATTTTCCTTGTTCAAAGTTCATCAAAACTTGGGAGTCATATCATCCACTTTGGCATAGTTATGTTACCTAATTGAGTCTAGACCTTTGCCAAAGTTTTTTAAGTTCTTCATTTATGATCTAAATTTGAAATTGCACCTTTATAATTTCATAGGGTTGATGTGTTAAGTGGATTCACCATTTGCACTAAACTTGAGATAACTTAGGTTCAATTTCCAATTTGGGTTGAAGGCCATCTAAGACTCATGATCGTTATCACCACTTGATAGACTTAAGCCATTTTATGCTAAAAATTTGCACTTTGAGTCTATGTACCATAAAATTTTGAGTCAATAAATATAGTGTTATGTTGTCAAATTTGTGGGATACTATTTTTGACTTAGAGAGTTTTTGAAACAAACATTTTTTCACATCTTTTGGGTAGTCTAGCATTTTTATGCTGCCTAAAACATTTTAGCTATTGTTTCATAGAACCTCTTGCATAGAGTTCAAATTTATTCCTATATTTTTAGACCAATCTGAGTGTACCTTTTGTGAACCTTTGTCTAGCATAGTTACATTATTCACTTTTTGTCTAGCTTATTTATCAAAAGAACCAAGTTTTATACCATTATTTCTGAGACAAAATGAACTATCTCTAAAATGCCTTTTGTTTCATATCTTATACTTAGTTGGTTAAGTTTATATCCAAAACTCAAATGCATAGTATTTTTTAGAAGTGTTTCAAATCTGTTAGATTAAAAATAATTGTTATTTCAAAGTTTAGCTTTTGACACTGTTTGGCCAAGAGTCCTAGCACATGCCTTGTTTGAGCATAGATTTTGATGTCGTGTTTGGTCAAAAGACCTAGAAAATTTTGCTTTTCCTAGATTACACTGATTTGAAACACTTCAACCTTAGACTTTGGCTTTTTAATTTTTGGTCTATTTACTTACTTTTCTTTGTGTGAATAGTAAGGCATCAGATACTTAACGCTAGCTTGTTTCTTCACAAATCGTTGCATAAACCTTTTTGATACTTTTGACGAATCTAGACCAATTTTTAACATCATCTATTTTAGACATTGCCCTCCCTTTCTATCATAAAGCATTGACTATGGATCCCAACATGTGTTCCTACACTCATAGTGGACTCATGTACAATCCAAGGATTAGTAATGTGGTTGCACATGAAGAAATGGTGTAATACCCCTATGAAGATAATATTGCTTATGAGATGGATCCTTATCCCTCTTATAATACTCAATTAAGGGAACAAAGACAAGATCCTTTGGTTAACTATTTGGTTAATACACCACCTAATTCAAAACAAGACCAAGAATAAATCGCATAATACCTAGCTACAATACCCACAACTGATGAACTAGTTCTTCAAAAACCATACTCTACTAATGTGCCTTCCACATATGATCCATTTTGGTTTGAGCATTATTTATTGGAGAATAAAGATGAGATTTTGGTTAGATCAATAAAGGTAGGGGCCAAGTTTCCATCAAACTTCCCTCATGAGAATTTACCAAGCCTAGTAAGAATGCCCCACAACATAATTTATGATCAACAAGCTTCTTCTAGCAATCCTTTGGCTCTATTCCAGAAAACATATATGCACCCTAATCTACCTAATAAAGGTAGACACCTCATGGAAGACTAGTTTAATCAAATGTAGACAACATATCAAACCTACTTGAATCTAACACATAATTTCAATCAAATTACCATGGTGAGTAAACCTCTTATTGACTTAGTTCCTTCAATAGGAGTTTTGATAGAGTTAACTGGTCAAAACAATCAGAGTTTAGACCCATTCGTGAAAACACTTAAATATATAACTTGATACATATGCCCATTATTGAATAAGTGCCTTTTGATTCTACATAAAATAATGAGTAAAATATAGTGGATAATGTGCAAACAATGTCCAATCCAAATCAAAGTCATACTGATGCACAAACAACTAGTCAACAACATGTGCCTATCATTAATACCATGAGTGGATCATCATACAACGAATACAAGCCTCTATACCCCAACTATCACCACATACTTCCCAAACTCAATAGGCTACTTCCTCAAGTGTACAACCAACAGGATTAGGTAGTCAACCAACAACCAATGTCATGCCAAAACAACTAAATTTCACGAATCTTACTCCTCCTCAATAAGAGACAAGTAGTATTCCACAACAATAGCAATAATCTAGTGTACCAATGTAATAGAGGATAAATATATTTCCACCTCAACAAGGGGTAACTAATATTCCACCTTGTTAGGTAGTGGCAAATATACTTCCTCAGTCACAGACCAATGTACCAATCCAAAACCAAATGATGGCTAGCCAACAAAGTGTAGATATTGGTTAGTGATAGATGTCAAATATTTAACATGATTTCAATTCCTAATAAGGATTTGTACAACAAGGAGGCTCCCATGTTTCTCAAGTACCTACTAGACAATAATCAGTTTAAAATGTGCCACAAGCTCAGAGACAGGGTCTTGGTCTACAAGTTCTCACTCATAAACAAGGTTTGATTAGTCGACAACATGTCCCTTTACAACCACAGTAGGAATAGTGTAGTTATATCCCTCTATCCCAACCACAAAATCATCCAAGTCAAACCTTTATCACCAACCCAAACTAGAATATCATACAACCAAATGTACAATTCCGAGTACATCCTATTTAATGTATGCATATTCCTAGTCTATTTTCCAACCAAACCAATGTACCCCAACAAATATCTCCATCATACCCTGGTCAAATTGTCCTTCTTGTGACCTCCTAACCATCTACCCAAACCAATCTTATCCCTCAAACCAATGTTCCTTTCAATTTCCTATCCCAAGAATTACAATAGATGAAGGATGCAATTGTTACCATTCAAGCTAGGAAACATACTAAAAAGTTTAAGTTGGATGACATGTGTTATTATCCATTCAACATGGAGTACTTATAAATACCATTTCATCCAGGATATAAACCACTAAAATTCAACAAATATAAAGAGAAAGGTGACCCTAAGGCCCATTTAAATGAGTTCTTTGTCACATGTCAACCAATGGCATATAATGATATATATCTTTTGTTTTTGTTTCCAAGGAGCTTGGCCGGACAAGCCTTGGAGTTTTTTTTAAAGTTGCCCGAGAATTCAATAACAAATTTTGATGATCTTTCTGATATGTTTGTGCAACACTTCTCCTATAATCTTGAACATGAGATTTCATTGGTTGACTTAACACAAGCAAAGCAAAAAATTGGTGAGGATTTTACAAGTTATCTACAGTGATGGAGGGCCTTTGCAAGCCAATTTACCCATAGTTTACCATATAAACAATTAGCCACCATGTTTACTAAAAATTTGCATAGTGAGATAGCTTATCATCTGGAACTACAATGTGCACATAATTTTAAGGTGATCATCGACAAAAGCTTGTTAATTGAGTGAGCTCTTATTATTAAAGGGATCATCAAGCTTACATCAAATAATCAAAATCAAGGTACCAATCGGGGAAGTAGCCAAAACCAACATCCAATTCAAGCACAAGCATCAAAATTGACATAGGCCAATAACCAAGAAAGACCAAAGCAATTCAACCATAATAATAATGTCGTGGGTAATGGAGTAACTGAGTCATGTCATGTCCAAACAATGCAAACATCATCTACACCACCTTTTCAGCTTACTCCTACCCAAAAACCTCTCCCACCAATGCCACAATCACAATAATTAAGACCCATACAACAAATAAAATAACCCTTACCATTGAAACCCCCTCCTCTAAGGAGAACTATGCCTATGCATCATGTCTTTAGTGATCTAGGCAAGTCTATTGGGTCTGTATTTCACAAACTTACCACTACTAATCTGATTAGCTAGCTTATACCAAAGCATTATTCACAAAGCATTCCTTATCCTGATTGGTACCATGAAAATGAATTCTGTGAATATCATTAGGTCAATAGACATAATCTATGAATATGTGTGAAAATCAAGCATTTAATCAAGAATATGTTGAAGAATGGGGATATAACAGTAGATAATGGTGCTTTCACTTCCAATCAAACTCTTATGATTTATCAAAACCCCTTTCCCCAACATAACAATCAACAACAATAGAATAACTATCAACAACAACAACACCAGATAGTGCAATAATAAAATCAACAGTATTAAAATTAAAGGTTGAACCAATAAAACTAGTAGAACCAACAGAATCAACAAAATCAACAATAGAACCTACAATGTCAAAATAATTGAAAAGACCAAGGTCAAAATGGTCACAACCAAAAAACCTACCATGTAGTCAAACATGACTACAATAGGGTTGTACGCCATATTACAAGGGTAGTGTTAATACCATCTCCATTAATCCTAGACCAAGCGTTAATTAATCTAGACCATTGCTAAACAATAATATTCAACCACATTACATGGATAATCCTTCTTTGACCTGGGATAACACATAGGCAAACCAAAAAATTGGGACTTCTATTTTTGGACCTTACACATATAACTCACCCTTGCCATGTGACCATATACAAGTGCACTGGCAATTGAGACTAGTCTTATTTGGTCCCACACTGTTCCCAACATTTGTTAGCAATAATGGTCCACTATCTAATCCTGATTATGCAATCACCACTTAGAGGTCAATGATAACTATCTTAGGCCCACAACCATCTGCTACTTTTCCTATTATCCAACCAAATATTCATCGTTAGAATAAACCATTCACTATTGACCAAGATAAGAAGTTTGATATTATGGAACAATTACAGAAGATACTAGCACACATTTCTATTTTAGATTTTCTATGAATGTCAAAAATCCACAAGAACATTTTGAATGAGTTTTTAACCTAATCCACTATTTCCAGTGACATATCCCCTTATAAATTTCAAGCTTTGGTTGGACACCTAGATCCAACCCAACAAGTCACATTCAACCAAAGTGATATGTCTTCCCTTGGCCCACTCCATAATAATCCATTATACATAGAAATTTGTATAAAGTGGCATATAGTGAAACGTGTCCTTATATATAATGGATCAGGCCTCAACATAGTGTCTTTAAAACTCATTAAGCTTCTTGGGTACACAATGGTAGATCTACAACAAGAAATGATAACTATCAACGCCCATGATAATTAGGAAAGAGAATCATAAGGCACCATTAGCTTACCAATTTTTATTGGGCCTTTGATCCATGATACACTTTGCCATGTGCTTGATCTTGAGTTTTTATCTAATATGCTTCTAGGTAGGCCTTGGTTACATGAAATTTGTATAGTCTCACTAATGCTACACCAATGTATCAAGTTCTCCCACTCAAGGATGGAAGTGAATATTTTAGGTAATTTACACCCATATGAACACTTCAAACATCTTGAGGCTGAGTTTCAAAGCTATAGTTACCAATACAACATGAATATGAGTTCCAAGTAAGATAAAGGAAATGCTATACTTATTGACCTGCCATAGGATAATTGCATAGATCCTAATACCTTAGATTCCCTTACCCACATACAACCTCTTGAAGCTTCAAATCATTTCACCATTTCAGATAATAGATCAAAGGAGTATGTGACCTATGATACCTTCCATAATTCCAATCTTCCTCAGAATTTGAAGACCTTTGGGTGACCTAAAGTCACCCCACACATGTATTAATAATAAAAGAACAAAGATAAGGGACCTATCATATTTGTACCAACATCTGGCCTAGAACCATATCCTCTTGAAGGGGATGAATCATGGTTGTACAATGACAACCAAGGTTATTGTTATAAAAGTACAAAGTATCCTATTCCCAATAGGATCATGGAGCATCAATATTATGAAGGAAGAGGCCTTGAATCAAATCAACAAAGAACCATCAAGCCAATTTCCATGACTAAGTACAAAAGACCCTATGGACTTAGCTTTAAACTATTTTGGGTTGACCCCACATATCTTATTCAAATTCCATCACTAGCGATTATTGATGATGATGCCAAAAATGAAGTAGAGTCTGATCATAATCTCACCTTTGATGACCTAGTTGAGACTAACCTATTTGATAATAATGCCATTTGTACCCTTAACCTGATCATTCATCATAACCCATTGCCATTATATTATTCCCAATTGATAGATTGGGACCAACAAGAATCCAATTTGTTGATTGATGAGTTTCAAAATGATAAGGCATTTTATGACTTTTTAGGTCTTAGGGAAAACATTCTATTGGGAGATCACAAGTCAGGATTCTCTATTACATTAGATTTTGAAGCCTATTTTGGAGAGCAGGGGAACACCCTTAGCCAAAAACAAATAAATAAAACATTGAGGTCCCAAAGTGAAAACCTCTTTGAGGCACTTTTTGACCAGGGAAAAAGTAAAGATAAAGGCTAGTCTAGTGGTGAAAACTTGTTTCAGGTGCCATTAGATGGGGGTGTTCATTCTTCAAATTTAGATCGGGAGACCGGCAATGACGAACTTACTTATGGATCCAAGTTTAATTTTGTGAAACAACAAGTATTTGATCAAAATTTTCAAGATTTTCTACCTATTTTTGTCACATGTGTAGATCTCCCATTAGGGGACTCAGATTCATCATGCCTAGATGAATTTGAAGAGCAAGTTCTAGTAGAGGACCCTGATATAGTCCAACAGTTCAAGTCTTTGCCTATTATCCTAGAAGATGGTTTGACCCTTCTAGTTAAAGATACAATACAGATAAACATTAGGACTTCATCAGACCCAAAATAGATAAAAGTAGGCACATCCCTCATTGAGGAGGAACTTGAAGCCTTTATAGCTTTGTTGAGAGAATTTGTAGATGTCTTTGCATGGGCTTATTCTGACATGCCAGGTTTAGACCCTGCATTGGCTTTGCACCACCTTGTGGTGAATCCTAATGCCAAACTAGTAAAACAAAAGATACATAAGATGGATCCTCACATTGATATCTTGATAAAGAAAGAGTTGGGAAAAATCTTCGAAGCAAGATGTATCTAATCTATTGACTAATCAGAATGAATATCTAATGTTGTACCTATTAGCAAAAAGCTTGAAGGAATCAAAATTTATATTGATTTTTGAGACATCAACAAAGCTGGTCCTAAGGATGAATTTTCATTGCCTAATATTGACATGATCATTGACTCCATGGTAGGTTATTAAATGCTTTCATTCATGGATGGATTTTTACGATACAACTAGATTAGAATAACACTAGAAGACCAACATAAAATAATGTTCACCACTCCATGGGGAAAATTTATTATCATATAGTGCCATTTGGTCTTAAGAATTCTAAAGCTACATATCAAAGGGCCATGACTATAATATTCCATGATATGATGCATAATATTATTGAAGACTATGTTAATGACATATTAAGAAAATCCAAAACTAGGGCTGACCATCCAGGAGTGCTACGTAGATATTTGAAAGATTGTGAGAGTATAAAGTCAGACTCAACCCAAAGAAATGTGTGTTTGGTGTAACCTCAGACAAATCACTTAGCTTCATCATGTCTCACATAGGTATTGAAGTTGATCTGGCTAAAGTCCATGCTATAACCAAGATGTCTCCACCAACCAATTTGAAGCAACTCCATAGTTTGCAGGGTAAGATCCAATCAATCCAATGCTTCATCTCTCAGTTAGCAGACAAGTGTCATCCATCTACACATCTTCTAAATAAGGGAGTTGAATTTCACTAGGATTATCACTACCAAACAACTTTTCAACAACTTAAGGACTATTTAGCTAATTCATTAGTTTTGTTACCTCTTATGCCAAGAAGGCTATTCTTGTTGTATTTATCATCTACTGATAATACCTTGGGGGCACTTTTATCTCAACATGATAATAATATAGAAAATCATGAAGTATATTACCTAAGCCATACCTTGGTCACATATGAGCATAACTATGCAGCTATTGAAAAAGCTTGTTTGGCTATGGTCTTCATAACTTAGAAACTATGCCATTAAATGTTGAATAATAAAACCATTATCATTTCAAAAGTAGATCCACTCAAGTATCTACTATCTAAAATAGCTTTAAGAGGTAGAATGGCCAAATAGATCATGTTTCTTATTGATTTTGACATAGAGTATGTCAATCAGAAGGCAATCAAAGGATAAGTTCTTATAGATCAACTTGTTAAAGCACCTCTTGTAGACACAAAGCCACTCACATTTCATTTCCCTAATGAATCCATAATGGCCATGATTGACACACCTCTTGAGGAGAAACACTAGAAGATGTATTTTGATATTTCATTTTTTGCACATGGATCGAGGGCATGCCTCTTATTTATTACACCACAGGGGGATCTAATTCCTAAATCATTTAGAATCAAATTTCCTTGTACAAAAAACATGGCTGAGTATGAATTACTTGTTACAGGACTTTGATAGGTAGTGCATTGGAACATATCTCATCTCCAAGTTTATGGTGATTTTCAATTAATCATCAGTCAGGTCACAAATCATTTTTAGACCAAAGATGACAAGCTGGTTCCATATAAAGCCATGGTCAACACTTTTAAGCAACAAATTACCAACATTTAGTTTGAGCACATACCAAGGGCTAGTAATAAAATTGTAGATGCCATGTATACTATTGTCTCTCTAATTTGATATATAAATAAAACTAGTGAGTATTAGTTCCTTATCAAGAATTTATCCACACCAACTCATGAACCTTCAACTATTGAAATGATTTGTGATATTATTGGTCCTAATTCTATTTGGTGCTCAATAATTTAAAACTACCTTCATGACCACATTCCACCACGTAACCTATCTCAAAAACAAACCAAAGCCTTTATTCATCATTATACTCATTATACTCTACTTAGATCCACCCTTTACCACCATAATTTTGATGAAACATTGCTTCATTATTTAAATTTGGCAGAGTGTACACTAGCGTTAAGAGAAGTTCATGAAGGAGTATATAGAGCTCATTATAATGGGGCAATCCTATCCAAAAATCTCTTGCATATTGGTTATTATTAGCCCATGATGGATGCAAATGTAGTTGCATATGTAAAGAAGTGTGACAAATGTCAATGACATGCTAATCTGATTCATGCTTCAGCCCAAACTTTGAAACTCATGTTGACACCATGGCTATTTTTTGCATGGGGACTTGACATTATTGGGAAGATCAACCCCACTTCATCTAATAGCCATAAATATATCCTTACCACCACCGAGTATTTAATAGAGTGGGTTAAAGCTATACCCCTCACTTACATGATTGGAAACCAAATTTATAAATTCATCTTCAACCATCTCATTTATTGCTATGATATCCCCTCTGACATTATATTTAATAATGGAAGATCATTAAAGAACAAAGATGTAGACCAACTATGTACCGAATATAACATCACACAACATTTTTCTATAACATATTACCCTCAAGGTAATATCTAGGCCAAAGCATTGAATATAACCATTATCAATATTCTCAAAAATATTGTTAATGATGTTGGTCATGATTGACATTTGTATATATTTTCTACCCTTTGGGTATACTGTACCAATCATTGTACCCCCACAAGAGCCATTCCATATTCACTTGTTTAAGGTACTAAATCCATCCTTCCCATTGAGGTCAAGTTACCTTCACTACACATATCTTTTAAGCATGTCCTAGATGATCATGACTATCGAGTAACTTGCTTGCAAGAGCTAGACCTACTTGATGAGAAATGCACAGTTGTGCTCAATAATCTTTAGGCATATCAGAATTTACTCAAAGGCCACTATAATCAGCATGTTAAGTATCAAACATTTCAACTTAGTGATCTTGTTCTTAAAGAAAACCAAAATAATACCATGGATGAGAAGAAGCATAAAGGTAAATGCAAACCAAACTAGATAGGGCCTTTCATCATTACTACATATTAAGGATCAATGGCATATAGGCTTACCACACCAGATGGAGATGAACTTCCTGAGCCAATGAATATTATTCACCTTAAATAGTACTATGCTTGAGGGCTAAGGCGTATTATCTATAAGGACCATTTCAGTTATGCCATTTTATCACTATCATTCTTTGTAAAAATGTCATTCTTATCCATCCTCTTAGCTGTATCCACTTTACATTTCAGACATATTGACCTAGTGTGTTCTAAAGCCTAGCCCATTTGACCTTGGTTTTCACCATTTGTTATGCATTTTCAACATCAAGGAATTTGATCAGTTTCATCAATTATTTCAAGTACTTCAAATAGAGATCATATTTTGGAGTAGTATGATAGAATTTTTAGCAGTTGCATTCTTCATTTATTATTCCTTTCTTATCACTAGTCTTGATACTAATTATAACCACCTTTAAAAAAATATACCATTGACCTATGTTGTTGTTTCCTAGTTATAACTTCCAATAGGCAAACTAGGGGCAACATTTGTTTATTGTGCCTTGACATACCAACTTGCCACTTCCTTTTTACCATACTATGCCTTTTTACCAATTGTGCCTATTTTTTTTGAATTGATTGCTACACTAGTCAAATTCCTCCACTGTAAGGGTGGAACTATAGTGACTTGAGGTCCTACTTTGGGACTATGTAAGTAGAACTCGATACTTGTTGAGGTCAGCTCAGTCACACTTTTCATAATGCTCTTGACATTTTGTGAGTAACCTAAGTCTGAATGCTCTCACTATTTTGTGAACAACCTAAGTTTGAATGATCTCACCATTTTTTGATCAACCTAAGTTTGAACTCTCTTGTCATTTTGTGAGCTTGAACCATTTAATGTCTCATCATTCTTGATTGAGTTGAGATAATTCAAAAAATTCCAAAAACATTTATAAAATTGTTAGAAAAAACCAAAAACATTTGACCCCTTTTTTGCCTTAAGGATTTTGAGAACCCTTACTAAGTTTCAAGAAAACCACTTGTCACTTAGTTTTCCCATCCTTTTTAGCCTTTTCTCTCATTCACTTTCCATTTTTTAAGACCATTCTTCTTCTTCTATCACATCCATTCTATTTGTTTTCATCAGTTATCACATTCTTCCCATTCCATGGGAGAACTACATTTGGCCTAAAGTTTTTTTGGATATTACATCCATAGGACTATGTAGACAACATCCACTTATCTAGTGCATATGGAGACAGCTCAGCCACCCCATTCCTTTTCTTCTATTCCCCCATTTTGTTTGTTTTAAGTTGTCACCTATTTTCTAGGGGTAATGTCTGTATGGTTTATATTAAGTGTTTATTTGTTTGTTTACTTTTAGCACTATTGTCTTGATTCAGTATATGTGTTCTCATTAGGTGATTCCTTACCCATACTTACACTTGAATCTATCCATATTTATATGCTTAAATTTTCATCATGGTTTCTATCATTGGTGTATTTTTTTCTATTGAGTATTAGACTATGGGAGTCAGTCCTTATACATATTTTAGCCAAGTCCTCATGATGTTATACCATGATGCCTATCGACATGTGCTACAACAAACCTCAGATTCAAGAAGTATATTCAACAATGGTGGCATCTCTTTGACACTAGCATCTTGATTCATTCCCAATCATATCCCAAACAAAGTAATTAACCATGGAAGAATTTTAACCTTTATTGGTTCGGATGAGCATCTCCCTACTAGTAGGTTTTTCCTAATTCATCATTACCCTATGTGTTAAGTTATCATCATCATTGACCCAATTTATCATGTTTTCCATAATTGGGGTCCAATGATTATAACCGCCTATGGGTAAATCATTATACACCATCCCACCTACATTTCTCAATGATTATAACCGTCTTTAGGAAAATCATTATGTTGTCACCACTTCACTTATTCTACCCATATAGGGGCATGTTATTATCATGTTTGTCTATCTTAACTAGGGCAGCTCCATCTTCTCAATGATTATAACCACCTTTGGGTGAATCATTATGCTATCATACCACATTGCCATTATCAGGGTAAAATGCTTATAATCACCTTTAGGCAAACCATTTTACATCATCCCACTTGTATTCTCAGTGATTTTGACTACTTTTTCAATATCATTATGTTTTTACCCCATCATCTTTTCTTTCTTTGGTCCACTCATTTTGCTTCTTATCGAAGGACTATTTGTTGACCTGTTTATGCCAACCATTCCCTTGAGGGGGCATCATATAATTAGTTTATCATCATTGAAGTTGTAAGAATACATGACCTTTTTATTCTATGAGAAGATGTTACTATGCTTATAACTTTCAACACCTTCCTAAATAGGGGTAAACTCTAGACACCTAAATCTGGCCACCAATAACCTCCAATCATGTTTTTGACCAATTTCTACTTAAAGTGCATAATTTGTCCTAAAAAACTAAAACACACTAAAATATGTGAAACTGACATATTCAAGTGTTAATTTTGGCTAGAGTATCATTAAATGGGGAAGTAAAATTTATGGGCCGACTAACTTTGATCAGTTTATTTTGAGTCAAAATGCCAATTTTATACTTGGGTGCTCTAGATTGTTCTTTCCTATCAAATCTCATGCACGAGATGCATGCATTTATTATTTGGTGTTGGTAACATCTTAAATGGGATAATGGATCCAACACATTTGACATCACATTCTAATTCTAACCTAGTCAAATTTTAGCTCAATAACAAGACATTTTGATCAATTTGAGTAATTTGTGCACAAAATGCTTAAACATGCTTAAGAGATAATTAATCCAAATCAAGGCCTAATTAATAATTCCATGAAATTTTTTTGAAGACATATTTTTAGAAATGAATTTTGAATATCTTCATCATCATGTGACCTCATTTCTTGGGAAGACATCCATAGGCCATAAATGCCACAAATATTAGAATTCATACCTCTTATGCCTCATCAAAGCCCTCCATGCCCCTTAATTGCTCCTCTATCCTAAATATTGATGAAATTATTTATATATTTTAATTTTAAAATTGTATTAATCCTTATCCACACATCTCAATCTTGATATGGATGGTTTAGGTTGATTCTAATCAATCTCAAAAATCTATAATAGGAAGCCTTACCAAATGAATTTTAAGCTTAATTTATGTAAAGTTATAATGCAGGATTGGTTCTAAAAGCTTTGTACAAACTAGTGTTACCATGCCAAATTTATTCCAAGCCAAGCCATGCCAAATCCAAAGGTGCCAAGGAGAGATTGAGGTAGCTAGGCTTCCATTGATGAGGACTTCATGATCACAAATCGAGCAAGCCAATTGAAGAATAATTTTGGAGCATCAAAGAAGGTAAGGAATGTATGTTTTCTTGCATTTTAGCTGTGATTTGTTTATTTTTATTTATTCACCAAGATCAACCTATTAAATAGGCATGAATATGTTAGTTTAGTGTGTTTTTTAATCAATTTGTTTTGTTTATTTTTTCACTAACACAACATTAGTCTTCTCTTCTTAGTCAAATTCATAGTTCATAGGTTCAAGGAGCGAAATGAAACAAATGGTGTTGGGGACATAAGGTGATATTATCAAGGGTATATTTGAGTCATTTTTTAAGTTTTTCATCCATTTTTGGAGTCTCAAATTGTTCCAATGAGGTCTACGTGAAATGTGTGCTTAGAGAAGGCCTTATTACATTAGGTCTCTATTAGGCCTAATGGTGGTTTTGGCCCTTAAGGGTAATGACTGACCTATGTGTTGATTTTTTTACTTGTGAAACATGTGTATTGATATGTTTAAAGTGTTATCTAATTATGGTGAGGTTCTTGGCTGACCAATATGGGTAAGAGAAAGAGTCAAGTATGAAGACAAAGCCTAACAAGCCTAATTTGACTAGTTAGAATATTGATCATATGAACGAATGATATAGAGTTTTTAAAACCAAGTAAATGGATTGAATATCATCAAATAGGTGTGATTAATATTACATGAATATATAACTATGTTTCTATAGGTGTTGATTAGGGTCATCTAACCTAATTTTACCAAGGAAAGTGTTATTTGAGCAAGAAGGCCTAATAGGCCATTTGAGAAAAATAGAAGAGTGAGAAGAGAAAAATATGGAGATCATCTTCAGTTGAGTGAGAATAATGTGATATAAGATGATAAGAGATTCAAGGTTTTTGAGTTGGTGCTGAGTTACCAAGGGGGTTGGAGCCTCCTTACAAGTTGGTGCTTGACTAGTGAGGGGTTGGTGCCTCACTAAAAGTTTGATTCATTTCTTATAGAAATGTATTCCAAGATTTTAATTAGTGGGTTTTATAATATAAGAGGTTTTCCTACATATATCTTGTTTTATTATGTTGTTTGTTTTCATAGATACTTGTGTATGCATTGATGTATGTATATATGTGAAAGAATGCTTCATGCGTGTTAAATAAAATAGAAGGAATGCTTTAAGGCAAATGATTAACCCCCCATATTAGTATATATAATTCCAACATTTAGTATTAGAGAAGTTCATTTTAAGGAGGTATTATAACCTAAAGGATATTTTAAGCAAGCAAAGATGGCTAATCAAACACAAGGTGGTTTTTCTACAAGCAAAGTTTCATTATTTAATGGATCCAATTATGTTTTTTAGAGTGTTAGAATGAGGAAATATATTATGTCTCAAGCTCATGGTGTTTGGAAATCAATCTTGGATGTATATACTGAACCCCCTATTCCTCTTATAGATGTAGCAGACAAGAAGGCTAGTGACAATAACTCAAAATCAATGAATGGTATTGTGTGGAATATCAAAGGCAAAACTTGTGAAGGTGATGCACTGTATGTCTACAAATGAAATGTGGGAAAAATCAAAGATTATTCATGAAGGAGACTAAAATGTCAAATTGGCCAAATTAAAAACCCATAGAAGACAATTTTAAAGGCTAAAAATGAATGAAGATGAGAGCATTATAACTTACTTGTTGAGGGTTGATGAAGTACTCAACATCATAAGAGGTCTAGGTGAAGAGTTGAAAGAGTTTACTATTGTTCAAAATGTTTTGAGAACTCTAAGTCCCAAATTTGATTCTAAGGTATCCATTATTGAAGATATGAAAGATTTATATAAGCTAGAGATGGATGGACTTCATGGAACCCTAACAACCTATGAGATGAATATAAGGGAAGGAAGATCTGTAAAGAAGGAAGTTGCATTCACGGCATAAAAGAAGCCAAAGAAGAAGAAGAAACAAGGTAATAAATTCAAAGATAATGATGAATCGGATATTGATGATAATGAGTTGATATCAATGTTTGCAAGAAATTTGTATATAGGCTTCGGTAAATACAAGGGTAAGCTACCCTTTAAATGCTTTAATTATGGAGAGATTGGAAACTTTGATAAAACTCTCCCTCATAAGTATAAGGAAAATAATTATGAAGAGCAAGATTAAGGTCATGATGATGATACAAGGTCATATATGTCTGATAAGAGCAAGAAAATCTTTAAAAATTATGATGATAAGAAGAAGTTTTTCATAAAATAAAAGAAGTTTCTACACCAAGGAAGATTACAACTTATCTGATGAGAGTGAGAGAAGTTATTCTAATACTAACCATGAATATGATGGTCCTAATGTCAATGAATTTATCTTCATGGCTGAATAATCTAGTTGCTTAAATCAAGAAGAGTCCATATGGATTGGAGGTGATGTTGGTGATTTAGGTGAAGAAGGAGATAAGGTGGAAATTGAGGTTTAGTTTATAAACACTCTAGAAGAACTAAAGATGGTAAATAATAAGAATAGGGTGATGACATCTCTTATCAAATAATATGAATAAAAAATCAACTTATTTAAATTTAGACTAAGTAACAACTCCAAGGAATAAGAATAAATAGTTAAATACGTAGAGACTCAACTTGAGATTGTGTTTGCTAGTCTAAAGACCAAAGAAGAAGAATGTGAAAGGTATGTAACAGAAGTGGAGTCCTTGAGATCTGAGTTGGATCAGACATCAAGTAAGGTTAAGTCCTTTGTGAGGTTTGAAAAGAGTAACAATGATCTAGATAACATTCTGAGTAGTCAAAAGACTGATAATGACAAAATAATCATTGGTTTCAATAGAGACCAAAATAAAAACACTAATATGATCAAGAAGGTCAATGACCAATCAAAGAATGAGGGTATTGATAGAATTAAAGATAAAACTATCATGGAACCTAATATTATAAGGCATGATAACCCTTTAATGGATATTGTTATTCATGTAACCAATTTGGACATAGAGAAAGGCATTTTAGAAGGCCCTCCAAAAACGAAATTCATGGAACTATGAGGAGAGTCATCAGTCAAGAGGTATGGGTCATGGTGTGTTTTCATCAAAAGAAATAATGTGTTTTAATTTACATAAGTTTGGTCATATGTAAAAGTACTGTAATCATGGATTCTCAAGACAAAAGAAGAAAGTTGAGAACCCTAGAATACAAGAAATAAGACAAGACAATAAGTGGAAACCCAAGGTAGATAAGGTTTATAACTAGTTTGCAAGTCCAAGTAGATTTTTTTCCGTGGTATAACATAGTAAATATGTAAAGGAGTTATAAGAATGTTGTCTATCAGCTTAGATTTTTTATGAAGACAAGACCAATAGAAAAAAATAGAATATTATTCAAATAAAGATGTAGGAGGTCAATCCAAAAGGACTATTCAACTCTAAGAGGATCATGAAGGAGTTTTAGTCTAGTAAGGACATGGATATCTAGGAATCTCTTGATTTTATGTTTTTTTATTTCTCTATATTAGAGGTGACTCCATTAAGCTTCATAGAGGCCCTCAACAAGTAAGAAAAAAACATTAAGGATGATTGGTCTTAGGGGGAGTTTTGTGTTATTTGATGACTATTAGATTATAGAGTCAGTCAAGATTTTTCTATAGGTGTGATCAAAAGAGATTGGTAACAAAGAGTTTATATGATGACTTGATCAAACCAAGTCACATTTTTTATAATGTATAAATTTTTCATGGTGACAAGGGGAGCCAATCATGCACCAAGAGTACGTATGTAAGCCTAATCTATGTTAAGTTTGTTTGAAAAGAAAAGGTGTGTTGTTTCATATTTAAAGATTAGATATTTTTTGATAACATGACCCTTTATCATTAATGTCAAAGGGGGTGAAAGTTATTGTTTGAGAGAAATACCAAGTATCAAAGAAGATCTATCTTGAGGAGATGAGAATGATCTTCTATAGAGTGTTTTCCATCAATGACAAAGGGAGAGATTGTTGATGTATGTTCTTATTGTTAGTTTTTAATCATTTTTGTTGTCACTGATGTCAATGTCAAGATATATTTCAAGTATGTTGAGATTAGAGTTGAGGCCATGCATGGTGAGATGATATGTGTCAAAAAAGTCCCATGATAAGATAAAATTTGAAGGCAACCTCTTGTTTCTCTATCGAGAGAGAATTTGAAATAAACTTGGTAATAATTTTGATAAAGAGAGAGTGCATAAATATGTGTAAACATGAGGAAGATTCAAATAATCCTTCATATGATTTCAAAGGTCAAGTTTGAAGCTTAATTCTTGCATGAAGAGACCTAGTGAGGAGGCCAAGGCTTGGTAGCATCATAAGGTAAGTAGTATATGATTTGTGTGAATAAGGTTGGCATAATGTGAGCATGGTATGAGTCAATTTTATGTGTTTATGAGGTAGTGATAATACTGTAAGAGGTTCCAAGGTATGATCATGGTCTAAGTATGATTGGCAGTTTAAGGTCTAGTAAGCAAAGAGACCTACTATGGCCTAATGAGGGGTCAAGTTATTTTTCCAAGGTGATAGAGCTCTTAATATCATTGAAAGAGGTGTGATAGGTTGTGTTAAGTATTTTTACAAAATTTTAGGTCGTATCTTGAATAATAAATCATAAAAAATGGTGTTGAGATCCTCTATGTGCACAAAATGGGGTGTTGCAGACCTAAAAAGTAATTTTTTGTGCTCATTGGCATGTGTAACATTTACATGAGATCTTAAGTAGTTCATGGAAGTTGGAAAAGGTACCTAGCTTGATTTTCCTATCACCAATTTTTGATTTTAGGGTCAATCATTTATGAATGATTATTAAGAAGGGAAACCAGCCAAAGCCCTCCTAAAACCCTCATAATGACCTGATAGTAAAGATCTTATCAGATATAGATAAAAATAGTTTTTTTGACCTATTTAGATGTTTTAAACATCTAAAATACTCTTCCAAGTTCCTATATGCTGTTTTGGTTTGTCACAAGAGTGAGTATAAGCTAAAATAAACCCCTTGTTTCTCAACATTTTAATGCAACAGGTAGGGTTGACCAGGTCAAAGCATGAAAATGGATGGAGGATGATGTATGAGACATTTATTTTATTATCATGAAATTTTTTGAGTATGTTTTATACCTAAAATTTTATAAAATGGTCATGGAATTTGGCCCATTGCTAAAAAGGCCTAAAGATCAACACATTGAGGAAACTAGCCAGTAGTGAGAAAGAGATTAGGGATTGGTTATAGAGGGATAGGGATAAATCCAAATGAATGAGGTCATTTTTCAAGACCTATAACTCATATAACTCTTATTTATAATTTTTTTTATACACAAAAATATGCTAAAAGTTGTTCTCAAAATGATATGTCTAACATAGTGAAGTCTATGTAGGGTGAAGATGTCTGATTAGCCTATACGACTAATATGGATATTAAAAATTATAATATATATTTTAAAATATGATATAATTATTTTTAATATTCATTTAGATCCATTTTAAGATCATAAATTTTTTCCCATGGGTGTTCTAATAATTGATATTCTAGACTATGTTTTTGATGCTACATGTAGTTTTCTGTGTGTGAGTGAGAATGTTGAATCTAAGTATTTTTGCATAGTGTTAAAGAAAAAAATGAAAATTAATTTTTTATAAATGTATAATAGGTTAATTTTAACACATTTTTATGAATAATAAACTCCTATGAAGGTGTGAAAATTTAAATGTTGTTGAGTGGGGTTTTAAGGCCTGTGTGCAATTTTGAGTGAACATATAAAGTTGATCAATTAGAAGTATTTTGCCTTGTTTAAATTATAATGAACATGATTTTAAACCTAAGGTATAATATATTATATAAATTTTAGTTTTTATTATGTTTATGTGTCAAATATAATTATATGATTCATATTTTCAAGATAGACTTTTTGGCAGTAAGAAGGCCTAATGGAAAATAGACCTAATTAGGTGGTTCAAGGAGTGAAATGAGCCAAATGGTATTGAGGACATAAGATGAGATTATAAAGGTTATATTATATTTATTTTATAATTTTTAATCCATTTTTTGAGGCTCAAAGTGATCAAATAATGTCTAAGTGAAATGCGTGCTTAGAGAAGGCCTAATTGCATTAGGTCTCTATTAGGCCTAATGGTTGTTTTAGACCTTAGGGGTAATGAACGACATATGTGGTGGTTATTTAACTTGTGAAACATGTGTATTAATATATTATAAGTGTTATATAAGTATTTTTAGGTTCTTTTCCAACCATTATTGTTAAGAGTAAGAGTTAAGTATAAAGACAAGGCATGATAGGCCTAATTTGACTAGTTAGAATATTGAACATATGAGCAAATGATATAGAGTTTTGGAAATCAGGTAATGGGATTGAATATAAGTATATATGTGTGATTAATATTCTATGAATATATATCTATGTTTCAATAGGTGTTGAGTAAGGTCATTTGACCTAATTCTACCAAGGAAAGGGCTAGTTAGTGAGAAGGCCTAATAGGCCATTTGAGAAAGATAAAAGAGTGAAAAGAAAAAAAGGAGATAATATTAAATTGAGTAAGTAATAAGTGTTATAAGGTGATTATATATTCAAATTATCTGAGTTGGTGTTGTGTTACCTAGGGGATTGGAGTCTCATTGCAAGTTGGTGCTTGCTAAAGGACTAGTTGGTTTGGTGCTTGACTAGTGAGGGGTTAGTTCTCCTTGTGGGGTTGGGGCATAACTAAAAGTTTGATTAGTTTATTATAGGAATGTATTACATGATATTAATAAATTGTATTTATCCCATAAGAGGTTTTCCCACATATATCTTATGTTTTTATGTTGTTTGCTTTCATAGATACTTATGTACGCATTGATGTATGTATGTGAAAAAATGCTTCATGGATGTTAAATGAAATAGAAATAATGTTTTAAGGAAAATGATTCATTCCCTACACAATCTTAGTAGTTGTATTTATAACACTTTTACCAATAACATAGTGTGCTAGTGTCCATCTGACTATGCTACTATCCTCAGGTAACAGAAACTTCAATTCTAGAATGTAAGGCCTCCAGAGTATCTTCCTAACCTGTTTCAGCATTATCACCATCTAGGGACACAAGTTTTACATTAGATAAGATAATATTATCCTTACACTTACTATTTTAGGTATATCAATTAAATTAGTTATTTTATATATATATCTATATTTACCCTCTTTTCTTAGCCCTTTAACAATCTAGGATTTACATCTATAAAGTTCTAAAAGTTCAATTAGTTTCATTATGATCATATTAAAATTCATTTTTTATAAGTATTTTTTCATTATTTTTATCATTGTCATTATTAACACTCTCATTATTATAAATATTTGACATGTCATTCACTTGAGACATTTTAGGTGGCCCAAGGGGTAACTCAAGATATTTAATAGGAACACCACCTAATCTAGGACTATGCCTAGGTTGTATTCAAATGATAGACTAAATGTGAATAAGTACATTAAGCAGGAAACTTTAAAAGGATGAAAACCCTAGAGCAAGGTAGGAGTTTTATGATAAGAAACAATGGTCAAGTTTATCAGATATTTAACCCTTTTTAATTAGGTGTTGTTTAGGGTTAAAGAGGTAGAATATCCTATACACACTGATGAATAAAACTATTTTAAAGCCAACCAATTAATTAAAAACTTGGATAAATGAATATTATGAATTAAAAAGTTGAGTTGTGCTAAATATAGAAAGTACACTAAAAATAGTATCTTGATTAGATAAATATGAAGAATAAACAATATTTAGCTTATCTAAATATACATAAGAATATTTGAGAAGTGTAGAGGTAGAAACACGTAGGGAAAAGATTAGGATCCAACCATCAAATTTTATAAATATTTTTTATAGAGTCTTGGACACTTACATCAGCTTTGGAACACTTGCATCAATGAAAGTATCCTGATCCCAATAGACATATCCAACATGAAATATTCATTATATTTTAAAGTGACCACATTTAGTCTTCTCATTTTTATATTTCCTTTGTATTGATGTGTTTTACTCATGTTTACAGGTTGCCGATGATGTTTATGGATTAAACCTTAGTTTTTCACCTTAGGTCTTTATACCTTGCTAAAACTGGGTTAGTGGGATCAAAGTATAGAGCTAAAATCAAGGACCCCTTTATCAATGAGCATAACTTACATAACCAATAATCTAAGGAGGACCTTAGACCTATGTATTTATCCCGTAAGTGTTGGTTTGTGTGTTCACAAGGGTGGAATATACTATTTACAAGGGCATGTAATGATCTCTCTTGTAACTTGACAAGTATTTCTCATGGGTTGTTATTTGAGTGCTTTAGACCTGTAATATGACTACTTCAATGATTGATATCAAAATAGGAAAAAATAGGGTAGTGTAAATTATTTTGAAATGGATTGATTAAGATTTAATAGGTGTTTTTTGGTATTCTATAGATGATTAATGAACAGGTTTAGATTTATATTTATACCACACCTTTTATAAATATTTCACATTAGGATTAAATAAAATAAATGGGTTGATCCATAAGTTTTGAAATATTTTCAAATTATATGACTTTTGAGGACTATACACTTGATAAGAATATGGACAATCATGTTGATACAAATATCACTATTTTAGAGGCAAGTGTCTGACATGTTAGGAAGTTGTTGAGGATTTGAAACTAACATTGAAGGATACATATCATGCTTTAGTATTTTGTACATTTCAGGAGATCCGGGTCATAAAAATGATAAAGTTGAACCATAATATAATCAATTAGGTATAATGAGATGGTTAATTCAATCCTTTAGATAAAAAAAGTCCAAAACTGAAGGGTAGAACCCTAATAGATATTTGTCAAGTATACAAGACAAAGATTCTATATAAAATATATTTTATTATCCTTATTCCCCTTTCCTTTAATAATAATTATTAAGGATAAAATTAATAGGTTAAATGAAATAAATGTGTACTTGTGTGTGTATAACACACGGTTATTTTGTTTAAACCCAATTTGAGTGTTTTGTTGTTGTATGACCTACAACCAAGAGAATTATTTAGTATAAATTAGTGAATATAATTTTAAATTTGAAAAAATCAAATGCTTGAAAAGAAAGAGAGCAAGGAAAGAGTACACTTGTGTGTTGATGTAACCATGTTTCCCCTTAGTATTTCAACTTGGTAAGGATGCTTCCTTATGAAGCATTGGAGCTGAGAGAGGTTTAAAACTAAACCTTTGAGATTTGAAGAGGGATATTGGAAATTAATTGTCCCCATTCTGGTGCAAGGGTGAGTTGTGACATGACCTTTGAGATCATTGAATATCAATCACACAACTCAAGTGATGTATAGTATAATCCAAGTTAACTAGTATAACTAATTCAACCTGTAAAAAGGAAATAGTTCTAAGCTGGCGATGGCATTGAATCTCAACCACAATATTTAAGGGAACTAATTATTATAGACATATAAAGGCTCAAAATGGTGTTTCTTAATGAAAATTATGTTTCTTGGTAAATAAGTTTGAATATGTTTGTTTTCAATGTTTGGTGAAATTGCATGGCATATACACCTCTAACATGTCTCAAGTAGAAATACTATCAAAATGTAATTGTTTATTTGTAACTATGAGTAATATTTGTCACAAATATGAATAAATTTATCCCAAGTCTATAAAAAATGATGCAATGTATAATATTTTGACTCAAATGCATATATTAATCATGTAAGCTATATTAAATTTTTGAAAATTCAAAGAATTGTATAATCGAGGAGGTCATGTCTCTATGACATGCCCCCACTAATATTCTCCCCTTTTGAGGTGAGGGGAATGTAATATGGTATTCACCTTATAGTAAAAAGGATAAGATAACTATATCATATATGTATGAATCATGTAGCATATAAGAGTAACATGTTTAATTAGATATATCAATGAATCTCTCAGTATTTTATCACAATAAGCCCTAATATGCATGATATGTATTATAGAAATATCTATAAAGTAACAATACAATCTCAAAAAATAATCAAGCACACAAACAAGAGGACCTAATGTCACACAAAAGGGGTCTCAAGATACCACAAACAAGGTTCATATTCAAATATCACACCTTTGAGTGAACGACATATTCAAATGTCAAAATAGAAAAAGAAATCAACATTAAGTGTTAGAAAGGCTGCTAATTAAGGAATACATTCAAATGTTCCATAATCAAGACAATAGGAAGAAATAAAAAGACACTAAAGGAAGTGACAATGTAAATAAATGAAGTAAAATCAACCAACATAGGTATATCATAATAGTCCCTACATATATGTGTTAGCAAAAATGTCATGTAACATAACATATCTAGTACATTGTGAGAGATGGAAACATGAGTATAGGCATGTATAAGTGTTAGCATATAAGTTCAAAATGATAATGTATAAAATATCATCAATTAATTTAACCTATATTTGTATGCAATCATAAATGCATCAGACCTATAAATTAATCTTACCTCAGAGAAGATAGATCCTACTTACACTTCTAATTGGGGATATATTAGATAATTAGGAACATGACCAATATGTGGATCTACTCGACCCAATTAGGGGATATCTTACTACAATAATATAACTAGGGATGTTTTCAAAGCCTCCAGTCAAGTAAAACTATGCAATAACCCTAATTGAGTCCTATGTTTTAATATTCACTATACTAAAAATAAGTAAGGTAAAGTCTAATCCAGTGTTCACCAAAGCTTGTGTCACAAAGTGGGGTTAAAAAAAAATAAAAGCAAACATGCATAGAATAAAATACTCACATAAATGTATAAAAAATCCTAAATCATGTAAGAAAAGTACAAATGCATATCTATCTACTCTTACAAAGGAGGAATAAAGTTAAGAATACTTACCTTTGAGGATGAACCCACTGAGCCTCAATCTCTCCCTGGGCCAATGTGCTTTGAAAGAAGTTATTATGGTATGTAAGGATGAAAAGGATAAATAATCTCTAGGATAAATAAAATATTAATGCATCCAAAGGAATTTTCCATAAGAGAAGATTCATATCTTCAAAGAAAGTATAAAACCCTAAGCTTGCTCATCAAGAAGAATGGTGGATAAGCAAATACACAAAAGCTATTACTTCTTCTTCTATTCTCTAAATAATGATGAAATGATCTTGTATATATAGGTGGATTTAAAAAGTAATTCTTAAAGTGTTGGATGACAGGGTTGACCCAGTAAACCTAGTATCATTATTGACAAAATCACATTAGGTCACAGGTTAGGTCAGCCAAGAGTTGAACAAGACCCTAAATGAGTTTCACCAATAAGAGTACTAGGTCGGCCCAATCAACCTATTCATGTAAACTATAAAAAATGTTTAGGTTAGGAAAAGGGGTACAAAAGGTGGTAAAATACTAGAAGAGTGTGAAAGAGAGAAGAACAAGCTTAGGGGAATGGTTTTTAGGAGACAAGTGTGTAGATTATAAGTGGTAAAAGGTATAACAATCTTGTGAAGCACCAATAGTCTACCCACACCTTTCTCAATGCATCCCTTGAGATGTGCACACAGAGAGATTGAGACTCGATGGGTTCTTAAAAGATAGAGAGCATTAGTAATTGATAAAAGTTTGAAAATATTATGTGTATACATATGTCCAACTCAAATCTTATCATGTGTCACATAAGTGTAACATGGGATGGTGATTCAAGAATAGAACATGATGACACATATTATTGATTTTAATTAAAATGCAGTAAGGAGATAACAAGATAAATGAAATGATAGAATTGAAAAATGCATACCTTTACTTACCTTAGTGCTGTAAATAAAATAGATTGTGAGAGATTTGAAGGTGTCTAATGTGAGGAACATTAGGCAAACATGTAGAGATTAGTGCAAAAAAGAGAAAAATCAAAATTTTGGGAATATAGGTATAATATTGGAAAATATTCTCTAAGACATCATGATTCCATAACTTTTTACATTTAAAAAAATGAGTTAGTAAAAATAAAGATTTGATCAAAACAAGGAATTTAACAGTAAATATTTGAAAGGTAAAGAATTGTGAATAATAACTTTAAATAGGGTGAAAAGAAAATCATTTGCTATTATTTGACTTATTATGAGAGAAAAATAGAGATATGAAAGACCTAATAAAATTTGAAAGAGCCAAGATGGTGAGGATATGACAACTAAGATGAGGAGGATGCCCAACGGTTGCAGTGGGTGCAACATAGGTAGGCAACTAAGAATTTTCACACTTGTTTTGAATATTTTATTGGAAATTATGTTTTTTATAGAAATTTGTAATTTAGGCCATTTATAGAAATTGAAGTGAACCTTAAGAAGTTGATAAGGGTTCTATAGGTCAAACGGTGAAATGGGTTGAAAGGAATCAGAATAATAAATGTTGAAGGCATTTATTAACAATGGGTTAAAGAGTTGGAAGTTTGAATGAACTATGTCAATCTAGTAGGTTAAAAATCATCATTTAACATGGCCATCTTAGTAGGTATGGGTAAACTTAGTTGATTTAAGTAGAGGGATGACTTAGTACCCTATTATTAACTTAGTTGATTAATCTAAATTGTTGACTTAGTACTAAGGGGGGAAATGAAAGGGTTGACATAGTTGGTTGAGTCCAAATAGTGATTCTAGTACTATTGGGTTGACTGAGTAAGTTACTTTTGTTAAGTCCAAATAGTTAACATAGTAGTATTAGGTTGACTTAGTAAGTTACTAAGTGGTTGATATAGTACTGAAATATAATAATTTGGTTGAAATAGTATGTTTGAGGCCCAGGTTGATTGAGTGAGTACTGAAATGGCCAAGTAGGATAAAAATAGATCAAATTGATAGAAAATGAATAGATTAATCAAATTATTATTTTTTTTTAAATTTAAAAGGATGTATTTGATTATAAGTGACATGGAAGTCTAATACATCTTTTTTTATTTGATGGTTGTAGGGATACTAAATATTTTGGCAGTTGATAGACATCTCATGACTACTAGATCTATTTGAATATCTAGCAGAGGTAGACTAGGATAGGTTAGTCACACTAGAATTAGGAGGTATTATGGAGATGTAACAAGCTACATTGAGTATTTATTTATTGGTCATGTTCTTAGGAGCCTAGGAGTTCTTGACCAATACCTTTAGGTGGGTAGTGGATGGGAATACCATAGATGTTAGTATCACATTAGATGATGTCCATTATTTACTTGGAGTTCCTGTGGGAGGGGCATCAATGATCATGGGTATACTGGATGGTCAGGAGGAGAGATGAGCATTAGATCAATGGGAAACTTACTCAGATAAGATTTACCTAGGACTAAGGGTGAGTCTATTTAATGTTTATATAACCCAAATTATATATATCCAAAAGGTGGTTATAGGACTTGTGATAACATGAGTGTTATGTCACAAGTCAGATGGTAAGGTACCACTATATGTGATAGACTTATGCAAGTTGGTATTAGAGCTGAGGCACTCTATGACTTGGGTTTTATCATCTAGGTTCAACTAATGCATGATATGTATGTTATTCTATATAGAGGAAAAAAGACCATGGGGCCAATGGTATTACTGAGTGCCTAGATATATGAGAGGTTCCCAATGTATTGACCAATTGGGTTTCCCCATATGGTCAATGATCAATTACCTCAGGTGTTGAGATGGATACAAGATCAGGTGGAATAGGTTATGCCCCATGTCTTAGTGCCATAGACAATCACATGAGTAGATATTGTGTGGCATCCTTATGTGCACATTGCAATAGTTTAGTGAGTGGAGGATGGTGACATTAGAGTTGGAATGAATGTGGATCATAGGCCACTATACTTGGTAGGTAGAACCATATCTAATTACATGCTTACCAGGATAGTTTGGAATCCCTAACTTGGTGGATCTATAATGGTGCCCACATTTTGGGCTAGGAATGTAAGAGAGCTAAGGGGGAGAGGAGGAGGAGGACCACCAGTTATAAGACTAGAGATTAGACAACAACATGAGGTATCATGGAAAGGTCAATCATAATGGATAGGATCTAGAAAGGACATGGACATGGATGCATGAGTGTTATATGTACCATAACTAGCACCATAGTAAGAGGAGTAGTGACCACCTCAGTTGCACTATTAATGAAGATGCCAATGATGAGAGAGAGAGAGAACAAAGGGTGGTCATCCAAGATGACCCGTCAGTCATCCTAGGGTAGAGATGGTCTATAGAGGTACCACTGAGGTAAGGTTTGATATGATCATGGGTGGTGACCTCAAGGTTTACATTGATTAGGAGGCATTCCATGAATGAGGTACTTCAAGGATGAGCTAATGGATAGATCATGGTTAGATATTGAGTATATCAAGAGACAATGCTTGGTGACACCCAGTCAGGTAATAAATGGTTGAAATTTGTTTAAGCTTGAAAAATAGAATACTATTTATATAAGATTTGATTGATAGATTGTAGATAGATAGCTTTGGAGATATATCTATGAGCTAATGTCTATCTAATTTAAATTTTATAGATTCTATGGATGAGGAGGAGACTAGATGAGGATCCCTAGTGAGGGGATAAACCATGATATCTTAGATGTGGTGTTGATGCCATATGATCCTACCACATTGGATGATCCTATGGTACCATCTACCTGAGTTTTAGTGAGTTGGTTTAGACTAACATGAGAGGCTACAAGGTGATTGTAGATGTGTAAAGATGGGATACATCCAATGCAGGGATGGGATCTAGAGAGGCACATGCATGGCAACCCTTGGCGCAGGAGAGAACCATACATTTGAGTACCACTATTCATCTAGGACAGGTTCAGACCCAGGTGGCCAACCTAAAGGGATAGGTAATAGTCTTGAGATCTTGGACATCATCTTTACAATGTAATATTCATAGGGTATTACCTAAGGAATATATGAGAAGTGTGGCTAGGCCATGATATAGATATGATAGAGCCCAGTCTTAGAGATGGAGTGATATATTTTTGTATTTTGTATCAAAAACACATGATATATATCTTATGTTGATAGTTGGATGTTGATATTATATGTTTGAATTGTGGTTGTGGTTACGGGTGTGGATGCATGGATATATTTCTTTCTAGCACATGTATTTTTATTTAGTTCTATATGATTATAGTAAATATAGGTGTTGTGTTTTCTTTTCTATCATTATGTAGTACACATGCATGGTTAAAGATAAACTGGCAAAAAGGACTTGGCAATGTATAATTAATCAAAAATAAATGTAGTACACACTATTTGCCATTTGGAAATGTGTAATAACAAAAAATAACTAAGTATAAGAGACCAAAGAGTGGTAAATAAAAGGAAAAAAAAGTTGTTTTTAAACCATGAGAAAGAATGGCACCAAATTAAAACAAGTAAAATCACACTAAATCATGTTGGGAAGTAGAAAAATAACGTAATAAAATGGAAAGAACGTAAAAGAATAATGGTATAAAAATAAATCAATTGAGTCAATAAACCATACTAAATCACATTGGGAAGTGTATAAGAGAAACAAAATCTGGAAAAAATGGTCTTAAATTAATCACACTAATTCAAGTTGGGAAGTATGAAAAACTTAAGAAAAATGGTTGGATTCTTACATGCAATTGGAAAATAAGAAGATAAAAGTGAAATATCAATGAAGTAAGCATAAAACATAATAAATCAAGATGGGAAGCATGTCAATGATGTATAACTCATAATCAATCACATCTTATCTCATTTTTGACACATAATTTTGTTGTGACTTGGATATTAGAAAATTTTGTGAGGAAGGTCAGGTCCTATCCGTGGTCTTATACTGTAACTCACAGAGAGATTGCCAATAAGGTGAAAATGTGAAAATATGATAAAAATGGATGTTTGGAATGGTAATATGAATTTTTTTTAATTTGTGAGGAATGCCAGGTCTTATCCATGGTCTTACAATGCAACTCACAAAAGGAATCCTTATTAGAGTGATAAGTGAACAAAACAATATTTCTCAAGGGAAATATTAGGGTTGTAGGGAGTGAAAAAGGGAATGTAAAAATCATAACATCACCATAAAATGAGAAGAACTTAAGAGACATGAAGTACACTAAGGACATGAGAAGATACTAAGAGACTAGTGACCATCAATATACAGAGGATACCTATTCGCTATAGATATAAAGTTGTGTAGGAAAATAAGTGTGATACTAAAATCAACTCATGTAGGTAGTTTTGAACAAGAAAATTAAAATGTTCCTAACTTCCCACAACATGTTCCCCTTTCCTCAAGACCCCTTATAGAGTCATCGGTCTACTAAAAATATTGGGTACTTGCATGAGAAATTAGGTATAACTAAAAGAGTTTTGTATTCTCCTATTCTAATATACTGGTCTACCACACCCTAATGGAACTCAAATCTATTGTGAGGCCAGCAATAGGGTTTGAGATTTAATTAAAATAAGGATATGTTCTTAGAATCATGTCTTTTAGTGTGATTTGCCTTTTAATAATTTTGAATGCCACCTTTAAGATCATTGCCTTTTACTGAAATAATTTGTATTTTGAATGTTTTTATGGATTTTAAGATTCCTCCTCCATATGGACTTGGAATGACTAATCATGAGAGATAGAGTGATACACATGAATGATATTTAGGCTTTGGCTAAAAGAATCTAAATATCCAAAGACAAGATAGACTATAACACTTGGGCTTAACGATGAACTAGCATGTTATCTCAATTCTCAACCATGTATATGCTTAGTTTGTAAAGGGGAATAAAGGGGAATAATAGGATATCTAAAGTAGACTGGTAAAAGGAGATTTTAATGAGATGTTTTTTTTTTCTAATTGATCACATGGGAAAGAAGAAATGATTAAAGGGATCAAGGTTTATATAACCAAAACACAATAACAATTATCCATGTTTATTGAGATAAGATAACAAATAATTATGAAAAATAGAAAAAGGGAGTCATAAGAAAATTAACTCAAGAAGAAAAAGAATGTAATTATAAAAAATAAATCCATAAGAGAACATAATGACATCATCATAAATATAAAGTGCGAAACCAAAGACACCATGTAAGATAGATAAGAATTTGACACAATGTCATGATATAAAATAGATAAATGTAAAGTTGGAACACATGTCCAATCCAAAGAAATTATAAACACCATGCATGTGTTCATAAGTACTAATATATTTATCCACACACATTATCCATAATATCTGATAAGTTTCTATGAAGTTGAATGTGAACTACATCTAATGTCTCATTGATCTTTATCAAAAGTTGAGAAAATACTTCACATCAAATTTTAGTGATGAAAAATGTAGGAATATCAACGATGAGTGATATCATGTAGGGGATGCTCAAAAGAATGCATGTGAGTGGTTTCTATGGGAGATGAAGGGGTCATTGGTGGGGAAGGTGTCACAGGTGAGGGACTCATAGGTGGAGAAGGATCTATAGGTGAGGGAAGGTCCACAAATGAGGGATTCATAGGTGGAGGAATAATAGGTGGAGAAGGGACCACAAGAGGAGATGGAACTGTTATCAATCAGACTTGTAGCCTTGTGAATATAGTTTCAAGCCTTCAGAATCTATTGAAATATGGATATAATATTAGGTTATGGGTAACCTAATTAATGGATTAAATCTCTAGATTCTAAAGGGGTAGCTCCCTTTGGTGTACCGCTTAGAATCCCTAGTCTATGCCACAAACTGTCAAGGAAAAGGGAAGATGGAAAAGGTAAGAAATAGAATTGAAAGGAAATCCTATCTATGATGGTGATACACCAAAAATATGACCTTCATATACTTGACATACACTAAGAAGATGAAAAAAGACGTGAATTTAATTACACTACTCAAATGGTAGCCTCTGAGCATCAGTATTTTGTATAGGGGCTTGGGCTTGTTAAATGATCTAAGGAAATTATTCAATAGGTTTGTCAAAGACACTAGAGAGAGCTTGTACTTGCCATACAAAAAAGATGATAGAACACACTTTATGACCTACAAACATGAGCTTGACACCTGAAAATAGGTATAATGGAAAGGATAAAATGAGAGGAAGACTTAGATATCACTTTCATCTCCCAATAGACCATGAAAATACACTAAAACACAAGATTTTGAGGAGGTATAAACTCTATCTTATTAATCAAAAGAGGGAAAATACAAATGTTCTTCAAACATGGAAAAATCAATCCTTATAATGTCTCAAAAGCTTGCATATATAGAAGAAAGGACAAGAGAGAAGAGGGACTTATGTGTTAGAATGGGGAACTAAGAGAAGTTACCAATAACTATAGATCCCTCCTTATTATTCTCGAGTTCCTCAACATTGAAAGCATGCAATTAATTTGATCATGAGATCAACCATCCAAAATCACCATAAATCTCCTTGAGCCCCTCATGTATTCAAGTCCCTTATTTAAAAATTAATAGATCCATATCAAAGGTAGCTGCATGTCCCTACCAAGTGTGAATGATTCAATCCTTGCATTTAAAACTCGATGTGCTCCTTGTTATAGTCTTAGACTATAAATCTTTTATTCCTGCATGTTCATTCTCCACCTGGATGCATCTAATTGATCTTGGGTCACTTTGCATCTTCTATATGTGAGTTTTAAACCATGTCATTAGAGTTGAAAGGAGAAATCCTCATCCTTTTTTTTTGATTAGCTATCAAAATCCCACTAAGATCCTTTTGAAAACCTAGCCTTTTCTCATCCACTGACCTCCTTGCTAGATATTGACAAGTGTCAAGCTCACGACAATCTTGATGAACCTGTTGAGAGATTGACTAAAGGCAACGACTACTTGCAGGGGCTCAAACTTGATGTTTTTAGGCTCATCATTAATTCCTTCAGACTTTTGTTTTAGGCCACTTATTTAGACTTTTATTTGTTTTAGCAACAATTCTTTCAAGATTTTGTTTCGGCCTTTTTTTAAAAATAATTTCTTTCTACATTTTCTCTAGCCTATTCCTTCAAAAGAGTTTATTTGAACTTTTTGCTTAAAATAATTTATTTGACTTTTCTTTGGGCTTTCCATTCGAAGAAATTTATTTCAAGATTTTATTTTGAAACTTATTTTTGTGGACAATTCTCTCAAAATAATTCATTCCTTTTCTTTCTTTCAAATAATTTATCTATGGTTTATTGCTTTGGCATTTTTGCCTTAAAAGAATTCATTCATACTTCTCTCTCAAAAGAAATTATTTAACCTTTTCCCTTGAACAATTCCTTTGGACAAAAAGTCCAAAAGAAATTATGTCTTTGGGCTTTTGCAATGGACAATTCTCCTGAAATAATTCATTAGGACCTTTTGGACTTGAACAATTCCTTTGGAATTTTTCTTTGAAAATGGACCTTTAAATTTTGAAAAGTGCCTCTTTGCCTTTTGAAATGTCCCTTTAGAATTTTTGAAAATGACATTTCAGAAAAAATGAAATGGACCCTTCGAAAAAATTGAAAATATCTTTTTTGAAAGAAAATTACCCTTAAAATTTTTTGCAAAGAACCCCTCATAATTTTTGAAAAGAACCCTTTCCTTCAGAATTTTGAAAAGTTTTTTTAGACAAAATGTCCAAAACAATCCCTTTGAAAAGATTTCCTTCGATAAAATTACTTTGGACAAAATGTCCAAAATAATTCCTGACACTTAGACAAAAACCTCAAAAATAAAACTCCAAAATAATGAACACTTGGTGGAAAAGAGTCTCGAAAGAAAATAAACTTATACGTTTGCTTCATAGAATTTCTTGAAAAACTTGCTCCTTTCACTACTCTGATCAACATCAATACTTTCCTGCAAATAATAAGACAAGCAAAAGAAAAGACCCTAAATCACCTAAAAAACCTTAAGACTTGTTAAACATGAATTCTTCAAGGACTTTTCAGGACCAGTTACTGACACACAAGACAAAATGGCATGGTATGCAAGGTTTTGAATGATAAGGGTGGCAATTTGACTTGTTGGGTCAAAATTATCAACATTTTGGTGACTCAACTGGGAAGCATGCCTATTATGCTTAAGAATTAGATCATATATATGAAATTTTGACTCACAAAGCAATGATAAATCTGATCCATGACTGTAAGTGCAACTTTTGATTTGAAATAAGATAAATTTATCCTCTAAAACAAGAAGGAAAACACACAAAGCAAGGAAAGATAACTAAATAAAGCAAAAGTGCAAATACAGCACTTATTAGGACAAAACAAAAATAAACTAATGTTCTTAAATAGCACTTTGAGGGAAAAAAATAAACTATGTATAAGGAACCTAGCTCTTCAGTAATAATGTTTTAAATGTATCCCATTGACTAGGACTGAAAGCTCTTCACCATCCATCTTTACAATTTAGAAGACATTGTGGGATTTGTAGCTGGAGATTGTGTATGGGCCACTACAAAGGGAGTCAAACTTTGTGTGTCTTCTTGGTTTATCTCTATCCTCATCCTACTTTAGGACCAAATCTCCTTCTTTGAAACTTTGTGAAAAAGCTCCCTTGTCAAAAGCTCTCTTCACTTGTGCTTGATGAATTTCCATGGCTAGCATGGACTGATTTATTAATTCTTCCAACTCTATAAGCTCAACATACCTGATGTCTATAGGCTCATTCTTTAACAACTTAAGTTGATGCATTATTTCTAAAGTAGGAAACTTAAGAGAAATGGGTAACCTTGCTTCCTTACCATATACTAGCTTGTATGGAGAGTTGGCTATTGATCTTTGGTAGGTGATCCTATCATCCCACAGAGTTGACTTCAACCTAAGATGCCATGACCTCTAATTATCTTCAATAGTCCTTATTATGATCCTTAATAGGTTCTTATTTATAGATTCAACAAGGCCATTACCTTGTGGATAATAGTTTGATGAAGTGCTAAGATAAATCCCATGTTGGAAAACCTATTGGATGATCCTAGTTCCCACAAAATACATTAAATTATTATAAATAATAGTTGAAAGAACTCCAAATCTAGTAAGCAAACCTTCATAGAAATCTAGAACATTGGTTTTATTTGCTTCTTTCAATACCACTTTTTCTATTTAATGTGTGAAGTAATCAATAGCAGTTAGATTCCATTTATGTCCTAAACTTTAAAGAAGATTTATGAGACCAATAAATTCCAATCCCTATTGGACAAAAAGCTAATCCACCACAATTGGTTGAAGAGGTAAGGCTGCAAGTTTCACTTTTCCTACAAATATAGCACACTATTTGTACTTTCTAACCCATGCCTGGAAATCACCAAATATACTAGGCCAATAGTACCCACCTCTCATGATCTTAAGGGCTATTATTATTGAAAACAAAATTCCGCCACCATATCCATTATGAAATTATTCAAACAATCTCTGAGCTTGGCTTGGCTCAATACACCTTAACAATATACCATTTATATCTTTCTTGAATAAAACACCATCAACAAGAAAAAATGGGATTGATTGCAACCTAAAATATATTCTCTTTGAAGCACTTATATGAGAGGGATAAATACTATCTTGGAGATATCTTACCAAGTCATGGAACTAGCTAGAAGGTGAGGTATGACCAGATGTAACCTCTTCATCATTCGACACCAAAACAACCTCATAAGTCTCTTGCAAGTCTTGAGATAGATGCTCACAAAGTCCTTTACCTCTAACCAACTTTATAACCTTAATTTCCACATCATATTCCATTACTTTGGTTATACAACCAGCTCTCTTCTCATTTATATCCTTGTTCAAAAGGAACTCCTTGATGCTTGGATGGGAAACCATTAGGTATATCTTATTGCTAGACAACAAGTATCTAATTTTTTTGAGAGACCTTATAATTGAAAGAACATGATTTTCAACAAAAGAGTATCTTGGTTCATACTCTTCCAAGCCTTGACTAAATAAGGCTATTGGCTGCTCCAAAGCTTCATGATTTTGTTACATAAGAATGATTGAAATGGTGTCCATGTTAGCATATGTATATAAAATGAAATCCTTTGAAAAATATGGATTTATAAGTGTAGGATCACTAGCTATGGCCTTCTTAATCTCCTCAAAACTCATTAATCCTTCTTTGGACCAATTGAAACTTTGATACTTTTTGAGCATGGGTATAAGTAGCTTAGCTAAAATGGAAAAATATGAAATATATCTCCTTATAAAATTGATTTTTCCAAAGACGCTTTACAAATCCTTTTTGTGCTTAGGCAAGGAGAGTCCAAGAATAGAGTCTACCCTTTCAAAATCTATGATCAAGCCATACTTTGAAACCACATATCCAAGGATCTTACCTTCATGAACTAAGAAGACACACTTTTTGGGATTTAGAGATACCCCAAATTACCTACACCTTTCAAACACTTGCTTGAGATGAACCATGTGATCACTTGCACTCTTTGAAAACACTGTTATATCATCCAAATAGACAAGTACAAACTTGTTAAGATGGCATTGGAATGTCATAGCCATGGATCTTTGAAAGGTTTCTCTAGCATTAGATAAATTTCTATATGCAAATGTCCCCCACTTGGTTGTGAAGGCTGGACCAAAATCTGATTGTAGCAGATATATCCATCCAACAAAGAAAACCTCTCTGAACTTGAAACCAACTGTAAAATTTGTTCCATTGATGGCAATGGATAGTGATCTTTAACTGAAGCTTTATTCAAATCATGTAAGTCAACACACAATCTAATCTCACCATTCTTTTTCTATACTAGAACAAGATTTACCCATAAGTTGAGTGCTTGATTGGAAATATAATAGTTGACTCTATGAGCTTATGAATCTCATCTCTCATCAAAGTCTCAAACATAGGATTAATGGGCCTTTGTCTTTGTCTCACTGGTTTAGTTTCATCCTCTAACTCAATGGTGTGTTGAGATAGAGTTGGGTCAAATCCCTTGAGATCACTATATTTTCATGAAAATACATTAGTAAAACTTGTGCATAACTCAATGAAAGATTCTTTTTATGAAAGAGTGCATACCTTACCCAACTTCAAATTCTTACTAGCTGCAATCTCTACATTGGCATAGTGATCTTCTTTTGTTGACAAGGATGACTTATCTTTCCCTAACTCATTATCACCACTTAAAATGTTATCAAGTGTGACCAATACCTTGAGTAACTTATTTGTTTTTAGATACACAATTTGATCACCATACTGATGAAAATACTTTGATTAGTTTCTTGAATAAAAATCAGCCTCTTCTTGAAAGAATCTCACAATTTGATTGTCATCTTCGAACACTTGCCAATTCTCATGATTATCTGGAATAGAAGGCCTTACAACCACCTTTATGTGTGACTGATTTTTTTTAGTTTTTATATCAGTTGGGATACTAAATTGTGCTCCAATGGCAACCAACCTACCTGCATGTTTATTTTCACCTCTTGGTATTACTTGAATGTTAAAATCTTGAAAATATTCAATTAAATCCCATATTATATGCTTGTAAGATTTAAGCAACAAATTTTCACATGCATTTGAGCCTCTTACTTGGTGAAATGTAAGTTCACTATCACCAAAAACTTGCAAGGTGTTGATTTTCATCTTCTTAGCCCACTGCAAACTGTGAACTAGTACCTCATACTTTGAAACATTATTTAAACAACCAAATTGTAACTTAATAACACAAAAATAACTTTGATTTTTTGGATAAACCAACATCATTATAGCCCTAGTACCATGTTTATTCCTTGATCTGTCAAAGTACAATTGCCATAAACCTTCATTAGAGTCATCGTCATTAACCATGGCTGAAATTGGTGCATCATTCTCATGAAGGCAATGCACACCAAGTACTTCTTCTTCAATTAGATTATAAGGATAATGGTCATAAAAAGTAGAAGCCCACTCATCCAGAAATAAATATGGAACTCCATCCAAAGGTGATTCTTTTTCAACTCCACTAGTTTCTGGTACATCATCTGAGATGATATAGTTAGTGTTCACAACACTTGGCATATATGGATCCAAATGGAAAAGTGAAATAGGTTAAAAATTAATTGTCACCTTTGTACCATACATGGTTATAAACATCAAATAAGTCTAATCAACTAATAAATATCCCCCAATCTTTGAGGTAAAGTCCCTTGAAATGCACATAATAAAGTAAGGAGGCAAGTCTACCATGACAATATCTTGGTTAATAGTAACATTAGGACATGAATGTAATGTCAATTTTAGATATTTGATGATGCCTACCATATTTTTTAGTGACCCATCCAATTTAAATACCTCCTTAGTGTTTGTCTCATAAATAAGGCCAAGCTTGTCTGCAATCTGCTTAGGCATAAATATGCTACTAGCTCCACTATCCACCATACAATTATGAACTAAAGTATCACCTACTATCAAAAAAAGGTATAAAGGAGGAGTTTTATTTGATTTTACCTCAGATTTTTCCACCTTTACCATCTTATTTACTTGATGAACTTGTTGCTTAGTTGGCTGATATGAATTAGTTAAGACAACACCTTCTTTCTCAACCGGTTTTGGAGACAATTTGAGAGTTGAAAGCCCTTGGATGAGAATATATTTTTGTCCTAGGATGTAAAGAGAATCCCACATGATAATTTTGATATTATAATTCTTCATCTAATCCACTATACTAAACTGAGATCCACCAACTTTTGGTTGCATTTTCTAAAGCATTGGTTGCTTACGAACTAGAGGTATTTGATGAAATTTACTAACCTCTATATTCTAATTTTTTTGAGTCATAGGGGCACAAGTTACTCTTTTGTATTCTTGGAAATAACATTAAGAGTACCTGAAGCATTTGTCACCTATTGGTCTTCATCAATGGATCTTCTTTTAACTTTAATTATAGCTGTAACTTGACCACTTACATTGTTAGTTTCAACACCTTGAGCAAAAACATGATCATCCATTTTCCAATTCACATTAATGGCATCAGGAACCCTTGAACTTGTTTATTTATCCTTGTGATGCCAAAATTGTATCTTCGTATTGACCTCCTTGAAAATAAAACTCTTCTTGTGTCATTTATGGCATAATGATGTTTTGTGATACCAAGGCCTTATTTTGAGCATCATTGAGATTTGAGGGCTACCAACCTAAATCTGGCATCAAGTTATTTTGAGGTGGGATGGGAATAATGGATTTTGAAGTAGAAGGAGCATTATGATCAAGGTAAGAATATGTCTTAGCTGGAGTTATGGATCTTTATGCTTGGTAAGGTGGTTTATTCTCTCTGAAACCCTGATAAGGAAGCCTTTGATCTCTAAAGGGCTAGTAGGTAGTCTAATTTTGTTGTTGATAAGGCCTATTAGCATAAAATTATTACCACTTAAGTTATACTATTTAATTCCTAAAGGACTATAGCAAGCTTTTAAAATCTCCTATCTCACAAGCTTGACTAGTAGGGGCTATAATTTGAGCTTGAGGGGATGGTATAGAGATAAAGATGGAATTTAAAGAATTTGAGGGGCTGGAATAAGCTTCAATTCTAGGAATATAGGCATTGGAGGTCGTGGAAAAAGCTTACTAAATTGTATCAAACTATTCTCTACCCTTTTTACAACCTCATAAGCATATGACATAGTAGTGTCACCCATTGACTATATCATCACATTAATGTCAGAGTTAAGGGCCTTTAAATAATATAGGAATGCATATTCAAGGGATGACCTAATCAACATAGGTATTCTGGTCCATGTTTTTTGGAATATGGGGCTAAAATTAGATATGAACTCATAAGGATCTCTCTTTAAGGTAGTTATCTACTCAACCAAAGAGAGGTGATCAGATTTGTCTTTAAATTACTTGACTAAAGCTGCACCCAATTCATCCCAAGTAGAAATTGAATTTAGTGAGAGGTTTCTATACCACTGTAATGCTTTTCCTTTGAAGGAAGCAACAAGTAATTTAGTAGCAACATTATCCTGGACAACATTATGGACTAAACAAAGATTAGTTACATCTTGGATGTGATTGATAGGGGTTATTTTATTTTATCCTGAGAAGAATGGGACACTCTTGAGGGTAGAGATAGGAATGTCATCAAACTAGGCTAAATTAAGTGGGCTACCTCTATTAAATATAATAAACACCTAGTTTTTGATAGCCATTTGGATAGTGGGGATTGGAATGTTTAGAATAGTAGGATAACCAAGAGACAATTTTTTTTTTAAGGATATGGGTTTATCCTAATAAACCTTGATATCTTATATGATGTATAAGGCAACTCAATAAATTTAAAAATAATACCTTTACTAGCTGACCTGTTGATAATTTTTGGCATGAAAGAATTGCTTGAATGATGCTATGAACTTTACAACCTGAAGAATATTTAGCTTGTGATGAATATGGATATTCTCCTCTATTAAAAATGCTTCTCCTTAGATCCAAGCTTTAGCTATGCCAAGGAGAAAGAGGGTCGCATTAGGTATGCCAAAAACTATTGTCAATTAGACTCATACCCTTGTGAAGGTAGTTTTAGGCCTTCACAGTATGCTAAAACATGGAAACAATCCTAGGCTATGGGTGACCTAATTAATAGATTAAATCTCTAGATTATAAAGGGCTAGCTCCCTTTGGTGTATCACTTAGGATCCCTAGTCTATGCCAAAAACTACTGAGGAAAAGGGAAGAGGGAAAAGGTAAGAAAGAAAATTGAAGGGAAATATTATCTATGATGGTGATACATTGAAAATATGACCTTCATTTGCTTGACATACACTAAGAAGATAAAAAAAAGATGTGAATCTAATTACACTACTCAAACGGTATCCTCTAAGCATCATTATTTTGCATAGGGGCTCAAGATTGTTACATGATTTAAGGCAATTATTCAATAGGTTTGTTAAAGATACTACATAGATCTTATACTTGCCATACAAATAAGATGATAAATCACACTATGTGACCTAAAAGGATGAGCTTAACACCTGAAAATAGGTATAATGAAAAGGATAAGATGAGAGGAAGCCTTAGCTATCACTTTCATCTCCCAATAGGCCATGAAAATACACTAAAACATAATCTTTTGATGAGGCATGAACTCTGTCTTATTCATCAAAAGAGGCAAAATATAGATGTTCTCTAAACATGGAAAAATCAATCCTTACAATGGCTTGAAAGCTTGCATATATAGAAGAAATGACAAGAGAGAAGAGGGACTTGTGTGTTAGAGTGGGGAATTGAGAGAAGAAGTTACCAATAACTACGGATCCCTCCTTGTTCTTGAGATCCTCAACATTGAAAGCATGCAACTACTTTGATCATGAGATCAACCATCCAAAATCACCATAAATCTCCTTGAGCCCCTCATGAATTCAAGTCCCTTCTTTAAGAACTAATAGAGCCATGTCGAAGGTAGATGCATGTCCCTGCTAAGTCTGAATGATTTGATCCTTACATTTAAAACTTAGTGTGCTCCTTACTATAGTCTTTGACTATATATCTTCTATTCTTACATGTTCACACTCCACCTATATGCATCTAATTGAGCTTGGGTTACTTTTCATGTTCTATATGTGAGCTATAGACCACATCATCAGAGTTGAAAGGAGAAACCCTCATCTTTTTCTACTGATTGGTTATCAAAATCCCACTAGGATCCTTTTGAAAACTTGGCCTTTTCTCATCTGTTGATCTCCTTGCTAGATCTTGACAAGTGTCAGTCTCATGAAAATCTTGATGAACCTTTTGAAAAAATGACCAAAGGCAATGACTAATTTTAGGGGATCAAACTTGACATTTGCAGTCCCATCATTAATTCTTTTGGACTTTTTTTTCTGGTGACTTCTTCAAACTTTTCTTTATTTTGGAAATAACTCTTTTGGGATTTTGTTTTGGCATTTTTTTAAAAATAATTTCTTTCAGCATTTTCTTTGGCCTATTCCTTTGGAAGAATTTATTTGGACTTTTTCCTTGAAATAATTTCTTTGATTTTTATTCAGGCTTTCCATTTAGAGGAATTTATTTTGGGATTTTATTTTAGAACTTATTTCTATGGACAATTCTCCTAAAAAAATTCATTTTTTTTCTTTCTTTCAGAAAAATTGTCCATGATTTATTGCTTCATCATTTTTGCCTTGAAAAACTTCATTCGGACTTCTCTCCCAAAATAAATTCTTTGACCTTTTGCCTTAAACAATTCCTTCGAATAAAAAGACTGAAGGAAATTATGTCTTCGGGCTTTTGTAATGGACAATTCTCCTGAAATAATTCATTTGGAACTTTTGGACTTGAATAATAACTTCAAACTTTTCTTTGAAAATAGACCTTCAGATTTTGAAAAGTGACCCTTTGCCTTTTGAATTATCCCTTCAGAATTTTTGAAAATGACCTTTCAGAAAATGACCTTTCAGAAAAATTGAAATGGACCCTTCAGAAAAATTGAAAATATCTTTTTTGAAAGGAAAGTACCCTTTAGAATTTTTGGAAAGAACCCTTTAATTTTTTTGAAAATAACCCTTTCCTTTGAAATTTTTAAAAGAACCCTTTGAAAAGTTGTTTTAAACAAAATAGCTAAAACAATCCTTTTGGAAAGATATCCTTCAATAAAATTGGTTTGGACAAAATGTTTGAAACAATTCCTGACACTTAGACAAAAAATCAAAAAATAAAACTCTAAAATAATGAACACTTGGTGAAAAAGAGTCCCGAAAGAAAATAAACTTATACTTTTGCTTCATTGGTTTTCTGGAGAAACTTACTCCTTTCACTGCTTTGATCAAGATCAATACTTTCCTACAAAGAACAAGACAAGTGAAAGAAAAGACCCTAAATCACCTAAACAACCTTAAGACCTATTAATCATGGATTCTTCAAGGAATTTTCAAGACCAATTACAAACTCACAAGACAAAATGGCATGGTATGCAAAGTTTTGAATGATAAGGGTGGTAATTTGACCTATGGGGTCAAAATTGTCAACAGGAACCATAGGAGGTGTGACCATGGGGGAAGAACAAGGAGCCTTCTTTTGAGAAAAACTTATGGGAGGAATGATAAAAGGTACAAGAATGCTTAGGAGGTGATCCTTGAGATGCTATTAAAGGATGTAATAATGATCAGTGTGATGTGTGCCACATTGGTGCCATAGATAATATACCTCTCTATTCTTAGGAAGATACTCAAGTAATAATTTTTGGGGAGGTATAACCTTGTCTAAGGGTTGAGGAGTTGTGGGACACAAGGTGTTGATATATTGTCATAGCTTTCAATAATTCATGGATGAATGGTTATCTATGCCATGAAACTAACATATACACCTGTGAGTAGTCTTGGTAGGTGTACTCATAGGAGGAGGTGTAATAGAAGCTGAGGGGATTAGTATAGGGAACAATCTCTATTTAAATGATCAGTAGCTTTATGAATGTTACAATAAGAATGATCAACCCATTTGGTGGGTAAAGGAGCTAGTTGCAATACAGGGATCAAACCATCAACAAGATAAGGTGGGTTTGGTGGAGAGATTGGATGAGGCTTGATGGAAAGAGAAATAATATTGGAAAAAAGAAGAGACTTAGCTATAGAAGGAGTGGAAATGGCATCTGAATTGGGTTTTACTGAGAGAGGGGCAGGGTCCACATAAGGCTGAAGGATTGTCGCATGTATCTCAGGGATAAGTAGGCTATAAGGGTCATGGTATTAGGTAAAGTGATAGGGACCAGTTATAACATGATCCATAAACATAATATTATGAGGTTCTTTAGAAACTAGAGGTGTTCTCACCATTTCTACCCTGAGATAAAGAGGAAAAATACTAAAATTAGGAAAAATATAAGAAGGAATACAAGAAGATATACTAACATATTGAAGTAAAGAGGAATAATAATGAATAATCTTAGCATCTTAGGCTTGAACTAGACCTCTTAATAATGGATAATCTAAGGTATAACCATCATCATAATTAGGTGTATGAATATTAATGGCATAGGTAAGGATAACATTATCATCTGATGTGGTGTGATGAATGGAATACTGAGTCTTAATTAAGACAATGGGGATGTCCTCACAAGGTGGTTGATGAAAATGAGGTTGCCAAGAAGTGAGAATTTGAGAGATGAGATGAGGTGAGAGATCTAATGTTTTAGTCTTGAGATTGATCTCATCAGGATCATCATCATCATCATCATCATCATCATCATCATCATCATCATCATCATCATCATCATCATCTAAATCTAAGAGGTTCAGGGGTATATTCCCAATGAGTTCAAGATGACCATTGTAATCTTAGGTGGAATTAATAGGAAATTTAAGTCATTGAGACTCATAAAATTGAATGTTTGGTAAGCGTTCAAGGGTAGGAATCTTGAATACACCACAGTCTTGAAATTATTTTAAATTTCAAGGATTGGTGTCACCCTAAATCCTATAGATGGGTCTATTGTGAGAAAATTTGACAAATTGGAAAATGAAAGAGGTAAATTATCTCATGTGATGAGTTCATGGCCTACCAAGCAAAATTTTATAGGATAGAGGAAAATTGAAGATCATCACCTTCACATAAATGGTGATAGGCGGGATAGTAATGGGGAACTAAACATAACCTAAAGGAGGAATTTTCCTTTGGTCATAGCCTTGACATGTGGTACATGTGGATTTAATATTACATTGGGAATATCTAAGGGTATTGATAAAATAAAGAATGGCAACATAAGTTCTAGAACCCTCATCAATCAAAGAACACTTGACTTGGATATCACCAATTTAAACACTGATGAATAGAGGAGGACCATCCAAATGAGTAAAAATCTCATTGGGGATCATAGAATTAGTGGGGAATTTGAGAGAAAGATAAGTGTCCATTGTTTCATCAACATGTATGGACATCTCTTCACATTTTTTCAAAATGTTATCTTTTGATCTGAATATAATTGCTTCAAGTCTTGTTAGGGGAGGATGAGGGATGTTCATTTCGGATAAAAACTACATGAGATGGTTATGATGATGTTTATGGGTCCTCATAAGTTTGATAAATGGGATTTGGGATGGAAGATTAGTGAGTTTCATGATAGGATCCCACTCATCATAACCCATAAGGAGATTGTTGGAAAAAGGTGCATAGTGTTAAAGGTGGTCTTTGGAAGGAAGAGCTGAAGTACATGTGAATTTATGTTGATAACAAGAAGAAGGTTGAATATGAGGACAAATTTTTAGATTATGTTGAGAATATGGAGTAGTTGATGCAGGTGTGGTTTGAGAATTATTATAAGAAGAGTTCATAGAAGTTTGAGTATCATTGGCGATAGGTAAAGAAGATGGAGGGATGGTAGAGATAGTATGAGAAGTGTTATCTAAGGGAGGTGTTAGAATTGGTTCATCAAAAGATATAAGGTCATCTTTCCCTAACTCATTTAAGTGAGTTAGAGAATAATCTTGGATAACATAGAATGTGTGAGACAATAGAGGTATGTAGATGGGTTGAGGATCAATGAAAATAACCACCCTTTGTGCAGTAGTCATATTTACCATATTATCTTTAGGAGTTGGGTCAAGAAGATTGTCAACATTATTGGTAGAAGGGGTGGGCTTATCATGGTTATCTTGGTGATTTGGGAGAGGATCTTTATAGATGGCCAAATTAGCATTAACCTTATTCAAATCTTGAGATTTAGTATGTGTTTCATGGGCCTTGAAAGCAATGTCATAGGCGTTTTGGTATTCATGAATGATAAAATCATGGTCAAAATTGGGACCAAGAAGGAAATCCATATCCAAATTATGAAGTTTCCTATAGGTCTCATGAGAATGACCCCAACTAGTGTGAAACCAACAATATTTATTGGGATCATACCAAGATTTCATAGGATGAGTGGGATCAAGTTCTCATGAGAGAGGCCTTAGTAGAAATTTTAGTAATTATACTAAGGATAAAGGTTTTTGAATATTGATTTTAGTTGAAGATAAATGAGGATTGGTGATGTGGTTTGGAGGAGAAGCTTGTTCCAAAGATTGTTTAGGAATAAAAACTTGAATAGTGTGAATGGTATCATAAGAGTCTATGACACCATCATTGATAGTGTGATGATTATTTTTATTAAGTAACATGCAAGTAGCCATAGAAGTTTAGGATGGATCGAATTGATGCATAAGGAAATATTGATATTTAACTTGGTCAATATCCTCCTCCAAAGTATGTGGAGAGAGAGTCTAGACCCAATATTACAACTTGGGAAAGAAACTATTGGTAAATAAATGAAAGAGGTTATCATCTGACATATTATGTTCATATTTGTTAGACAAGGTCTTCCATGATTTAATGAAAAATTGTGTAGTTTAGGTCTCAAGTTGCTTATAATTGATAAAATGGGCTAATGTATTCTCAAGAAGATCACTAGTTTGGAACTCTTGAACTAGAGATTGACTAAATATTCAAAGCTAGTAATGGAATGAGATTTAAGTTTATTGTACCAATTTAAACCATCACCCATGAGAGTTTTGGCTAATATTTTGGTAGTGGCATATTTAATTTGACCCAATATTTATATAGATTTTTGAATGTTTTTAAATGAAGAGTAGGATCAGTTGACACATTGTAACAAATGGTAGGGGTGATACCTTTTATATTGATATTACCAATTTGAGATGTAAGAGGCTCATTTTGAAGATGATATATTGTCTTATTGATCAGAGGAAGTTGAGGGATAAGATTACCATGAGAATCCCAAAGTGGAGGCGGGGGAAAATTTTGAGTATACATGCCCATAACATCTACTGAGGGTGGGTTTGAAGATGGATAAGATGATTTTGCATTTGCATCATTTTATTTGCATTGTTAGCTTGGAAATTATTCATTTGATTAAGATATTTGTAATAGGAGTTGATGGGTATGAGTTGTATGATTAACATTTTGTGAAGTATTAGAATTGGTAGTAGTGGCTTGGGTACCACTATGGGTGTTAGTAGGAGCTTGAGAAGAGTTATTAGTAAGTGAGGCACTAGTGGCATACTTTTCTTGTGTGAAAAAATATAGAATAGCAGAGGGATGATAAATAACAACACTAGAGGTATGATTATCATGGGTATAAAATGATTCACTAGTGGAATAATTGAGAAGAGTGGGTCTAGGAAGAGGCCCACTTGAGATAGAATGTTTCATATTAGTAGAGATAATAGGCATGGAGGTAGAGGAAATCAAAGAAGAATAAGAAGTCATGGTATGATAAGGGGTCCAAATAGAGGGAAAAGGTTGAGAATCAAAGAAGTTAGTATCCCCCAATCCATGTGAGAACATGGGAGAAGGTGAATGGGGATCCTCAACTTGACCACTTATCATGAGATGGTAAATAGTAGAAAGATCATTTTCTCAATGTTGAGGAAACTCATTGATGAAGAAGAGCATTTCTAGTGTATACAATAATTCAGGTTGATATTCAATTGAGAAGAGAGGATTATAAAATGAAGAGGAATGAGGAGGGGTCCCATATTTTGTAGTACAAATGGCTATATGCACATTACTTTCCTCTAGGATAGGAGCCACAAGCTACTTATGGGAGAGCCTATTAGGGTTAGTAAGAATCATCATATCCATTAAATTTAACTCAGTGTTGTATTAAAATAGGAAGTCCATGATGAAGGAGATAAATTAGGTAAGGCAAAGGTGATACAAAATCAAGGAAATAAGAAGGGACAAATAAGAGTATAGATTTGACCTAGTTCCAGAAATAGGATCTAAAAACTGAGTTAATAAGGATAAAAAGTTGACAAAGTTGACCTAGTACTATATCTTGAGACATAAAATATCCTGATAAGGATACAAAGTCGATAGGGTTGACTTAGTACTATATCTTGAGAGGTAGAAATGAATATTAGATCGACCAAGTTGACTTAGTACTATAGACATGGGAAACAGATAGTTTATAAGAGACTATGTCAAATAGAATGATAGTGTATGAAAAAAAGGAAGAATTTTGCAATGTAATTTAAATGCAAGAAATGGAAGTAAACACATAATCAATTGGGTCAATGAGAATGATCCATTTGAGGCACACAACACAAAATCTTGCACCAACATTGGCCAATGCAAGTTTTGCTATATAATATACAATGAGCAAAGATCAAATAGTCAACTAGAAAGTAAATGTTAACTAAGTGGTCATCCTGAATGTTGGTAGATTATAAAGCATTATTTTAAGTATGATAGGGAAATTAGATAAAATTAGGGAATTATAAAGTAATCTATGTATGGTTTCAAGATGTTTAGTCTGAAAGGGATCTATGTTGGTAATGGTACTGGCTTGGTATTGAGGCCTTCTCCTTCACTTAATAATCTTGTAATGATAAGGGTGTCAAGTTCTTTGCCAATATATACCATTAACCATGTGTTTATATTTGTCCATAAAACCAAGTTGGCTTCCCCCTTGGTGATGAAATCCAAGTAGGTTGGCATTGGGTAGACAAATTATTAAATGTATTTTGAAATTATGTAATTTGGTAGTGTGTGCAGGAAATATAAATAGTGCAACTAAATGGTATATTAAAAAACCACCTAATTAGACTATGTGAGCTAATCTAATCATGCAAACAACTAAAAGTGAAATTGTGAAGTAATTACTAGCATATAATTATTAATTCCTAATTTGAAACATAGTATAGAGTCCATTCAAATGATAGTGTATGTAGACATTACAAAATAGAGTCTATTGTACTACATAAGTAAGGGTCCTTAAGAACTAAGTCGACTAGGTTGACCTAGTCTTTTAGACATAATATAGAATATAGAACTAGGTTGACCAAGTCAACATTTTTTGTTGTATGATGGTAGTTTAAAAGATTACAACCTTACAAAATAGAACTGTAAGGAAGAACTAAAATGAAATAGAAAGAAAGGAACCTTGGTGGGTTGAAAGATGCAAAGGAATGTGAAATTATTATTGAATTTCCTTGAATGTAACTTGAAAATTCTTCTAATTGTATGGAGTGGGTTGACCTAGTTCTATAATTCCCTATTTATTGAAACCTATTAAGATGAGTATACCAACCTATTCAACCTAGTATGTTTTTTGGACACTATCTGAAATACTATGTTAACCTATTCGACCTAGTTTGTTATTTTAGAGCTAAATAAGAGTATTGTGTTAACCTATTCAACCCAATAACCTATATCTGATGAAGACCTAAAAAAATAATAGGTTCATTTTTTATGTAATTGTGTGTTAAATTTGAACACAAAAGTTAGAAACTATACCAACCTTATCGACCTGGTATCTCAATAATAATAATAATAATAATAATAATAATAATAATAATAATAATAATAATAATAATAATAATAATAATAATAATAATAATAATAATAATAATAATAATAATAATAAATAAAATGATAAAAAATGAAAAAATAGAAAGAAAACCTGCAAGGGTTAGATTAATGTTGGGTTCACTAGAATGTATACAATCAAAAATGCATTAGACCTATAAATCAATCCCAGCTTGGAGAAGATAGATCCTACTTACACTTCTGACTGGGGATACATTATATAATCAAGAATATGACCAATGTGTGGATCTAATAACATAAATCAAACAACATAAATGCTAAAGAGTTAGTAAACATGTGAATGCTAATATTTTTGAATTTTTCAATTTATTTGAATTTTTTTTTAATTTTCTTTAATATTTTATATCATCAAATTTTTGCAAAGGAAAAAGGTCTAACATATGATCCCATCTAAAGGATGCTCATAGGTAGCTCTAAAATTGTAATATAGTACATCAAGCTAGTGATGTTACCAAGGAACATGTGTAGATATCATATCTAGAACTATAAAAATTGTGGTACTATGTGTCTGTCTCATAGGAACCTATGGTCATGAAGAGGTAATTGAAGGAATATGGGTTTTCAGAACCCATTATTTAGTTATATGTGGTTTCTTCAATGTAGTTGTAATTGGAACATGTTTATTTGATCTTAACAACTGGGTAGACTATGTATGTCTAAATGAGTATACCATAGAATGTACTGTGTATCTCTAGTACAATGGTCTCTCAAGTATGGGCTCCCTAGGAAAGGCGATTGTTTCTTGCTTACCCTTTCTTGGATGATTTTCCTCATCAAGTTGTATAACTAGTTGTCTAGGTATAAACATATCTTGTTCAAGTGGATGCTCATATGGAATCTGAAAATTGTGACTAACATATTAGTATAACTGTATTTAATAAACCCATACACTATGAAAGGTAATGAATAGAGTTCATGTATCCAAGGTCATCCTAATAACATATCAAAGACTCTCATATATGCTATAACTAAAAGTGTAGTAACCACATGTGTTAGACCAACTTGTAAAGGTAAATTAATCTCACCAATAATGTGTTGTGATGTCTAATTGAATGCTCTGATCATTTTGGTTGAAGTATATAAATCATCATATTTATTTCTCAAATGTGTAAGTAGCATCATGGTACATATGTTCTCACTAAAAATGTTATCAATCATAACACTATGTATAGGATGATCATCAAGGTACGTTAGAATGAATAATGAATGAAGATCTTAATCATCATCCATAATCTCATTGTCATCAAATGTAATGGAGGGTCTTTGAACCATAGTATTCATTATGTATGTATAAGTGTCAATAATACCATCTAATGGGTACCCATAATAAGGTGGAGGAGAATGTATATGATATTCCTTTTACACTTTTGGATCTTTCTTATAATGATCTTGTAATGGATTGTTAAATTATTTTTGGTTTTGATGGTCACCAGGTTGTGAACTCAAATCCTTTAGAGGATCATCAAAGGTAATCTCTTGGTTATTAAGAAGATCTCAGATATTATATTTCAAAGTATAAAATGTGTTTTTAGAATGCACAGGACCTTGTTTATAGTCACAATATGCATTAACATCATATATTTTTGGTAAATATTGACTCATATCAACCTCTATAGATGGAGGGAGAGACATGAGATGACACTCCACAAGATTCTTAAGTAACAAAGTTGTAGACTTAGGTAATTGTGTAAATTATCTCTTAGGTGCCTTGGATAAGATGAGTTGATTAGGTTATTGTGACATTAAGTGAATTATCATGGTTGCTTATTCAGGATCTAAAGGCTTTACCTAATATATTAATTTGATATTAAAATGGTCGTAGATGTAGTTAGTGTGTTTGTTACATACTTAAAAAAATTCAATGAAATAATTTTTATTTCATGATCTCAAACAATATGGCATAAGTCATCAAAAAATTTAAACTTTTTGAAAATGATGGACTCATCTAATGGGGAAAGAAAACTTTAAGGACCATTTCAGATAATTTGGACTTATGCCCCCTAAACTAGACTAGATAGAATGTTAAAAAAAAAATCATATATTTTAAATATATTGGATTAAATTTATGGTAATAATGTGGATCTATTGCCCATAGAATTCACTCGAGAGAATTTAAAATTAGAAAATTTTGAATAATTTAGATTTTTTTCTAATACTTTTGTTTGAAGTTAGACAGGTAATATGTCCAAATTATTCCAATTGTTTCCTCTTTACTTAAATATGTTTTGAAGATCTTTATCTACCATTGGAATTGTCATTTTGGCCAACATTGTTTTATATCTCAAAACATATTCAGTAATAGGTTCATTATTTCCTTGTTTTATCTTAGTAATTTGGGCATATGATATATTTTCATTGATGTTGATATAGAAACTTGCTAGAAACTGATCCATTATGTATTTGAATGCTTTCATTGATTGGATCGGTAAGTCATGGAACCATCTTAAAGTATAGTCATTTAGATTCCTTGGAAATAATTTTGTTAAATTTTTATCATTGGAGGCATAACCAAGACATTATATGTTCAAGACCACCTTTGCCATCATAAAATGTGAACTTGGGTGCAACAAAACTAGCTGGTGAAGGGTGCAAAGATATCTTAGGTGTTAGATGATTATGTAATGCATATTATGAATAAATAAAATGAGTTGATTTCAAAGCATTTTGTTCAATGTTGGTAACCTTATCTTCCATTTTTTTTATAATTTGGAGAAGATTTTGCATTGTAGACCCATTAGGATTTAAATTTGATATTTAAGAAGCCACCAAAGGGGATGAAAATACCACTTATATTTATTTATGCCTTGAAATTAGTAATTAAGTTGAAGTATTAATTATTCCAGTGGAGGATGTTGCAATAGTTATTTGATCTTTGGGTAACAATGGTGTGAAAACATATCATATTCCACCCACTAGATGTAGTAGGTAATGTTTTGCTCAAGGGGAGGGAAATGGGAAGGAATGTGTTATAAACATATCTAGTAGCCCCAATATTTGTATCAATAGAGACTAATGGTTGTTCACTAACACCTTTTGATTCATGAGTTTCTAATATAGTATTAAAGATATTATGGATATCTTTAGGATTTGCACAAATGTGCTATTTAAATAATGGAATAGATTGTACTTATTTTTGATATACTTGTTCATGCTCATTTTTTCATGTGTTTCATTATCCTCATGATCATATTCATTTGGTATAAATATTTTTTTCATTATTTTTCTCATTGTCATTATTGCAACTAAAATTATTAGAAAAATTTGACATGGTATTTTCTTATTACATTTTAGGTGCCCCAAGGGGTAGCTCAAAATATTTAATATGAACCCCACTTAATCTAGGACTATGCCTAGGTTGTATACAAATTATAGACAAAATGTAAACAAGTACACCAAGTAGAAACCTTCAAAGATTGAAATCCCTAGAGCAATCTAGGAATTGAATGACAAGACATAGTAGTTAGGTTCACCAAATGTTTAACCCTTTTTTATTAGGTTTTTTTTAGGGCTAAATGGGTAACTTAACTTATACACAAGCAAGAATAAAACTATTCTAGATTATACCAATTAATTGAAAACTCAGATAGATAAATATTATGAATTTAAAATTTGAGTTATGTTATATATAGTTAAAGTACACTCAAAATAGTAGTTTGATTACATAAACATGAATAATAAATAATAATTCACTTATCTACATATTGTAGGGATATCTAAGAACTATAGAGGTAGAAATAGGCAAGGACAAGATCAGATCTAGTCATCAGATTTTGAAAATATTATTTATTTAATTGAATATTCATTGTAATTTATAGAGGCCACCTTTAACCTCTTAGGTTTTATTTCTCTTTTATGTTCATGTGTTTTATTCACACACATGGGATTTCAATGATTGTTTATGGATCAAACCCTAGTTCTTCACTGTAGGTTTTTATACCTTTCCAAAAAAGGGTTAATGGGTTCATAATGTTGAGCTAACTTCAAGGACCCCTCTATAAATGAGCATTAAATACATATCCAAGACTCTAATGAAAATTTAGACATATTTTTTTAACTCGTAGGTGTTGGATTTTGTGTGCACAAAGGTGAAATATACTATATGTAAGGGCATGTAATGATCTAGTTTTTAACTTGATAAATACTTCCCATGGGTTTTTTTGGGTGATTCATACCTTAATATGATTGTTCCTATGACTGATTTATAAATTTCAAATAATATAATAGTGTAACTTAGTTATGAAAATGATTGATTGAGCTTGAATAGGTGTTTGCTTGGTATTTCCTATATGATTATTGAGTAAGTTTAAATTTGTATTTATACCATAGATTTTAAAAATACATCATGGTAGGGTTAAACAAATAAAATGGGCCAACACATAGGATTCAAAATATTTGTAAATCAGATGAATTTTGAGGACTAGACACTTGATAATAATTTGGACACTTGTGTCAATTCAAGTGTCCTTATGTAGGATGCAAGTGTTTAGCAGGTTAAGAAGTTGTTGAGGACCTGAAACTAGTAGTGAAAGATATATATCAGGTTTTATGATTTGTGTACAATTTAGGAGATTTGGTTCATCGTAAATGATAGGGTCAGACCATAATATAATAAATTAGTCATAGTGATATGGTAAATTCAATCCTTTTAGTAGTAGGAAAGTCTAGAATTGAAGAGTAGATACCTGCTAGGTATTTATCAAGTATAGAAGAATAAGATGATATATAAATCAGATTTTAGTATCTACAATCCCCACATCAAAACCACTAATATAGTCACTAGAACTATATTCCAATGACATAATGAACATGACAATGAAACTTAAATACATAAAATAAAAGGAAAAATAAGAGGAGAGTTAGATGAAAGTGTAGACATTATTTTTGAATTATATAGAACCTTAGTCTTATACACTTGGAAAACACATATCATGGATGTACCTTCAATCTTTAGACCGTCCTAATACCAAAATATTCACATACACTATCTATCTATACCAATTTTCTTATCACTTAGTCTGACTAATGTTATTCTAATGACTCATACCTTATATTATACTCATAGTATTGTAAACCTATTTATCTTCAATTTATATGAGATCTAAACATGTGCTTGTTTTCTAACTATCAAGACACTTACATCCCAATCAGATGCCTATGTCGACACAAGTGTCATATCTTGACAAAAGTGTCCAATACCCTAAAGTTATATAATTTGTAACTATAATGTATACCTATGGTTGACATAAGTGATTTAATATGAGATATTCTCCAAATGTATTGATATACAAGATAAATCCTCATTCAGTCCTTACCTAACACAAACTAAACAACTCACAAGACAACTTACCAAAATCATTCAAGTGAGCAAATATTCCCTATTTTTTTCTATTTCCATATTAGTAATAAGGATAACACATATACAAGTTTAAAATACTAAAGGATAATCCCATGATCCATATTTTATAAGTTACAATCTAGGTCACTCTATGTATTTGATTATCACATTGAATCCTTATGCACACATAAGCCCACATGTAGGGGAGAACTACATGAGTTTGAGGCCCTCTTTAGAGTAGTGGATATATAGGCAACACCCAATAATAGGGGGTATTTAGATTTAACTCGACATCATGAGATTAATAACCTATTTTTTTCATAGATACTATGAATATGAAGAATTAGGGTTTTTCTATTTAACAAGGAGTGATAACCCATGATCTAGATCTAAACATACCAAAGTGAAGGTGACAGAATGCATAATATCTTAGGTGGTTGCATCTAGATTCAATAGGTATTATATATTTAAAACCTATGTCTAAGTTAAATAAAAACTTCAATACATATATTTGAGGTCAACACAAGTGTCTGAGGCCACATCGGTATAAGTTCCAAAATCATACAACTGATCTAGAATTAGAATATAGTATATTTCCATTATGTTCCATATCTAGATCTATATTAGCATAAAAAACAACCAAGTATCTTGTTTTAATTATCATTAAAATATCTATAATTATTATACTTTCTAGATAACTTCACAAATTTAGAGAATAAAAAAGGGCTTACTAGTGGACATGTTTTTCCTAACAATTGAGAAATTTGAAATTATGTAAATAATTTGACATGGTTACACTCAAAATTTGAGAATGATGTAAGAACATGAAATGTAGTATTTTAACTCTAGTTTCCAAAATAATAATTATTTAAAAAAATGGTTAAGTATATCTAAGTTAAACTTCTAAAAATTAAATACTAATTCTTATTTTTTAATAAAATTGAGTAGATAGTAGGTCGTGTGGACCCTTGGTTTTTTAGAATCATTTAATATTGTTTAAAACAATTCAGTGAAACTTTAAATAAATTCATGTAGTTTTAAACCTATATTTATTTTATAATTTTATAATTGATATTTTATTTATTAGTTTTTTAATTAATATTTTATTTATTAATTTTTTAAATAAATAGATCTTGAAAATTGACAAAACTACTTCAAATAAATGAAAATTAGTTTTTGTAAGTGCATGTAGAATTCGGCCTAGTTTATAACCATATATATTTTTAATTTGTATGAATAAAAATAAATAAACACAAACATATATAGGCATGCATATTTTTGGCATGTAGTGGCCTAAAATTTTTACAATTATTAATCAACATAGATTGTGTATGCACTAAAATCCACTCATCCGACTAATTATGCTAATTTTGCTAGTTTAACCTATAACTACATTTCTTAGATAATTAACTAATATCCCATTCCATATTTCCTACATCCTACCAACCTTAATCCATCCCATGACCAATTAATCCCCTCATTAATGTTGGGATATAAATAACCGAAAGCACACAATTGATTACCAAATACAAGAAACTTAATATGCAGAAATAACCAGAATCAACAAGTAACTAGAATCCAGAAATAACACAAGATATGAGAGACAATACACAACTTGTATTAAAACTCTTTTGGAAGGAGATACAACAAAGAAGGCTGCCACAGTTCTTCTTCCTTACACACCTCTAGGGCTCCCACACCTCTAGGGCATAAACAGTAAATCTTCCCTCAAAGCTCTCTCCCTTAGGTCCCAACACCCAACTCAAACATTGAGTTGGTGTTCACCTTACACCTGTGCTCCACGCACTCCACAAGTGCTCGACGCACTCCACAAGTGCTCAACGTACTTCAAGTAGATCTCCCCTGAACTTGCAACAACCTACACCTCAATAGACCTTACTTATGGAAGGATCTCCCTTGCCTTCCTCTTTGATCTATCTGAGTACCCACTGTATTCCAAGTAGATCCCACCTGATTCTGCTCCTTGTTGTGTTGCTATCCTCTCTGATCTTGCACACCTAAAAATCAATCTGGTTCTGCACACCTGTGAACCTTGACCTTGCACACACATACACCTGTAGATCAATGATCTTACGTACCATGTAGATCTCCTATAGAAGCCATGCTCACCTGATGACCAAGATCATACATACGTGAAGAACCCTGCTGATTCTCCAATCTAGCACCCACACTTGGTACTGTGGCACTAGGAGGAATACACCATTACTCACCTCACACACAAAAGGAGATTATATTATTGCTCTCTTACTCTCTAGCACAAGTTTACAATATAACCATGAGTCTAATATATAGATCTCATCCAAACAATAATTAGACACCTAATTACAATAATTAGATCCGTAGCTCTTAGTCTAAAATTGGCTCTAAACATGCAAACACTTGGTTTGTCAACTAACTACCCGTAACATACTCGCAGTTGAACCACACAGGTGACCGACATCGGTCCCTATCTACCTGGGGGTCACCGACACCAGCCGACTTCTGACCGACATCAGTTACATTCCTGTCTCTTTCCTGCCGATGTCGGTTGGCTTGACTGACGCCGGTGCCTGACACACTTAGCAACCTTCTTGAAACCTCCTCCTCTATTTGCATCAGTGAAGCTTTTAGCTCCACAACATAACATTATCCCACTTGGAGATAAATATCTGCACTGTACCTGTACCCTATCTAATCTATTTCCTAGCTTGTATCCCTCTTCAAGATGAATCTTGAAGACAACCCACCACACAACCTGTGGTGTACCTCCTGTCATCTAAGTACCCTACTGCATTTGCATCTACAAACACATGTAATGAAGTCCTGACCCTACGTAGCATAAATCCCTGCTGCTGGTCTCTCTCAAATACTTGAGAACTCACTTCTCTGAATTGGCTGCTAACTCTCTGACAACATGCACTGCTTGGGCAAACTTAGGTCTATACCAGACCTCATGTGATTTTAGACACTGAACTATCCAGCCCTTAGTGTGCTCCAGCTCTGCATCTTGAACCTCGCCAACACCTGATTCACATCAGCTCCCACTGGAGACAAAATCAACCTGTGATCTCCATGTCTCCCATGCCAAAGAATTTTGCTGCTCCAAATTCTTCATGACATGCCACTGAACTAATCTTACCCTAAGCTCAGCAAAACCCTGTATGTACAATCCTGCTAGCTAGCATACCATCTACATACATCAATAGAATGATGTCGCGACTCATCATCCACTTGGTAAGACAAACCATAGTAGTTACCTTGACATTGACTAAAGCCATGCTTCATCCTCCACCTATCAAACCCTGTACCACTGTCCTGCAGCTTCCTCAAGACCACATGCCTGGCCTTCCATCTCACGTGTCCATTCTCTATATTCTTCAACTAAGGTATCCATTTGTCTCTATTTTTTCATACCAGCTGGCAACCCTACCAAATCTCCGCTTGGTTCTGCATCATACTCCTACCATGCTCCCACTGTTTCCTAGATCCTTCCTGCTCTGTAGTCAGCAACTAGTATAAAGAAGAGGAACAATGAATTTGAGGCCTACTTACATCTTCAATCTTCCATATGGGCGTTTGAGACTCTTTGATAGCTTGTCGTCCGCCTAAAATCTGTTACAGTGACCAACCTCAGTCACCACATAGTCTGCATCCAACCAACGTCAGTTCCATGCGCCTGTCCTGACTACCAACACTGCCGATGTCGGTGTCCACCTACTGCCGATGTCAGTCCTCATGACCGATGTCAGTCTTACCTATTGCTAACATTGGTTTTCCTATTGATGCTGGTACCTGTGTTTTCCTGTGAGTGATGACTTTTTACCTGCGAGCTCCTTTGAATCAAGTCCCATATCCAAACTGCCCTACTCAGAAGTATCCAGCCCATCCACTGGTCTCTGTCTGCCATCTCCTCCAAGAACACCAAGGCTTTCCAGTTTTTAAGCCTGTCAAATACATCTATCTTCTGCTTAAGAACATGCATCTCCTTCCTGCTCATGTGACCAAGCCTATGAAGCCACATCTCTGCAACAGAAGAAGAATTAGTAATATAAACAAGTAGATAAAGATACTTGTTTTCTTACCACCAGCTAATTCAAGTGCATCCACTGTGAGAGTTCTTGAGAATCTCTCATCACCCAACCTTTCTGAATAAATTAGCCATATCTCCAAACCTGGGACCTGCATGACCTCCTTCAACACCCATGTGTTGGCCGCCTGCAATTTCAGCTTCACTTTCCCTTTGCCAATTCTTTGGCAAGGCTCAACAGCTCCTCTATCTGGGGCTGCATGGAAAGAGGCAACAGAATCTATAAAACAAGATTCAACTTTATCCAAGAAACCTCCTAGAGCATCCTGTGCCACATCACCTGCAACATCTGCTTCTTCAGTTCCTTCTTGCTGATTTTCCACAAACCAACAATTTTCTTTTACCTGCTCTTTCTTTCCAAAGGACCGTAAGTGACCATCTGTGCTTTTCAACTCCTCCATTCTTATCTTACTTTGATCTGCCATTTCTCTACTCCCACTCAATCAACAACCCCTGAGAGTGACCTGTAACCAAACACAAAACTTGCTCCCTGTAACCTTAGCTCTGATACCACGTGTTGGGATATAAATAACCAGAAGCACACAATTGATTACCAAATACAAGAAACTTAATATGTGGAAATAACCAGAATCAACAAGTAACTAGAATCTAGAAATAACACAAGATATGAGAGACAATACACAACTTGTATTAAAACTTTTTCAGAAGGAAATACAAAAAAGAAGGCTGCCATAGTTCTTCTTCCTTACACACCTCTGGGGCTCCCACACCTCTAGGGCATAAACAATAAATCTTCCCTCAAAGCTCTCTCCCTTAGGTCCCAACACCCAACTCAAACACTGAGTTGGTGTTCACCTTACACCTGTGCTCCACGCACTCCACAAGTGCTCCACGCACTCCACAAGTACTCAACGTACTTCAAGTAGATCTCCCCTGAACCTGCAACACCCTGCACCTCAATAGACCTTACTTATGGAAGGATCTCCCTTGCCTTCCTCTTTGCTCTATCTAAGTACCCACTGTACTCCAAGTAGATCCCACCTGATTTTGCTCCTTATTGTGTTACTATCCTCTCTGATCTTGCACACTTGCAAATCAATCTGGTTTTGCACACCTGTGAACCTTGACTTTGCACACACATACACATGTAGATCAATGATCTTACTTACCATGTAGATCTCCTATAGAAGCCATGCTCAATTGATGACCAAGATCATACATACGTGAAGAACCCTGTTGATTCTCCAATCCAGCACCCACACTTGGTACTGTGGCACTAGGAGGAACACACCATTACTCACCTCACACATAGAAAGAGCTTATATTATTGCTCTCTTACTCTCTAGCATAATTTTACAATACAACCATGAGTCTAATATATAGATCTCATCCAAACAATAATTAGACACCTAATTACAATAATTAGATCTACAGCTCTTAGTCTAAAATTGGCTCTAAACATGCAAACACTTGGTTCATCAACTAACTGCCCGTAACATACTCATAGTCAAACCACACAGGTGACCGATGTCAGTCCCTGTCTACCTGGGGGTCACCAACACCGGCTGACTTCTGACCGATGTCGATTACATTCTTGTCTCTTTCCTATCGACGTCGGTTGGCCTGACTGATGCTGGTGCCTGACACACTCAGCAACATTCCTAAAACCTCCTCCTCTATTTGCATCAGTGAAGCTTTTAGCTCCACAACCTAACAATTAATCTACTAACAAACCCATTTATCCACTAACCTACTCCCTAAGCCACTTTCCAATTTAAAAATAAAAATAATTCTACTTACCCATCTACCATCATATTCCTAAATGTTCCTAATCCCCTAAACCCTAATGGGAGATTTATAGAATTGAAGGATTCTAGAAATCTCCTCCATTTTAGCCCTTTTTCCTCTAGATTTTTCCATTCTAGAGATTTTTAAGGAATTTTAAATTCCTTGGAAATTTCCTAGCCATTGATCTCAATGGCTCAAAATTCAATTTGAGCCATTGATTTCTCCCTCCAGTTCCTATATAGCTAGCCACCCCTTTCATGCAAATTAACTAGAAACTTTATAACTTGGTGCCATTATCAGCTATTTCATCCATAATAACCTTCTTTCATCTATCAAGAGCTACCATCAAGGATAATTGTCCATTGGAAAACATTATCAAACAAACAAAAGTAATCCAACATCCTTCAATTTTGGATTCAAGCATCCATTTAGAAATCTTGGAGAGGAGATATAAAGAGTTAAAATGATGGTAAGACCACTCTTAACAATTTCATTATCCCTTTTATCCCCTCCTATTGATGTGTTTAGATTTTAGGTTTTTATTGCTAAAAATAGTAATATGAGTTGAATTTTAAATTTAGGTTATGTTTTGATGATCACGGTGGGAGATTACTCCCTAAAATAAAATTATAAGCTTGTTGGATGTGATTTGGAAGCTTATAGGGACAACTAGACATAGATTGAAGACTATATTTTGAAATTTTCTCACATACAAGCATTCTATGATTTTGCATTGGTATTAGTGATATTGAAGTTACAATTTTATAGGTTGAATCACAATATTATGTGATAGTTTTAACTGCTAACAGCTTCAAATTTTTGTAGGTTTTTATTTTTATGCAAAATTACAACTTTGTAAGTTGAGGTTTTGTAGGTGTAATAGTCATTTTGTAAGGTCTATTAATTGGGGTCATATTATTATCTTCTATTTATCACTAATCAATCTACAAGTTAATTAGTGTTATGTTTGTTTCTTGGAAGTGTTCTATCTCCTGTGTGTAGGACAAAGAAGGGGTAATTAAACATTTAACCATTTTGGACCAAAGAGCAGTACTATGACTTTTGAAGTAGCAGATTTACCTTGGCAATAATAATCTTACAGTTAGATTCATGATTTTGCCAAATCTATGGTTTGCCCTATATCCCTAATTTTTATCCGCCATTGACTCCTTTGTAAGATATTATTGCTCTATTATGCTACTTGGGGGTACTTGTGTCTATTTTATTTAGGGAGAGGAAGAATAAATCAAGCCTTTGACCATCTTTTCCATAATCTACAATATTGTAATTTTTCTAATCATGACCTTAACCTGGTAATTATGGTATTTTTGTCAAAAATTATGGTTTTTCCATTAAAAACTATGGTATTTCCCTTCAAGATAAAACTGGTATAACTTTTGACCTATCATTTTTTAATTTTTAGATAAAATATTTTACATCTTCTATTAGACAATATTAATGTTTCCTATGATCAGTTAAGACTATCTAAACTACTTTGGCATCTGAATGTTTTTGGTCTAATTGTGTGCTTGTAGGGGATATTCTAAAGTTGATTGTGTGTGTGTATGACCAATAAGAAGAGCAAGGAAAATATCAAAATACCTCACCATTAACCTATTTTACACCTACTATAATACTGTAAGTCTCATATCTGCATTTTTGTATTATTAGCTGTAGTTTTGCATTATAACTAGCAATTTTGTGCTTTGATAGAAATAGGGTCCAACTTTAGACATTTGATTGATATTTTGGATAATCATTAGAATCACATACTTTATCATTCTATTGGATATCATAATATATATCTTTTAGTGGAAATTTTTTATTAAGGATATAAGTTTCAAAATCTATAAACTATCATAAGTTACAAAATCTATAAACTATCATAAATTAGTAGCTGAAAGACTATTTTTTTTAACCTGTCTATTTATCACATCCTAAAAGCTAAGTCATCTCACTAGTAACTATCTGCATTAGATATATTTTTTAATTTCCCGTTCTATGCAAAACCATATATTGTGAAAATTTGAGAATTATGATATTCAAATTGTAGTTGCAGTTTTGCCTAATATTCATAGTTTTGTAGGATAATTATCATGGTTAGTAACCAATTTTAATATCATAACTCATGAATAGTGATTTTACATTAGGGTTTTGGTTTTGTAGTTTTTTGTTATGGTTTTGCAGGGAGTTACAATTAAAAAAAAAATTAAACTACTAACCCCTTTGGTGTAGGACCCCTCAAGACCAAGGTACCCCATTTTGTTTTCTAACCTTTATGTTTTTAGGAGTGAAAAAAACATATTATTTCAATTTTATTTATTTTATATATTTTCTTTTTGTGTGTGATTTGATTAAATATACCTATGTTTTTCTTGCATAGGTAATTAGTTAGAAAAATTATTTGTGCCTGCCTATTTGTTATCTCCCTTGAATCTAGGATAACACATAACGTGAAATTCATCACCATGCATGGGATTATAAATTAGGGGCTGATGATTTAGATTTCATCACTGTATACTAGACCAAAATCCATGTTCCAGTGGAGTATAAAAATCAAGAGAGCTATCGTTAGGTGCCTAAGTGGATTTATGTATAAAAGATTTTGTGGAGTGAGGGGAAGATAAGATCCAATATATAAGGTGATTAGATAACATCCTATACAAAATCAAGCCCCACTATACCTGTGTGTATATCTAGGAATCCCCTAGAAAACTTTGTGAAAACCTATCACAAGACCTTTCGGCCATAATAGACATTTTTCTGTAGGAGGTAGGATAAAGTCCTAAGAAGTAATCAAGTGAAAATGGGGTCAAGAGGGTTCAATTAATTTTGTAATAGGTCATCATCCTTTAAGATCACTTGTAAAACTATCAAATGGTGAGATCTTCAGGTTACACACCCTTTTTAGTTTATTATATTAGGACTTGTCATTGTGTGCGTTGTTCATTTGTTATGATAGACCCATATTATTTGTAAGCTGAGTTGGCCACACCATTTTTGTTTTTGACACCTTAGATATGTTTAAGTTAGTATCCATTCTTATACTCCATCATCATATCAATCCCATCATCACATACATACCCTAACCATATCTCTCTTACACTCATCGCATATTTTCTACACCCTAGTCTTGTATCTTCCATCTAATATAAGACCCATCTTATAGCCTCTATCCATCCCACTAATATTAAACCAAATCCATCCTATACCATATATTCATCTTATGTTTCCCACACATCCTACATAAAACCTAATATCTATCCTATATCTTTCAACCATTTAGTACCCATCTTACATACCCCTCATATCCATCTCATTTGTATATCTTTTTATTCCCTATCTTAAGTAACCTCTATAATCCATCTTATATATTCTATCTTCCATCAATCCTATATCTTACATTACTTATAGACTACCATCTACTACCCATCTTATAGTTTTTCTTATTCATCTCATTCTCTTATATCTTCCCATCCTATATATTCTATTTCCATACCCCATCCATCTCATATTCTGTCATCACCCTTGAATACTATAATTAGTCTTAGAATCAGGTTATAGTGGTCCCCCATCCATTTTATCCTCATTATCATCCTTGGAGTAGGTATTATCAACAATACATAGTCTTATCAATATTATAATTTAGCACCCATCACTTCTCTCTATCAAGTGCCTTTCATACCTGGCACCCATCCAATCACCATTCTGCTAGTATGAAAGGTATTTGATCTTATCACTCCCTTTCATTATTTCTAGATTGGAATCTTACAAGGCTTTTCATTTTGATAATTCTTAGTCATTTCAATCTCCACATCCCTTTCTATTAACCACCACATCACCCTCTTTGACCATTAATAGGTTTAATTTCTAGACTGAACTAGTATTTAAAACTTTTGCATCACCTATCACACCTAATCACTTCTTTCTTTCCCTCATATAAAATGGTGATCCAAAATTTTTCCCAACTCAAGATAGGATAAGATTCCAACCAATATAATGATACATTAGGGAACCTAGGTGATCCAGCTCGGGATCATGATAATACCTATATTGATATGCAAACTCCTAAAGGAGAAGATGGATGGTTCAATCACCTTTATAAAGATGTTGTTAGGAACTTAATTAATTGATACCTCTATGAAAATCATAATCAAGTCCTATCTTGAGCTATTAAAATGGGGGGCACATTACTCTAAAACTTTGATCATGACCTTCTACAACACATAGTCAATCCCTCTACCTATCCTAATTTACCATGTCAAAATACACACACTAATAAAATAACTAAAGAAGAATAAGGTTTGGACCAATAATTTAAAGAAAAATAATGCCCTACACCCCTCCAAAATAACCATATTTAGGCTAATAGGAGGCAAACTATCTTAGAGGATCGACTAGACCAACTTACACAAAAAATAAATCTATTACTCCATGCACAAAATAAATGACCATCATCACCAAATTAAGATGTTAAAAACACACATAGACCCCATAATAGTCATGATCAAACTTATAATCCTCTTTAGGATCCCATATTTGTACAATAATGGAAAGCGATGAAGGAGACTGTCCAACAAATTGACCCATGCTCACAAGTAATGAAATATAAGTATGAAACTTTTTTCTCTTCTTCCTTGGATATAAGCATCCTACAAATTCCTTTCCCACCTCATTTAGAGGTCCCTAAGTTTGAAAAATATGGAGTGAAGGGTGATCCTTGAGACCATGTACAGGAGTTCTATGTGGCTTGTCATGAAGTTTCATATGAAGATGCCTACCTACTAGGACCTTTTCCAAAAAGTCTCACTAGACTATCCTTATAATGGTTTATGTACCTACTAAAGGGGTCTACATCTAGCTTTGGGGAATTATGTGAACAATTATTTAGACATTTTTCATTTAATATTGAATATGATGTCTCTATTATAGACCTCTATAACACTGAGCATAAAAGTGGGGAAGGTTTAACATCTTTCTCATAATGATGGAGAAGCTTAGAGAGCTACCTTTGGTGCATAGTGCCTAAAATGGAGCTAACCCAAATATTTCTTGACAATATTAAGCTGAACTAAAATATCAGTTAAAACTCTAATGTGCCAAAATTTTTGATAAAATTATTGAGAATGGGATGCAAATTTAAAATTCACTAATTAAAAAGGGAACAATTAATCTATATTCCTAAAATGAGCACATTTAGAATCAAGATAACTCCTTTTCAAGAAAGACACAAATCTTCAACAAGAATAAAAATGTTGTGGGAGATAGGGTTATCAATTCCAAACAACAAGTGTAAATAGTGAAAAAGAGGATCCATAGATCAATATAATGTCTCCTCTATTTGAGTACCATGAGGCAATCTAAAGCCTAGAACTAGAAAAAGACCTCTCACCAGCTTGGGAGTATCCATTGAAATGGTCCTTGAACAATTGATTACTACTAACATGATCACTCTTCTTGAAATTAGACCTTTGTATGACTGTCAACCATGACCATATTGGTATCATGAGGATGAGTTTTGAAATTATCATAGAGTCAAATGTCATGACACATAATGATCTATGTAATTAAAGCATTGTATTTAGGACCTAATTAAAATAGGTGATATTGAGATAGAAGGGGAGAGTACTTCAAATTAATCAAAAAATAAGTAGCTAGGCATTTATTAAGACCCCCTTCCCAATAATGATCATATAAATAGGAATGCACCAAGATACTAGGGTCAAGACTACTCTTCTAATTGCACTAACTATCATGCCTATCCCCAAGATTCCAATATAACATCCTCCACCATATTTAAAATCAATAGGGCCACAGTTGATTGTGTGTTTATTACTAGATATAATAAGATCATAGTTATTGGGGTACCCCCAAAGGATCCATCCACTTATAAAACTCAAAATGGGAATATTTCTAAGATATTTTCATTATCTTCTGATAAATATTATGATATAATTCAATAACTTGAGAAGACACCTACTCAAATTTCATTAATGGAACTTCTCAAGTCATCTCCTCTACATCAGGAGATACTCAATCAGGTATCAAATGACCTCAAGGTCCCTAGTGATATTGACACTAATTAATTCCTAGAATTAGTAGGACATTTATACCCTTCTTATCAAATTACCTTTAGTGCCTAGGACATGCCTCCCATTTGCCCCATCATAATTATACATTATTCATAGAAGTCTCCATATCCCACCATCAATTTCCCTAGGTACTCATAGATGAAGGGTCAACATTAAATATATATAATCTTTATTTCTTTAATAAATTTGGGTATTTTGAAACTTGTCTAGGGCCTAGTCTGATACGATCAAAGCATATGATGAAAATGAATGATCGTTTGTAGGAACTATCTATCTTCCCATTGCCATGGGACCCATGGTACATAAAACCCTAATTCATGTTGTGGATATTGATTTTCCCTATAATATATTGCTAGGACATCCTTGGATACATGAGATGAAAGTTATCATATGCACCTTACATCAATGTCTAAAATTACCCCACTCAAGCATGAAGGTCACCATTTATAGGGAAATCGATCATTTTTTAATTTCCAAATGGATCAGTCCCAATCATATCATTGTCATAGCACAGACAATTCCATTTTAAGCTCAATAATTGCTACGTATATCTACCCCACCAAGATTGAACCTACTTCATATCTATTACCTAAAGTCACTCTCTTAAAAATCACATCCATGGTTATGGGGAGTATGAAAATAAAACCTTTTATGTAGGTGACTTACTGCTTTCCCTGTGAAATTAAGGGTCCCCGACTATACGAAAGACCAATCCTATCAAATATCAATTTGGACCAGTGGTCTTCTCTAGCACAAGGTTATTATCAGAATAATATATTGATGAATCATATGAATCGTGGCTTATTATAGATGAATTACATCTCCTAGGAAGCAATACCCTTGCATCCAAAAAGAGTTAAAAAATATGCATTACCAAGGAAAAGGACTAGGGAGACATGATCAAGGTAGGATTGAACCCATCACAGTTTAAGAATGTCCACAATATCTTGGTTTAGGGTACAAAATACTGAATGATGACATAAACAATATTATTATTAATTTTTCTTTGATTCGTAAGGAGTCTCTTTTTGATGATGACATCAAGATGAGTTATATTTATAGTCACTTTAAGGAGCTTGTTGCATACATTTTCCCTAATACCACTATTTCCACCATCAACATATCCCTCTACCATACCTCTTTAATCAACTAGGATCAATGTTGGGATCCACCCTTTCATATCTTTCAAAATGATGATGCAATATTAGAATTTTTGGGAGGTCAAGATTTTATGCCTTTCAATGATCATAAAAAAGGATATTCTATTAATATCTATAAATCAATATATTTTAGGGAAAAAAACATCCTCTTGAACAAAATGAAGAAGAGAAATATGAAGAATAAGAGCCACTTCAAAATCCAAAAGACTTTCTCCATGGTTTAGTTAAATTAGAAGATTACATCGAAATATATACAAAACTCTCAGATGGTTTTGCTTCAGATATCCCAAATCAATCCTTGCCTCTATATCTCCAAGATCAGTCACCCTCTCTCATTAAGGAGGTGATTTAAGTCAAAATCCCAAAATTATCAAACTGGAGGCAATTCTCACACTTGAGGAGTGTCATAATATTATTGAGTTGCTCAAAGAGTTTACAGATGTTTTCACATGGTGTTATTTTGACATTCTTGGGCTTGATCCCTCCTTAGTATTACATCATTTGGTCATGCATCCTAATTCTAAAAAAATCAAACAAAAATTATGAAAGATACATCCCAAAGTGGTCTTATTGGTTAAGGATGAATTACAAAAATTCTTGGAAGCAGGCTTTATCTGACCTATCAACTATTCTTATTGGATATTTAATATTGTTTATGTGGCTAAGCCAAAAGGAGGAATTTTTATTTGAAAGGAATTTTGAGACATTAATAAGGCATATCCCAAACATTACTTATCTCTTTTGAATATTAATATGATCATATATTCAACAACAAGATATGAAATGTTATTTCTCATGGATGGATTTTCAGGCTACAATCAAATTAAAATTGTTCTTGAGGATCAACACAAAATGGCCACCATTAATCCATGGGTGACCTTATGATATAAATTCATGACCTTTGGTCTCAAATATGCTAACACTACTTATCAATAGGTGATGACAGTTATTTTCCACAATATGATGCATGCTATGGTTGAAGATTATGTAAATGACATCCTAGGGAAGTCTAGACTCAAATCACAACATCATGCAGTCTTAAGAAAAATATTTTAGTGTCTACATGAGTACGTAGTTATATTAAATCCTAATAACTGTGTATTTGGAATTACCTCAAGAAAATTTTTTGGATTTATAATCTCTAGGAGAGGCATAAAAGTGGACCCATCTAAAGTCAAATCAATTATGGAAATGCATCGCCCTCACAATTTGAAGTAACTTAGGAGTCTTCAAGGAAAGTTGCAACTATTCAGTGATTCATATTTTAGCTCATAGATAAATGTCACCCCTTTACTCATCTCCTAAAGAAAGGGGACATTTTTAATTAAAACTCTAAGTGCCAACAAGCCTTCAATAATCTCAAGTAGTATTTGGTAAATCCACCTATTTTATCACCTCATGTAATGGGAAGTCCCTTGCTCTTATATATCTCTATAGCTCATGTGTAATAGGTTCCTTACTTGCATAACATAACAATGAGGGAAAAGAGAAATAAATTTATTATATCAATCACACTCTAATATCTTATGAGTTGATTTATACTCTAATTGAGAATGATTTCTTAGTTGTAGTCTTTGCCTCATAAAATCTCTGACATAATATGCTTAACAATCAAGTCCAACTTATCTGCAAGGTTGATCCTATCAAATATTTACTATCAAAGTTAGCCATCATAGGTTGAATGGCCAAGAGGATTATTTTACTCAAAAAATTTGATATTGAATATGTTAATCAAAAGGCCATTAAGGGATAAGTGATATCGGATCAACTAGAAAAAACACCTCTTATCACAACTGAGCCTATTATCACAACCTTCCTAGATGAATCTATAATGAATAATTCAAAATCTAGTATCTAGAAGCTATATTTTGATGTCTCTTTTACTACACATGGATTGAGGGTAGACATCCTTCTCGTCACCCAACAAGGTGATCTTATTCCCAAGGCTTTTTGCCTCACCTTCTCATGCACCAATAATATTTTCTAATATGAGGCATTAATAACTAGCCATCTAATGAAACATCCATCATTTACATGTATTTGGTGATTCACAGCTCATAATCAAGTAGGTTAATGATGAGTTCTAGACTAAAGATGAAAAATTACTCCCTTATAAACAATTGGGAGATTAATCAAAGAATTTTTTTTAATCTATCATGTTTGAATCAGTACCAAGAGGGAGTAATAAAGTAGATAACCCTATGGCCATTATTATCTCTCTTATTAATCTCCCTAAAGACATCTTAGTAGGGAATTTTATAATAGAACATCTGATTCTTCTATCACATCAATCAATGGTTCCTTTATATATTTGTGTTATTACTAATCCCAATCTTCCATGGTACTATGAAATTTATAATTACCTCCATGATAACATCTTACCACCTAACCTTAACCACATCAACAAAAGTCCTTCATACACTGTACCTCCCATTACACAATCCTTACCAGCATGCTCTATCACAAAGGTTATGATGAGAATTTGTTAAGATACCTAACCTTAAAATAGGATTCTCTCATGATCAAGGATTTCCATGATGGTATTTGTGGTGGTCACATCAGTGGATGGCCTTGGCTAATAAATTTCTCTAGACTGGATATTATTGACCTACCATCAAATAGTACTCCTGCTAATATGTGTGAAAATATGTAGCTTGTTAAAAGCATGGTAGTTTTATCCATGCACCTACATAAGAATTATAGCCCATAATGAGTCTATGGACATTCTCTATATGGGAACTCAATTTTATTGGAAAGATAAATCTGACATCATTTGATGGCCACAAGTTTATCATTACAGCAATAGAGTATTTCACTAAATGGGTAGACACAATGTCACTTACCTATACAATGAGCCTTCAAATTTATAAATTCATCCTAAATCATATTATTTTTCATTTGGGTATCTCTACCAATATAATCTTTGATAACAACAAATCTTTCAAAAATAAAGAAATTAGGGTCTTGTGGTAGCAGTATCACATCAAGTAGAATTTTCCTTCTCCTTACTACCCCAAGGGAATGGAAAAGTTGAAGCAAAAAATAGGACCCTTTTCAAGATTCTAAAGAAAATAGTCAATTGGGTAGGTAGGAATTGACACCTACAATTATATCCTTCACTTTGGTCTTATCAAACAAATGTCTGAACACCTACTGGGGCCACTCTATATGCCTTAGTATAGGGACAGAAGCTATCTTACCTGTGGAAGTAGAGCTCCCCTCCATACAAATATAATTAATGGGAATTATCACTGATCACAATTGTATATAAGAATGGTTATAGTAACTAGAACTTCTAGATGAGAAATGTCAAAATGCTATTAATCACTTATGGGTATATCAGAATAGATTAAAAGGCCAATACTATAAGAAAATATAGTCTAAAGAATTTGAGGTTAGTGATCTAGTCCTAAAATAAAATTAGAAAAATACTAATGCTGATAGGGATTAGAAAGGCAAATTTAAAGCCAATCTTAGGCCATATATAATAATTTCCAAATTTGGATATGGAGCCTAAAAATTAACTACATTGGATGGTGAAGAGCTTGATGATCTAAAGAATATAATGCATTTGAAGCATTTTTACACTTGATAGGCTCCACCTTACCTCCATATATAGGTACTCACTCTTGATGGCACATCCTATTCCATTCCATCATCCTCCTCCCATTTCACTCCATTTTGTACATTCCTAATGCTAGTCTTAATAGTGGGTATCTATTATAGGTTCTTATGTAGTAACATGAGATAGATGTTTTCAAACAAGGAAGAAGTCATTACTTGTTGAGTACTATAGATATTTATTGGGTAAGTTATTTAATTTCTCTTAGCCATATATATCATGTATATGCCCCCAAATCCTAACACATCCTTATGTTCATCCCCTATCTTATCACCCCATCATATCCTCTTTAATAAGCGTATCTCATTTTAGCCTCAAGATAAATTCCATCCCTAACTATCTCTTGATATCCTAAAACCATTGTTCACACCTTCCCACTAATGTTACCATTATGGAAGGGTGAAAAATATGTTTTTTATTTTGAGTTTTTTCATACATTATGACACCAAATATCGATGGATTATTTTACATCCCATATATGGTTGTCTTTTAGAATTGGTTGGAATATTGTTCCAAAAAATATTAGTTTTGGGCACAATATACCACATGTACATATCATCTTACCTTCATTCGGCCCATTGTCTATAATCATTTTATCATCACCCCATTATCCCTTTATATATCCTTGTTATTATTCCTATCTTTAGTCTATGTTATCTTATGAGTGTTTTGTGTGAATATGTGTATATCTTGAATGTGCATAGTTGTTTATTGAATCATGTACATATTAATTACATTATCTTGTTTATTTAATAGTCTTGTTAGAATTATATATATATATATATTATCTTGTTAACTTTTAAGGAAACAAAGATGGTATAGGTGATCCCTGAACTTGTTTTGGGCATGGTCATTTTCAAACAGAGTTCCCTTACACACTAGATACTTAATGTCATTTGACTTTTCTCATGTCACATGGCACACATTTATCTACTAGTGAAGTATTAAAATGGATTTCAAACATTTTCAATGGCTTCTAACTTAACCACCCATCCCATTTACCCCAAATTCATATCCCTATCCCATCTAACTTATCATTATCTCGTCTAAATGTAATTATCCCTCCATCTTATCATTATCCTACCCTTATGGTGTAGGAGGATTCCTACCCAAATCTACATTGTAAGACATAATGAGTTAAAAGGGGATTAATATTTTTATTATCACATTACTTTATACTTCATTACATATCTCATTACCATACATCTATCTAATATCATATCATTTTATCACAAACTATAACATTTAGATAAACATTCACATGTTATATCACATATCCATCATCTTATGCAATACATCATCTACTGTGATCCTATAGTAATCACATCACACATATAACATCATTATAAACATATAAATCAACCAATATTGCATCTCACATCACATCATTATAAACATAAAATAGTGTATATACCTAAAATCACTACATCATAATCATCACTCATCATCTAAGTCATATACATCATGAATAATCCAATATAATCATGCACATATCCATCATTAATATCACAATATCACACACACACACACACACACACACACACACACAAATCCCATTACCTTGTCTAACATCATATAAAGTAAAATCATAAACATACAAGTCCATCACATCACATATAACATCATGCATCTAATCACCATGCATCTAATCACATTATAAATAAACTCATCATATATATGATAAATCATGTATCCATCACATCCATCTAATCACTACATAAAAAGATCCAAAAATATCAATGGAAATAAAACATAACACATCATCCAAAATATCATCATATAAATATATAAATAGTCCACATGGAGTCCATGTCAAAAAATAGATACAATACATGGTCCATGGGGAAAGAATGTACTATAATTAAAAAATCCTCTATATATCATGTCTCAATCATGACTGTGGTCTTGGTGGGCCTCTCTGAGGCTAATGCACTAAATGAGAAGAATTAACCCAAAATAAAGATGCATGTCACTCAACTAGCACTACTACCTGATATAATGTCCTATAATATTGGGCTTTATGTGTCAATCTCACAATCATCATGTTGGTTATCCCAAGATCATTCATTGCTAAACCAACATCTTCCTTGGCCTTCTCATCCATCTCTACCTCTCCCATCAAAGTTTGAATTTGTGCCTTCATATGAGTGATCTAGCTTTGATAACTTGTGATCTATGCATCTTAGCTTTGGATTTAGCACTACAATGTGGCTATCTACATCTTTCATACTATAACCTGACCCTATAATCTTGTCACCTATGCCTAGGCTTGAGCCAACTACCCATATTTCTGTCATCTAGGCTTATAGTTGTGTCTGTAGTTGATCCCTCTCCTAAGTGATCCTAGTAGTCTCTGTAAGCCAAGCCTAAATCTCCATCTAAATTTCCATTTATAACCACACAAGTAAATATATCTCATCCTCTAATAAAGGCTACAATGAGGGCCCTATACCATATCCACCACCACTACCCCCAACCTATGTACCCACCTCTACCAATGCCTATGCTTGTGGCTCACTCCCTCTAGTCGGCCTTGTAACTACTATGTAGCCCCCATCACCTCCATCTATGTCCATAACATCTATGACCCCTAACCCTCCTGGCCATCTTATGTTGGCATTTGCATCCTCCTCCTTTATACCTAGATCATGCATGGAGCACTCACCTCACAATCCCTCACCTAACCACAACCATAGGACAGAGTAATCTCAACAAAATCCTCTAGGTCCACCATGTTGTAACCCCTAGATTAGGATTTGATGTCTAAAAATCCCATGGAATTAGGGTAATACTCTCATAATTTGTGCATGCCTAGGATCTATCCATTGGTCTCCCCCACTACACCTTATCCTTGTCACTCATAAAAAATAGGTGTTCTTCCCCTAACACATCCTAAATAAATCCAAACTATGTCTAAATATGATCAGGTCTATATCACTCTATCATAAAATATCGATGACTTGTCATATAACACTCAATCAACATGTACTATGTCATCATGGTCTTGTCATCCTATTAAAACTATAAACCCCATTAGGGCATCCAGATGATATGCTTTAGATGCAAGATGTCAAATGCCTCCTGATAAAACTACATCTCCCCAGCATGGCCCCTCTACACTCCCAATAAAATGTACCACCCAAACATTATAGGATGATGTGCCTCTTAGCTACCCAAGTCCCAAATAACTAATGGAACATAATGTGCTTCCAGCTCCAAATTTTCAATAATAAAGATGGTCTTAGGCTAGCTTTCCCCTGTAACTCCTAAGTGAAGCTCTTAGTACAAATGAGCCAATACCACTGGCCCCTAGGTAAAAACTCTAAAATCTTGAACCATGTCTACCACCACATCCCCTAGGCCCAAGTGAAGCCACTACCCACTCTTATCTAGTAGGAGTATTATGATAACAAGAAACATAACCACAAGAGTGAGGTAGTCAATAGTTCCCTTTCACATACACCTATTAATATCTATGTTTTTGGCCCAAACACCCACATGTAACCCTCCTGCTAGTATCTTTAAAGTAACACTCATGGTATGAGACCTATAATAGATCATATCTCCCAACATTGGCAGATGTAGAGTTCAATACACATCCTCAAGGTCCATTATCATCTCACCTATAATAAAGTGAAAGGTACTAGTCTTAGAATTCCAACACTCCACCAACACTATGATCAAGGCTTGATTAATGTGCACCATCGACATCATCTCAATATAGTGAAGTCCTGCAAGCTCTAGGACTCTATAATCTACATCCATCAGTAGGTGCATCTCATGCAACACCTCTTTTCATCACAACCATGAAGCTAGTACACCTAGGTCCTCCTACACTAATCATTGCATATATTATCACTAATTCTATTCTATCACAAATCACACCCCCACCCCTAACTAAACCTTGTAATCCATACCTAATCCATCTCTTAACCTATCCTAACTTTCCATAATCATCATCCATCCTCTTCCCTAATTAACACCCTCATCAATTAACTCCATCTTAAATAATCCTAAGCCTAACTTACTTCATCATAAACATTTGTAATCCTAAATTCACTAGCTTTGACATACATTAATTATCCCTACAATTAACCTATCCTAACTTACCCATTCTCAATCATATTAACCCCATTTACCCTAATTCCTAGCCTATTTGACTAACTCCATCAATAACACCCTAACTAACTACATCTAACAACACCCTAATTCTTTTTAACATACCCCTAACACATTTAAGCTTATCTCTTTCTCATCCCCATCCCTTAACCCTTTTTCCTATCCTTGACAAAACTATAACTCGCAGGTATGTCCTAACCTATGACCTAGACAAAACTGCCATTTGTGACCTATGATTTTGTATAATTACATGATTATGGAAAATAGTGATCCCTCATCTATATTATTATAATATCATGAGTCTATATTTGTAATATTGCAATATCATAAACTCTAGACTTGTGATATTTCAATATCACCTTTCCCTAGACAATGCCACAAGTTGCAACTATAATATAATGACTTAAGACATTGCCCTCAGTTGTGGTATTGCACCGATGACATGACTAACCTCATTTCATGCCAAAAAACCAACAAATAAATGTAATTTTTTTAAAAAAAAACACAAGATTATGGTTTCTTACTCACTAGTGGTCTAGCCTCTATAACTCTCTTTAAATCTCACACTCATTCATTATGATGGGAAGCTCGAGGAAGCCGATCCATGGTTTTTAGCCCAGAGTCAAGTTCACAAAAGACAAAATTTTAAATGACCCTATTTTTGTCATATTTGACCCCTATATTTTACTCCCCTTACACCCTAACAACCCTTTGCTAACAAATCCTGCATCCAAATCCCATCCAATTATTCTAATACCCTAATTAGCCATTCCTTAAATATCCTAATTTATCATTAATTATCCTCTCTAAACTTGTTTGGGGGATGGATCTTCCATTTACCCTCTATAAAATTGAGTCCCATGTCATAACTACATCAGCATGAGGTCTCCCAAGACTATGTAGGTAACACTAGGTCTCAATTTTGTTCCTAGGGATAACTCAACCACTATTCATCCCTCATCCTTATCCTATCACCAAACTGGTAATTTGAAAATTACACGTCAATTTAAGCTACAAATATTATGTAAAGTGGATCCATATCATTAATCAATAAACTTTATATCTATTATCAATTATTAATTCTTTCGTAACATGTATCCTTGCTACAGGAATTGTCACCAGCTTATACCCATCTCATCTCAATCAATTTAGTCTTAGCAATCAAATCACTTTCTAGACATTGGTCATTTGTCTAGAACCCATCATAATAAGACACTTTATCTAGTTAACCCTTGGGGCATCTCAACTATATCTTCATACTTACCTGGGGCATCCCAACCCCATTTTATCATCCTTATCTTATCCCCACCCTGGGACTTCTTTTTGAGTGACCATCCAGGTTGGTTCTCCCCACATGCTCCCTTGAGGGGGAATCATACATAATAACACCACCTAACATTGCTTCCAAATGATTATGGTTCTTATTTGAAAACCATTACTCCTCCCATCCTATCCACTTGCAATTCCCTTTCAAAGAGGGGCAAAATGTATGCACTAAAATCCACTCCCCCCACTAATAATGCTAATTTCACTAATTTAACCTATAACTAAATTTTGTATCTAATTAAATAATATCCCATTCCCTATTTACTACATGATAAAAACCTTAATCCATCCATGAAAAATTAATCCCATCACTAATCTACTAATAAAACCCATTTACCCACTAACCTACTTCCTACGGCACCAATTTAAAAATATAATTTATTCTACCTACCCATCTACCACCTTATTCCTAGATATTCATAAACACCTAAACCGTAATAGGAGATTTATAGAATTGGAGGATTCTAGAAATATCCTCCATTTTATCCCTTTATCCTCTAGAATTTTCCATTCTAGAGATTTACAAAGAATTTTAAATTCCTTGTAAATATCCTAGCCATTCATCTAAATGGCTCAAAATTAAATTTGAGCCATTGATTTCTTCCTCCAATTCCTATATAACTAAGCTACCCCTTTCATGAAAATTAACTAAAAACTTTCTAACTTGGTACAATTATCATCTGTCTTGCATCCATAATATCCTTCTTGCATCCATCAAGAGCCACCATCAAGCACAATTGTTCATTGGAAGCCATTATCAAGTAAAATCAAACAATCCAACATCCTTTAATTTTGGCATCAAGCATCCATCTGGTAATCTTAGAGTGGAGATATAAATAGGTAAAATTATGGTAAGACCACTCACAATTTTGTTATCTCTTTTATCCCCTCCTATTGATGTGTTTAGATTTTGGGTTTTTATTACTAAAAATAGTAATAAGAGTTGAGTCTAAAATTTAGCTACAGATTGAAATCTTAAGATAATCAAAAAATTATAAAAATCATATATTTGGAAATAGGAGAGAATGTTCATCATCATGGTAATAATTTTATGAATTTTTTCATTGAAATTTTGGTGTATTTATAAATGGAAATTGAAGAATCCAATCTATTTTTGAGCCAAAGGATAGGTTTTTTTACAAAAAAAAAATCATAGCGCATATGTGTTATATTGACATAATATCAAAAAATGAATATAGTCTACTCATATATGTTAATACGTATCCATGTATCATGATATAAATTTATTTATACTTATTTAGTTAACATTTGTAATTTTTATATTTTTATTTTAAAGTGGAGAGTGTCAATATATACACTACCACAAAAAAGACATCAAGGATAAATTGATGAAATTTTGGGGAATTTTATATCTGTAATCATAGTTTCAACTATATAGAACATGATTTAGGGTTCACCCAAACACAGTTTCATTACAAAATGAATAAACAAGTCAATTATTTTAGTGGTGGAGTAAATTATGATCAATTAAAACCCATTGAACATAATTATGTGTATAGGATGTGATTTATTGTGATTTTATGATAAATTAACCCTATGAGCCTAATTTTTACTATATGGAAGTAAATTAGGGTAAATTAACCCCAATATCATAAAAACATACAACATAAATTCTACTAGTTAAATCAAGAAGGAAATTTGGGCCAATTCGATCCCCTTCAACCTAATTAGATAAGAGCATGCCATGATTTAGGGCTAAATTAGTCATGAATTGATCCAATTAGTTATTTAGTGTAATTAGATACATGATTTACACTTAAAATAGTCTTGAATTAATCTAATTAGTCAATTGGTATAGTTAAACATGTGATTTAGGCCAAATTGAGCCATGTGAACCTAAATTATGGCTCAATCGATTGTATAAGATGCAATATATGGGTAAACACAACCTATAATTGTATCATAAATGTAAATATGGAGGTAATTGTATATGATTACTTGACATAATAATATTTCATAGTTTGAAGTGCAACACACAATCATCTAACATAATACGACAACATAGGTTTGCATCACATGATATAATCATATATCATAACAATATGATAAATTATCACATAGACATAATATATAAAATGTGTATGTGTTATTGTCTTAGTAGATGACAAGTATTTATCCAACATTTATTTTTAGGGTATTTTGAGAATTCTAACCCCACAAACATTCTTTGCATCATTCTACATTTTTTACAATGAAGACAAGAGGAATCGAATTATTATTTGGGTTGCCCACTATCATTACTTGGGTCCCCAACATTAAAAGGAATCAAATTGTTCTTTGTCTACTTAGGGGTGATTGAGCTTGTTCAAATATTAGGAATAAATTAAATCATAAAACACTAGAACAATTAGAAGAATTGAGAGAAAACAAAAGGTATGAATGTAAGCATTTTGCTTAAGATAAGTTATAGATACTATCTTAAATGAGATAAATGTCATATATATTGATAAAATTGAAAATAATGAGATGAATAATGATGATGAATATTTAATTAGAAGTTTGAATTATGTTGCATGTCCACATTCAAAGTATAATGTTTTTTATTTTTTTGATGATGAGTCTATACATGATGATTTACCCCATATCAATGAATAAATTTTCATGGATAAACATAATGATGAAGGTAAAAATGAATAGCATACCATCCCACAGCTAAACTATGACACTAACAATGAAGAAACTAGTCGTGAACATAACAATTTTGAAACACCCTCTCGACAAATTCCACCATTAACAACACCTCCAAGAATAGCGTATAGAAAAGACAAGTAAATAATTTAACTTGATGAAAACATTTTGAAACCAATGCATAGAAAAATGCCTGACTGCCATTCAATAATACTATCTCAAAAAATTTGGGATAATTTCTTTGATAAATTATATTTTGATAGTTAAAAATGTCAATTGTTTGTTTCATTTATTAAATTGATTAAGATGAGACCTACAATGTACACCATATGACTAAGAAAATGTAATATGGATGATTAAAATAAAGATTTTTTTGAAAATCTACATGATGCATATATCATATTTTAGGCCTAAAATCATGCAATAAAGATTATAATGTTGCATGGTGTATAATTACAATTTGTGAAGTAAGTGGTCAACCAAGGAAAAAATGATTAATTTCAAAAACTAGTCGACCACTAGACATAAATATAAAAACATTAATGAAAACAATTGGAAGATAACAAAGACTTTATTATGCCAATATCATTAAGCTCTAAGCATTCTCTGGTATATTTTCATGAAAGGATAAGGCTATAGTCTTTGCTCTCAAATACTTGCATAATTTTAGAATGATAATACATGAATTTCACCCAATAGAAGAGATGTAATGAAAATAAGAGTTAGTTATTATAACCACAAACTTCATCTAAAACATTTCTTGGACATGACCCAAACACAATTGTACTCTAAGTTTTAGAAAAAGTATAGACAAATTTATATTAGTCAAAGATATTTTGAGATGACCAAGTCATTTTATGTAAAAATAAATCACACATGCACCACTTTTTGTTGTAAGTAATATGTTTAATTTTTAATGCACTATGATATTTTTCACCATATACATTGTACTTTTCATGATGAAACAATTTTTTAGGAGTGTGGTATAGAAGTTATACCAAAATCAGTTAAGGAATTTATTCTAACCATTTTTTGTGAATGACTAGATGGACAATTATTTTATAACAAAACATATTTGCATGGAAATTGTACCATTTGTGGTGGATTGCCAAAATTAAAAAATTGTATCCATGAGGAAATTAAAAGTGTAATTGGATAGGAATTAGTTTGTTTGAGAAAATATAAATATGTGACTTATCAAGTAAAAGATGGAAAATAGTCTAAAAGGTGTGATTTTGTTACGAAACATATACCTATTTCATAATTTATTGTCAAATTTATGAAGGAAATTGTTTATAAATATTCAAGACACACACATAGGGTTAAATGGTTGGATGAACATTTCAAGTTAATCAAGGACACATTCCCACTTGGTTCTATTGTTTTAGTAGTTGAATTTTCTCAAAGTTACACATTCAAAAAAAAAATTTAACTCAATATATGTTGTTATATTCATGCATGCACCTCATAGTATAAAGCAAGATCAAAAAATATTAAGGGATTACCATTTCTATGTTAGTGATGATCAATAACATTATACAAAGTGTGTGCAAGGTTATTTTGAGATGTTCTATGAGTAGTTGACTGAGAGGAACATTACTTTCAATCAACATTATATTTGGTTAGATAATTGCACATTGTAATTGAATAATGTATGTATGTTTTACTAGTTTATCAGGATGCACATTACAAATGGTGTAGAGCATATTTAGAGTTTCACTAAGGTTGTCCATGGAAATGGGGAAAATCATGGTTTTGGAGTATGTGTAAAATGGCCGTTGCAAGAGAGGATTTAAAATTTGAAGGTGGTGTTGCTTTGATTGATGAAAAAACCATTATTGAATGGTGTAATGAGAACATGTGTCATGGTTCTTAGGGAATTCTATTATTTATAGATATGTTTGGCTGATATAGAAATAACACTTGGCAAAGTATGAGGATTGTATGATTTTAATGGGATCAAGTGAGCTCAAATAATTTTGTAGTTTAAATGTAGTTTATGTTGGGTTATTTAATGATCCAAAGTTAGTTTTTTTTTTAGATTAATATTTAGTTAGTATAGTTTGTATTTGATTTACTTTTATGCTTTGTTTTAAATAAATTATTGGTTTACAAGAAAGTTGGTTTTAACCCATAACCAACCATGAAAATCCTATAAAGCTTTTCACGAGCTTTGTAAATATTGATTCGAGAAATAATACAATACAATTTTGGTGTGTAAAAAAAGGCTTTTGTCATAATGCAATTTATTCATTATTTTCACTGTAACCTAGGCCATCATTGGTATCAAAACATGGTTTGTTGAAGCATGGTGAATTCAGGAGAGGCAAAGTGAAAAATTGATTCACATGGAATGGGTTGAATAGTATATGGAATGCCTTATTTTAAATTTTATCCTTTCTTTTCATACTTCATCTAATATTTAAATTTTTGGAAAATTTTTAAAATATTTTAATTTTTCAAATAATTTTACATTAGAAAGTCTATTTTTTTTAGAAATAGCCTGTGTATGGCCATATAATTGGAGAAGTTTTTTTTGCTCCCTGGTAGTGCATCAAAATTCCATCTTAAGCATTCAAGATTGGATTTTTAAGCCACAAAGTGATCTAGATTTATTTTTCAAACCCTAAAATCTGCTAAAAATCCATTTGTATGGACTTGTTGAACCTAGAAGTCTTTGTGAAATTTGAAAAATGTATTCAAACTCCATTCAATCCATTTACTGAGTTTTGGTATGTTTTGAGTCTCTTAAGATCAAATTTCAATACCAACTGACATCTGGGATTTTTTTTTCAAGTTGGAAAATTAAATTATAGCCGATATATGCATTTGTATGGCCTTTCCATTCTAGATATGCCTATGTTTGGATAAAATATCTTCCATTTATTTGGAAATTGATCTACATGCTTATTAAAATGAATCTCAGTTCTTGAAAACCATTTTTCAAATCTCAATACATTCCAAAAAAATTTTAAGATGAAAAATGGAGTTGTATAGCTAAAAATTATAGAAGTGCAGCCTTGCATCATCAAAAATCATATTTCATTTATCAAAATTCTCTTTAAAAGTCTCGAATTGATTTGTATATGCAGAAATAAACATCCTATATAGATTTGTATGGCTCAGTTGGAGTGCCATAAGAGGATTAACATTCCCCAGATCAGCTTTGGCATTGGAATGTTCTAGGGAGGCATGGGAAGTATGGCATTGGAATTTTGAGCAAAGTTTATTTTTTCATTTGGCAAAGTTTTTTTATTATAGTTTGTCAAATATTAGGGCTTGGATGGGACCCAAATAAAGCCTTGAAAAGATTTAGGTTTTATTTAAAAAATTACTTTCACGAGAAAAATTATTTTTCTCTCAAAAGTACCATTTAAAAAAAAAAGGGGGTCATTTGAATTAATTTTGAAAACTAAGAAAATCTGTACCTATTGTGACCTTCTCTACCATATCTTGAACACACTATCATATTTTTTTGTAAAATTTACTTTTTTGGAAACTAGACTCAAATAGCTTTCCAATGCGTATAAGCAAGGAGGGGTCCATAATGTCTTTCTATGAAATTTTAATCCCCATAAACTAGTAAATTTTTTTGAATTAGCATTGAGGGGGGGTCTATGTACCTTGATAGAAGAACAAAATTTCAAAGTGTCATATCTTCTACATACAATGTCTAAAATCTTCATATGGCCACTCATTTTTCATGGAAATGGATCTATAAGAGCATCAACATGGACAATTTTTTATTCTAACATGCATAAATATGTTTCTTCCACATATTTTGAATAAACTATGCATTGCAATGACATTGGGTGCATTTTCAGTGGAATCCGACACCCAAAGTTTTTCTCAAATAGTAAAAATGTGTTGTATACATCAAACAAAGATTGTAATGATGTGTCCCACCACTTGTGTTGTCAGTGATGATGGTGTTACATTTTAACATTTATAGGTCCTTGAGGATCTAACAAGCTAAACAGAGCAAATTGGAGGTTGGAGGATATTTTCCCTTATCTAGTTTGCTATTCACTTGGAGTATGGGTCCACTATTGGGATAACACATTTTTGGCTTGTGTACTTTTCTTTCATAGATGTAGTGTTGATATGATCTTTGATGTGGAGCATTTCAATGATTTGTACTTGGTTTATTTGTTGCATGACTTATTTCCTCTCACCTGATAGGTAGAGAAGATATTGCATATTGGTTTTTTGATCAATCATCGATGATATACAGTATGAGTCAGCATTGTGTTTCTAGCATTGTTAGTGCTCAGTAAAGTCCTGTGGGAGATGTTGGCGATTGTTGGGCATCAATTTGAGATGTGTCATATATTGTACAAAGGATAGTCACTTGTTGGATGGATTCTATATGAGGATAGATGTAGTTGGATAGTGTGTGATCATGTTCTACTATAGTGTAGAGATGATTAGGGTGTGGATCAGTCTAAGATATATAGTGTACTAGTTACAGTTGTGATAGAATCTAATTGGATGGCTCACAGTTCATTGCTCCAGTCTTTCTATACCCCTTTAGATCAAGGGGGAGTTTTTTTGGGTTATTTAATGATCCAAAGTTGATTTATTTTGTTAGATTAATATTTAGTTAGTATAATTTGTATTTAATTTACTTTTATGCTTTGTTTTAAATAAATTGTTGGTTCATAGAAGAGTTGGTTTTAACCCATAGCCACTTGTGAAAATCTTATAAAGCTTTTCATGTGCTTTGTAAATATTGATTTGAGAAATAATATAATATAATTTTGGTGTGTAAAAAAAGGCTTTTGTCATAATGTAAGTTATTTATTATTTTCACTTTATCTTGGGCCATCAATTTATAGACTATTCATATGAGACACTTGATATGTTTTTGTTCTGCATGCATTGACTCTATTTAGAATGAGTGTGAATCACAAGAGTGGGTGGATGACTAGAGCTACATACCTTTAATTTTAATCAACACATATTATATTCCATAAAAATTATAACTTAAATATATGACACTATCATATGACTTTGAACATGTATTAAATTTATTACAACTAGGTAGAAGATTAATCAATATGTATTGTTTATTCTTATTATATATCTTGATCATGTCATATAAAAATGTTTTTCGATATAGGGCATGTTTTTGAAGTTATTTTAGATGAGGATAATGAAGAGGGAACATATTACTACTTATGTCAGTGTGTAGCTAAAAATAAAAAAATGACTTTCACAATCATATATGGAGAAAACATTGACTATCCCACTTGGTTTGTGGTAGTAACTATAAATTGTCTTTGATGATATCCTATAAAAAATTTAGATGTGTGGTTGTTTGAATAATTTGAAACACATAAGAAGATACTTTTCTATTTAAATTTGGTTCTTGAAATAAATATTCAATTGCTCAAATCTCATGGGAGGCCATTAAACATGAATTTATGGAAAGTTTTTGAGTTAGACCATCAAGTTATTCTTAATGTTATCAAGATTAAAGCAAATCCTATTGGTTCATTGGGTTTAAATTTGAAGTTATGTTGACATGTCAAATGTGGATGTAATTGATTTAATCAAATATTATTTATTTTTAAGGTAGTACATATAAATTTCATTATTAATCACCTACTAATTTTTTTAGGCTAGTGGTGCCAAATAAGCTTCCACCTTCACATGGTTGGCACTGTCTTTAATTAATTTCATATTCTTAAAGCTAAGAGAATCTTAATAACAATACTTAGTTATTAAAGATTTAGGACATTGTTGAGGCCAGAATGGGAAGTGGATTTATCAACCGAGTGTGATGGGAGTCCAAGAACATGGCCCTGAATATTATAAACCACTTAGACATGTTGACAATGTCAGATTCCTTCCACAGAGCACTAGAGGTGGAGTTATACAATTGTCACTTCAACTTTGATACTATTTGTTATTAGTGTTTCCAAACATTGAATAATTGTGAAAACATGCATCTAAATGGATTTGAATGCCATGGTCATGGGATCATGTGTAATTTTTATATCTAGATGTGCTTGAAGTCAAATATTTTCACCTAGAGGTCCTAGAGGCATAAATGTTAGTTTGAGCTCAAGAACTTATCTCTTTTGCAAAAAAATTGTATTTTAAGAGCTATTACTATAACTTGTTCCATAGATTGATCTCGAATTTTACATCAAGATGCTATAAGGTGAAATTAGATATATTCAAAATTCACATGAAGGTTCTTCCGATTCATCCAAATAACTTACGGTTTTCATTTTATGCACATCTAAAGTTAGGCTAAAAATTAATTTTTTCTTGTATTGGGAAGGTGTTTTTGAGGTTGTAATGGGTGATGGGTCTATTGAGTGGGAATGATCAGAGTCAAAGACCCTATTCTTTGATGTTTTATTCCACCAAAAACTTCTTTGAAACACCAATCACTTCAAATTAGCATAAGCAGAGTTCTCTAACTATCATTTTAAATTTGATAACATTTATTGTCAGTGTTTTTGTGCTTTTGAATGTTAATAGAAACATGTTTATAGATGGATTTGGATGTCATGGTCATGAAATCACATGTAATTTTACTATGTAAACATGTTTAAAGTCATATATTTTCACTTGGAAGACATGGAACCATAAATGTCTATCGATGTTCAAGAACTTGTCTCTTCATTACAAATAAGTTATATTTTAGGACCCATTAATGTAACTTGTGCCAAAATTTGGTATTGAAGGTTCTGTCAACATGATATAGGGTGAAATTAAAGGTATTTTACATACACTATAGGGTTCTTCTATTTCATCTAAATGACTTACAATTTTTGTTTTATGAACATATGAAGTTAGGCTAAAATAAATCATTTTATTGTATTGGAAATGACGTTCTTGAGGTCAGAATAGGTGGTGGGTCTCTCGACCAGACATGATCAGAGGCCAAAACTTATTCATAGATGTTATCCACTACCCCATAAATGTTGTGTCATTTTTTATCCATGAAACACCAAAAATAAAGTTCTTCATCTACCACTTTAAATTTGATAATATTTGTCATTAGTGTTTTCACACTCTTGAACATTAGTAAAAACATGCTTCTAAGTAGATTTGGACATTGTGGTCATATGATCACATGTGATTTGAATATATAGACATGATCTAAGTGATATATTTTTACCTATAAATATTGGAGGTATAAATTCATGTTAGAGCTCAAGAACTTGTCTCTTTACTACAAAAATGTTACATTTTATGACCCGTTACTACAACTTATGCCTCAGATTGGTCTTGAAGTTTCCATCAACATGATCTAGGTTTAAATTATAGGGATGTGACACACATTTAAGATTTATTTTAGTTCATATGAATGAATTTCATTTCTTTTTTTACGCATGTCTGAAGTTAGGCTAAAAACTACATTTTTCTTGTATTGGGAAGGGTGTTCTTGAGGTAGAAATGGGTGGTGGGTCTCTTAATTAGGCATGATCACAAGCCAATAAAATGGTATTAGATATTATTTTACATCTTATACATGTTTTTATCACTAGTTTCTATCCATGAAGCACCATAAATGGAGTTATCGAACTACTGCTTCAACTTTGACAACATTTATCATCAGTGTTTCTACACTCTTGAACATTATTCAAAATATGCTTCCAAGTGGATTTAGATATTGTGGTCATAGGAACACATGTCATTTTCTTATATATATGTGATCAAATATATATATTTTTAATTAGAGATATGATATGTATAAATTCAAGTTAGAGATCAAGAAATTATATCTTCACTACAAAAATATTGTATTTTAGGAACCTTTACTACAACCTGTGCCATAGATTGGTCTCAAAGATTTCATCGACATGCTCTATGGTGAATTTGTGTGTGTGTGTGTGTGTTGAGAGGATATATGATGAGAAGAGAATAAATTGCCAAGCTAAGTGCATTTGAGAGGGAAAGAATAAAGAACCAAAGAAGAGTCTCTAAAATAGGGGTATTAACTCTATCAACATCACTTCATGACTACATGGGTGAATAAAAGTTGAATCCAAGAAGAGGAAAACCTTTTAACAAAGTTAGAAGCATAAAACAATAATGTAAATCATATCTAAAGATACAACATCCTAAAGGAGGATATATAACATAACCAATTCATCAAACTTGCAGAAGTAAAATGTATAAGGTCATCCAAAGAAGGTGTGCAAAAGATGAGTATTCCATTATTTCTTTTAATTGTACTTAGAATAAAAATGTAGTATATGGATACAAAATGTTAATATCAATTCAAAAATGATATTAAGCTAATGCAACAAGGGTATCCACATTATAATAGTGTTAAATGGTTTAGCTCAAATGGTGTAGCCCAATCATGAATGGCAATTCATAGTAATATATGACTCTATTTCAAACATCATACTATTTTTTCACATATAATTTTAACTACAACACATATTGAAATATTTTAAGTTAGTTTTAATAAATTACATGAAGGAAATATTAAAGATGATCATATCTAAATATGAACATACAACCATCAAATTTAGTTTTGTAATAATAATGTGAGATAAATTATACATGGAAAGATGATCACCACAAAATGTGAACACATATGTATCCATAAAATCCATAAATTATTAAAATATAAGATAATAATAGAGTGTTGAGTGAATGCCATATATGCATATAATGCCAATAATGTATACATTGCCATATAGGTATATAGAAAATTACATCATATAACAACATAATAGAATTTCATATACGGATACAATACTAAAAACATGTACATTTTCATATAGGAATAAAAACAAGTATATCATCTGAGACATCCTACTCATCAAATAATCTTCCTTCTTTCCCTTCCTTGAACAAGACTCTCCCTAGGATACCCTACTCATAAATGGAGATCCATTAGATGCCTTGGATTCCTCTAAGGTCTAACTACAAGTCCTTCTATGCTCATAGCTCATATATAGTTTAACCTATTCAAATACAAATATAATTTACAATCGATACATACCACCAAGTTCAAAAATTAAATTTAAATTAGAATATAAAAAAATTAAACATGCTCTTACTGTAATCTCATGGTCCTGCTCAATCTACATCTGACACTTAATAGGATCAGTGATAGGTTTAGGTGCATAAATAAACATGTGAAATATGGATAAAACACAATAAGGTTCTTGGATAATCATCTAAATGGGACTATCAGATATTAATGAATAACCCTGCATACATAATGCATTCACATAAATTAGATTTACTCAACTATATATTAAAATTATTAAAATAAATCTATATTTATAATTCAAAATTAAAAGTTAACATGTACCTAGATAAGTGCTTATGTAAATAACATTACAGGAGTAATGCCTATGCCTATTTCAACTTGTAGAGATGGAAGAGTCTCCATTATGGTCTTCAATTGAACAAATACATTGCTTTGGTTTCTATAAAATATTGAAGATATAAGGAAAATGTATCTCCTTTATTAAACCCATAATTAGTTAAAATAAATTTTAAAACCATTTTTTATCTATAAAAATTGGAAACCAACCTGTAATTTAGATTAAAAAATTGGTGATTTAAGACCTAATCTTTATATGAATTTTCACTTGCATAATCAAATGGAAATGATGTAATTTGAGGAATTGAGATAATAATTTTACATATCCACTTCAATTCACATCTAATACAAATTTAATCGCTCTTAACCTCTAAAACTCTACTCACTTTATTTATTTATTCCTTATCCTATATACATGTGTTATGAACTTGTGTGTTTCTAGACTTCTCTATGTAAATTTAGGACCCTATTGGCATGGAATTAGACACACAAAGAAGATAAAATTATGAAAAAGAGAAGCACATAATCAAGGTAAAACATGGTCAAAGGGACCTAGGAATAAAATAAACTAAGAGAGTACTATTTAATAGAAGTGAACTTAAAATTTGAGACCCCTAATAGATAAATTTTAACTTAAGCTATTTCATAGCATACATGACTCACACGATGGAATTAACTTAAGGATTTGGAAGATAATTAGTCTTACTATAGGTAGTAACAAAAATATTTAGTACTTAAGAAACACTATGAAGAAGAAACTATAATTGAAATACTTGTGAAGCATTAAAAGAAGTTTGAGAAGGTGAAAGAACACCAACAATATGTAATTATAAGAAATAGGAGGAAGAATATATTTTTAAAAAAATGGGAGAAAGACATCATTAGACATTGAAGGACACCCTCTAGAAGGTTGATCATTATTAAGATCATTCAAAGGTCCATTATTCATCCTATAAGATATATATTCAATTAGTGGTACTTAGGTTAGGGATTTTCTATCTATATCTTTTAATGCATCTCACACATATAATTTGCATTCACATCACTATGATTTAAATTTTAATTTGAACATGTATGATTGTTAGTCAAGAGCATAAATCATAAATAAAAACATGTACACATATAGTATAATATTAACTCAATATTACTTTTGTATATGTGAACATTGGCCTAGTAACATCAACATATGCAGTAGTAGATGGCCCAAAAATTCGTTTTGCATATGTAAACATCAATTTTCCCAAAAATGAAGTAGTAGAACATGAAGATGATTGCACCGTCTCTTCCTACAACATAAAAAATTACATATATAATATTAAATATCTATGTAAATTAATTGTTATATTTTAAATACAAATATAAATAAATTTTAATATGGAAAATATAAAAGATACTTGTGTATGTGTAGTGACTAATGTGTGTAGACTAAATGTAAATGTCAAAAACTCATAGCTAAAAAGTATATCATTTAATCCCTCAAAAGTACCACCATCATCATCCAAAGGTCTAGTGCATATATCACCACAACATCTGCAACTATGAGGTTAGGTATTCACACTAAGTGGAGTATCCATAGAATTAGTCTTAGAAATCCTACTCGTATGTTGAACAAGTGTGTCAGTAAGTACACTAAGTGCATGCAAAATGTCAATCTCCATGACCTCATTAATCGTAAAGGGGATTGAAACTTAAAGCAAATTTTGGGTAGGGACCCTTACAAGCTAATTAAGTGCATGACATGCACATAGTAAATCTCATGTAGAGCATTTCCCTCAGCCTTGAAACTCTGAGTAGTTGAAATAGTTGAGAATTTCATTGAGGACAAACTCATAGTAAAATGGTTGTCACATGGTGGGTAATCAAACACCATCCACCATCGTCTCAAAAAATTATTTCTAATCAAATTGTGTTGGCATTGGTGGATTAGGAATTATTTTATGGAAATTAAAAAAGGTGCATTGGTTGTTGGGTCAATGAATAGGGCATATATTAGGTATTTTAATATTTATTTTTCCTTCACCTCATGTGTTGACAATTTTCAGCATAGTAAGCCCTACATTTATCCCTATATGATGCCCATGTATCAATTTGACTCAATATTAAGTCAACTTGACCGAATATTAACTAGGGTATTGTCCAAATAGGTGTGGTGGGTGTTGGACGAAGTGGGGACCCTCACTCTTAATATTGTTTATTCAATTTCTATTTTGTTTTCCATTATGTGTGCATCTAAATTTTCTTGACTGTCTAGGGGTCTTGTGGAACTATAAGAGGGATATGAGGGTTAGAAGGGTTATGTGGAAGGTTGGGATGGTTAGAAGGAAGGTTAGAGTTTGTTCTCTTGTAGTTGAATGGTTTGTTCAAAAGATGGGTTTTAACAACAAAACAATGTAAATAAAAAAATTACTAAATTCTAATATTAATAGGTTTTGTTTTTAATTGCCTAATTCTTATCCAGGGTAGCATCATCGATTCATCAAGGTAATGAATGATCATAACGTGTTTTATCCACCTCCAAACACAATGTGAACATAGTTTAACATAGAAAAGGCTAGAACAAATAACAAAATAGCTGAAAATGATCATTATTATGGGTTTGGGCCTTTTTAAATTTTTATTTCAAGTTAATATAGGGTTTATGCATTATAATGTGTATGCATTATATACATATGCATAATGTTTATAACGCATACACATTATTTAATCTTAATCTATGGATCACCATACCATAATTCATATGTACTATAATATGTACATGTTATGTATACATAATGCATACGTGTTATGGTATGGTGATCCCGAGCCTAAGTTTTAATAATGCATATGCATTATAGACAGTATATATATGCATAATATCTCTAACGCATACATGTTAGGGTAAATTTACACAAAATTATTCCCCACATCCATGTACTTACCCATATATTTTTAGCATATCTTGTTATTAAATTCAAGATATTGTTTATCTAAGTTTATAAATTAGATGACATGTTATAGACATAGTACACTATCCTTGTGCCTTAGTCTATCTCTATCCCCTTTAACCCTAAATTTCATAATCTATATTTTAAGGTTAAAACATTTGGTGAACTTGACATTTTTCTATGTAAATCCTAGTGTGCTATAAGGTTTTTCTGATCTCTAAATTGTTACAATTTATTTTAAAAATTAGAATTTATGTTCCTAAGATCATTTTTAATATGGATAAAAAATAACTTATTCCTCCTTATAACCTTAAGGAGGGTGATATCTAATATCCCTCTAACTAGGTCCATGCTATGACTACTTTAAGGGATAAGATAGATAGTACATATATGCATATTCAATTTGAGGTACCTAGGGTTCGTGCTTGTGAAACTTTAAAAGATCAAGTCATACTTATGAGAAAATTAATATATAATTTACAAAAACAAAATAAATACATCAATTCAAATATCACGTTATTAAAAAATTAAGTTCCAAATTCCCAAAATCTAAAACATGCTAGTGTTAATCATGTATTTGCATCTTTATCTGGCAATGTTGTACCAAACAAGGTTTCACATCCAAATGACAAAGTGATAAAACTACATCTTAAAAAAGTGATTCAAAAAGTTACCAAAATAATAATAAGATTCCAAGTGAAATCCTAAGATAAATTATTCGAGACAAAGTGACCAAACTGCTTCCTCCACATCCTATAAGGTGATACACTATGTATATCATAGAGTGAATGGGCATCATAGAAATTGTTGTTTTGTATTAAAAACCAAAATATAAAGTCACAAAGGTAGTGTTGATCATATCATTGATACATCAACCAAGAAAAGTACTCATATTATGAGTACCTCTCTTAAAACACAAATACCAAAAATAAAATATGGGTAACAAAGGATAATCTAGAACAACAACACTTACAAATGCAATAATTAGAGCAAGAAAAGATTCACAAGTAGAATCTAGAGCAAGAAATGTTACAAAAAGAGAAAGATGAAAAATATATAGTTCAAAATATAGTTAAAAAGGGGGAAATCACAAGCCTTTCCTCCTATCAATACCCCTTTATTATCACTACTTATGTAGAGGGAAATAAATTTATAGATATCAAGGTTATGGACTATCAAGATATAGATGTTTGTTCTACATCATTTCTTATATTTATTGAAAATAATATTACACATGTCAATGAGACTAATATAATTATAACAAGTATGGATTAGTCTAGTTAAGAGTTTCATTTTCTTCAAAAGAATATTCTATTACTTTTCAAGTTATTTATAATCCAAATGTTTACAATATTGTGCTTGGAAAATCATGATTACACTCAATAGGAGAAATGGTTAATAGAAACAACAATTTAATATTATTTTATCATAAAATCAAGCTTACATCCTTTCCCAAAAAAAATTATATCTTCATTACCAAACAAAAAAACAATAATAACATATCAAAAAAGGCAAAGGACATAAAACATATTGAAATAGAGAAACCAAAGGCTTCTTGGAATAAAATTTATGTTAAATCTAGCATCACCAAAGAGAAAGATGTAATATATATTAATCAATGCATCCCATTAATAAAATAACATGATGAAATTCCTAATTCTACTATGCACACATATGATAAATTTAGTGCAAGAAATGTTATTCATAAACCACTACTCGAAGATTCTCATCCTCCTATTGAGATCATTTGGTTAGCTTATACAATCTCCAAATATTCCAAATAAATAAAAAAATTCAAAAAATTAAAACTATTTTTAACATTTACATGTTATATTAGCTCCTTGTAATATTGTTATTAATTCCATGTTAGTGGATATCATATCATTTATCTCTATATACACATGTGTTTCACACATCTTTTGAGTGTGATATATACATACACAGATACATGATTTTTGCATTTTTATATATTAGTTATTCCCTCTACTCATGTCATGTGGACATTGGGAGAATCCATTTCTTTGATCATGATACATGCATGTTATATCAATTTATGATCTTTTTCATTAGCATGTTTGATCTTATATACTTACACGTCTTTATCCATGCTTATATCTTTCACAGTACACTTGATATGATATGTACTTAATGTTTTTTGATATCACATATATCTAAGGAGTAGTATGACATATTTATGTTGGTTACTTATGTTCCATGTTATTCATTTATGCACTTATTTAAGTGTCTTAACTTGTTTGTGGATCATTTGAATAAGCTCAATTTTTTGCATCCCCCAAGCTTTTGTTTTCCTCTTTAACATTTGAATATGTCATTACTTTTTGTATGGACATTTGAATATGTCATGATTACTTTATTAGACATTTTCACAAGTCATGTCCCTTGGATTTTGCAACATTTGAACATGCCCCTCAGTTGAGGTATGTTTGGACAATTGTCTTTTGATTTGGTTTTGAGTGCTTTTGTGTGTGTGCTTGATTGATTATTGATATTGTTTTATTTATATCTATATGTTTTCATGGACTATATCATTTATTTTAAGACTTTAAGTGATCACATTTTTCATGCTTGAATGATATATCTACTTAGACATGTCTCTCCCACATGCTACATGATACATTCATAGTTTACATGGTTACCTTATCCTTTTGAGGTAAGGTAACTAATAGTTGATACTTTCCCTCACCTCAAAAATGGGGGATGGCAAGGGAGGGGAATATTAGTGGGGGAGTGTCATAGAGGCATGGCTTCCACATTCTTTATAGTTTTAGATTGTAGTGGGGGTATATTTTGAAAACATGTTCTCCACATTTGTACCAGTTCTTAATTTATGATATACAGTGGTGGCATGTTTTAGAAACATATTCTTCACACTTACACTAGTTTTCATTGTTGGATTATAGTTGGAGCATGTTATGAAAGAATGTTCTCCACACTTACAAAACTGGCCAAAAATCACAGTTATATGATTCGGATACACAGTTATTAAAAGATTATATGCATTGGTACCACTATTATACCTAGGTTTCATCATGATACATATATAAGGTGTATATGATATGCAAAGGGAACTTAAATTAAAAATTAAAATTATATTTCAGTTTTTAAACACTTCTATGGACTTCAACTCACCAAGTTGGATTATTACAAGTTGTATTGAGCAAATATACTATAGTAGTTGGTTCATATTTTGGTATGGTTGGGTAATTAAATCACTCAATCTTACCAATTTTATAGGTTAGACTTGATTACATTATCCAAACTCACTAGATTTATAGTGTGAATTGAATTTATTTACTCACACTCACTAGGTTATAATTATTATTGGGTTGCATGGTTGAGCAACTAACCTTTAGTTCCATGGTTGGGGGCATATGTCCATATATATATATATATATATATATATATATGCACTTTCCAAATTTATAGTTTTCCTATTTCATCTATAATATTTCATAATGATACATCTTTTCAAATAAAATTTCTAAGAGGCAAGGCAATTACATTTATACACAAGTGTACTCCTAAACTTTGCTCTCTTTCAATTTCAATCATTTTAAAACTTTTAATTTCAGATTATATTGTAACATGCTCTTATTTGTAGGTCATCCACCAATAAAGCACTTAAGTTGGACTCACAAAAATTCAAGGTGTGTTATACACACCTAAGTAGGCATTTATTTTCATTTAAACTAATAATTTCATTACTAAACTAAATAGGGGTAAATGTAGGTTGATAAAGAAACTTGGGGGATAAAAAGTATGACATTCTCCCAACTTTCATTTTTTTTACAAAGGGTGTATGCCCTTTTTCAAAAATTTTGAGGTTCAGGCTTGTGCTAGGGCCTCAAGGGCATACACCCTTTAGAAAGCAAAGGGAATTCACCCTTTGTAAAACATAAAGGGCATACACCCTATATCGTTTTAATTTTTTTCTTGAAATCAAAGCAATTAACATTGAATTTTGTTCTTTCTTATTTCATTATTTTTTGATTTCAAATTCACATAATCGATTTGGAGTTTCATCCCACCAATAGGATTCAACATTTAGATTGCTACAGGTTAGGTATGATGATTTTTAGATTTTTTTAATTTAGATTTATATTTATTTATTCAATTAGGGTATTAAATTTAGGTTTTCATTAGATTCTCTTACATTGCCTAGAAAACCTGTATTTCTATTTAAATTTAGATACACAAGTTTAATGGACCCATTGCATGAAGAAAATGTTAGACAAAGCATCAAATAATTTGATTTTGCACAAGAAGAAATTTAATTTTATGAGAAATACAATTTAAAATGTTAATAATTATAAATAATCATCAATGGTTTGCATCACTCTTCAGTTGGTAATGCACACATTTCACTTTTCAATATAATAGAGATTATTTTTAATGAAATGGGAAATGTAACTTCACAACTTGATGCAATGTTGCATCAAAGAGAGACCATGAAACAATTTTATTCCAAAAAATTATCATATGAATATGTTAATAAAAAAATTCTATGTGTGCATTATTTATTAATCCCTACAACCAACCAACCTTCACTAATGAATTGCATACGCATTGGTATTGATTGGTGTGTTCACGAGGAGATGAAAAATAACATTTGGGATAGGTGGTGGATGGTGTTTGATGAGCCTCCATGCAATAATAATGAGGTTACATTATACCTTTTGAGAAAATAATACTATGAGTTTGTATTACAATAAATTCTAAATTATTTTGACATGAAGGCCTCCTAAGGTAGGGGAGGTGGGTCTTCATTTGATAGACCTGGTGCTAAGTGAGATTAAAATCATCATAACCAAGATCAGATAAATAGAAGGACAATATCACATGCCTCTATTCCTAAAATTTTCCATCCTAATGTATAGATGAACACCCTTGAGGTGGTTATTAATCGAACATAAGTTATGATTGAGCATGGTATGCATACTTTGAAGACTTATACTCTGCCTACACATGGTGCTAGTGGTAGTGGTGGTGTTGGTGGTAGTGGTATTAGTGGTAGTATTGGTTTTGGTGGTGTTGGTATAGGTTCTAGTGTCCCTCTTCCTACTCTTATTCTAGTTCCTATGCATCTTTGAACATCATGTGAAGGAAGTGTATGGGATATCCTCTTTAGGCGAGACATATATAGAGTACATCCATGGAGACTAGCATGCCAAAGCATAATCCATCTGTATATGCTCCAAAGGTGCATAACACTAGCATGATAGAGTATATACCACCTATAGATGCTTCATTAGTGCATGACACTAGCATGCTAGACACTATGTGAGATGTACTAGCTTCATTGAATCTTATCAAGATACACTAGGCTCTTATTGTACAAGAGTTATCGATTTCATCATCTGTATTTGATACATAGATTTAATTTTAATTATAGTTTGTTTATGTTTTTAAAAGAATATTAAGTTTTTTTTATAGTATGTGTTTACTTAATTGACTAATTTATTTGACTAAACTTATTATTTGTTACTTGTATAGATGATTGGTGATATTTTGAGTAGCTTAGCAGGCCTTGACTCTATTGTAGAGGACACAATTGGCATGGGTGTACCCTATACATAGGTTTGGAAATTTTAAATTATATATTTATTTATGTACATGTTTATTTTCATTTGAACAAAAAACTATGCTTTAAGATATATATTATAGTCATAGATTTTTATCATTTAATTGGATTCACACATTATTCATTTATTGGTTTTATAGATGATGGGGGATGTTATGGGCACCCATCATAGATGAAAAGAAGGTTTTGTTTATGTTGAAACTACATCAAAGAATCCATTATCTCAATATTAGGTCATGATTCAAGGATGGAGTCTGGTGATAACACATAGTAAAATTGTTTTTAGCTTTAAGTAACGATATTTTACATTATATTTACATAATTATATGCACATATAGATCTAATGATATATGTATGATCCACAGGATTCTCCATCATGGGTGTATGTGTGGTTTTGTATCCCTAGACAACCATTTAGATAGAATATGGTGAGTGTAGAATCATTTGATAAAATTTTATATTCTTGAAAAAACTATTAAATTTTCAATATATATTTTTAATGTATTAATTTTTATATTTCATATGTTGTGTAGACACAATAGTTTTCACCAGTTGTCGATGAAATAATGGATGACTCACATTCTGAGAGGAGAGTCTCTCCTTGTATTGAGGCATCCAATACCCCTGACTCTACATATATTCCAAAAAAACACAATTTACTTGGTGGAAATGAAAAGCAGGAGAGCTAGTTGTGCTAGGGGTCTAGTTGTAAGCACAATCAATTTTGTATGTTGATATGACCCACATTGAATGCCTATATTGTGAATTTTTTCTATGTACATGTTATATTGTACATTTTTCTTGATATATATTATATTATTTATGTTAAATTATGACATATAACTCTGCATGTATCACATATATACTATTCAACAATATGATTCCTTTACCTATGCATATTTTCTACTTTGATCATTTAATGTTTAAACATATTATTGGTTAATGATCATTATTAATTCATATGGGGTTTAAAAAATTCACATTATTCTCTATGTTAGGTGCTTCAAAATTATGTATATTTTACATTTACATGTAATATTTACTTGTTTCATTTACATTTAATTACATATAAATTTACAATTGTGATGTAAATGGACTTGGGATCAATTTCATGGACATGTAAATATTATAAATTATATTTGATCATAATTGTTATGAGGTCTAGTGATGCACTTGTGTATGTCTTTATGCTTTGTTATCATAAAATGGTTCTCAATATACTCTTGTTGTGCCTCATGTAGGATTTTAAGTCTTTAGGATTAGATGATATGTCATCACCTTAAGTATTATTTATTTTTTGCATGAGATTTATCCTATTAAGGCCTCGGCAATTTTTTTTTTAAAAGCACAACATATAATCTTTTTTTTCATTTTTGTGCCTCATATGGGCTTTTAAGTCTTTGGGCTTAGATGATATGTCATCATCATAACTATTCTTTGTTTTTTGTGTTAGATCTATCCTATGCAGGGCCTTGGTAAAAGATTATTGAAAATCACAATATATTATGTTCTCTACTAATTATAAATGTGTTGTTACTTCAATAATTCAAGGAATTTCAATCCATCTCATATCATGCTTTAATTACCATGGTTTAGACATTTACTTGATATTTTTTCCACTATGTACACGATTTACATACATGTTTTTTCTCCCCCTAATCCATTCTTTGGAGAAGTCATTACACGCTGCTATTTACAATTGAAACTCCAACTCTAGTAATCTAGTTTAATGAACAATACAACTTTATTTTATTTATTTTTCACGTTTACCATTTTATGGTAAATAAATATCAATAATTTTTAACACAATTTTGTCAATATCTAATCTAGTTCAAGCACTTGCAAAAAATATTACTGCATTTAAAAGTCAACTTTATATTACTTTCTTAATCAACCATTTTTATAGATTTATAATGTTTATTATACATCTTTAAAAAAAATCACATGAATTGTTCCTCTAAATTTCATCATCTAGGAGAAGCTTTGCAAGATGCTTTGTTTACAAGCACATACTAGATTTTTTAAAACCATCTTTGTTTGGACCCCGTGACCAAATACGGCCCCATAACCATTAAAACATCATATTGGTGCAAGTCATGGCTCAAGCCACTCTTAAATATAATTTTTCCATATCTATGATTTGAGGGAATGAGAAGTTGCACACACTAAGAAACTCAATTTCTCCCAACTCTCTAATTTTTTAAGTGTTAGAAATTTTCCCCATGGTGGTGCATACACAAGTGTTTTTCTAGTGTGTTTTTGGTAATAAACATCCTATCATGGATTTAAGTTTTTTTTAATACCTATACATGATGACTATACAATGATCATGTCTGTGAAATAGGTTTTATGAATCCATGCCAATGCCAACAATGTGAACAATACATGATCTGTAGAATGGCTTAACTTGCCAATCTTCACTTTAGACACAGGCGTGACATAGTCAAAGCTACTTCTTCTAATCTCACAGTGTTTGGATCAGGTGCAGATGTCCCTTAACTGTTAGTGAATCCCATTCAATGTCTTCAACTGCTCGATTCATTGTAAGCAATAAAACACTAGCTATTCTTGTGGCACTTACGGCTCCATTCACTATAATTACAGGCTGTCTAGTTTTGACATCGCTACCATTCCTTTTATCTCAACTGTTTCAACCCAATCGGAATCACTTTACATTTCAGTCAAGGAATGCAATCACCCTATGCGCTTTCAACAGACTACAAGTATCCATTTCAGTCTTCTAGTTCGCAGACCGTAGGGCACCTCGGGCAGTGAACTCACGCCTCGTCTCTGCTTCCTTTCTTGTTGAAAGGTGTTCTAAAAATTGTGTTTTAGTCTTTAAACCTGTAAGTCAAAGAATGCATCCCAATCTCCTGTGAATGATAGGACAATTGCATTGATCTTGTAGACACAGCTGATGAGTCACGCTTTGGTTTGCGGATTTGGTTCTCAAAATGGATTAATAGTTCATTTTATACTTTATCTAATACATTCCGCTCACTGTTAACATACAATTTAGGTGAAACTCTATCTTTCCCGTGTTGTAAACCTACGCTGAGTAGCCACACCAAGGTTTTCAAGGAGTTCGATGCTTTATAGCTGGGCAGAGCAAGGAGGATAGAGATGATGAAAAATTCAATGGCCAAGCAACGTGGCAATAAAAATCATTTTACAATTGTTCTACCATATGATGACTATATGTATTATGTTGGCTTTCTAGTCGATCCACAGTATGGTGGTATGTCGTGTTAAAAAGGAGGAAGTGCAACTCCGCTTAGAAAGGATTCATAATTTTGGGCAAGCAAACCACTAACAGAAATACAACAGTTTCTACCTCTATTAAAAACTGAAACATTGTATTCCTCTCTTTCAACCGTGTTGTAGCACTGTACTCTCCATAAAGAAGAATTTCATATACTTATTTGAGCAGACCAACATTCTCAGAATCAGATTGTCAGATAATAATTCAATAATCTGGACATGGACCGCCACTTCAGTGCGGACTTACAAAATAATCTTGACTCATTCATTAATAAATTTCTAACTGCAATTATATTAATTCAATACAAGACAAATTTCTCACATACCAAAGAAAACCAGGTTGTTACTCATAGCCCTGTTTGCAACTATAACAGAGTGTAGATTCTCCTTCTCTTCTTCTATCTCTTCCCTTGAATGAGAGGGCTTTTTTTTCTTTCTGTCCTTCCTTCTTTCTTCTATGCCACCTTCCTCTCTCCTTCTGCCCTGCGCTCTCCTCCCTTTTTAATATATATATATATATTTTTCTCTTTGCTATAATTTGTCTCCTTTCTAACTTCTACGCCCAATCTGGGCCAGGATTAAACAAGAAACAGTTTTTAAATTTTCAACAACATTCTAAGGTTGAAGTATTTTCAACCATTCCTCCTCTAATTTCTCAACAGCCCCACATTTACCTTTTACTTTTATTTATTTATTTTTACAATTACCCCTCAGTAAAAGCATATGGGAGGGAAAATATAATAAATCGAATTTGATTGCAGATGCTCCTGCATCATACTCTCCCTCTAGAAAAGATTTGAACCTTAGTTCAAATGAACTGTTGCCCCCATGCTTTAGCCTTCATTCTATACTTGGATCCCAAGGTCTTCTTGTCAATGATAATGCTTGAATTTGGCTTTGCTGGTCTTTGCCTTTCATCCTGCTTTTCTTCCTCTTCTGGTATATTCTTCTTCTCATCTCCTTCTCAGCTACAATCTTCCATATCCATGTTTCATTTTCATATGTATTTCCAAAGTTTTCATCTTCATATATGTCTTCAAAACATATGTCTTCCATACCTGCATTCAAAACATCAAAAGCCACCTTAGTAGAAAAACATTGAGGCCATGAAGCCTCTTGGCTGCCTTCACATTTCTGTTCTTGTTTCTTGACTACAACTGCCTTGGTCTCATTCTTTTGCTCTTGTCTTGTTTCACTATCCCCAATGCTGCCTTCACCATAGCTTGTACCTTCCTTCATCTCTCTTGAATTACCAAACAACTCCTCTATCATTCTCAACTCTACCTTTAGTGAGATCTCATCTATCTCACAATCTTCATCAAACTTGGGCTTATCAATCTGAAGGATTGCTTGTTCCTTACTAGCCTTACTCTTCATCTCATCACTCAACACAAATTCATTCAAATCTTCATGTCCTATATTAAACTTAGGACCAGATTGTCTTTCATCCTCTATAAGTACATTCATCCACTTTATAGTTTCTTTATACAAATTAGCTTCTTCATCAGTATACTCATCAAAAATAATTACAGTATTCATACCTTCTGTCTCCTTGTTTTTTTTCAATCTCTGCCTGAAGCCATCTTGTTTGTTCTGCTGCATATTCTTTCCTTTTCTCATCATCCATCCCTTTGGAAGTCTCTCCTTGCTGTACATTAGCTTTCATAGCCACTTTCCATTCTTCAGTTTTCATAAAAATATCATTAAATGATTCAAACAAATCATTATTCCTTTTATTGCAAACAATTGTCTTACCTTTCCATGTACTTGTGTCATCCTTTACCTTCCTCCATTGAGTTCTTGGTCTTGTTGTCTCAACACTCACATCTGCTTCATTCTTTGCCTTCTTAGGCACCCATACTTGTTTCTCTTTCTTACCATTTGACTTCTCAAGCCATTTAGGCATCCTATAACCATGTTCTTGTGGCACAAATGAAAAACCAACTTTGTTTGTCTTTTTATTTTCTTGCACATTCATATGAGAAAAATCAATCTTATAAGGTAAACTTGCCTGCTTGCTTACTTGTTGCTTGCTTGTGTGCTTCACCATCCACTTAGGCATTATGTAGCCATGATTGACTGCTTTGTGTGAGGATTTCATCTTCCTCTTTCCTCTTCTAACCTGTGTAGTAATATCTTCATGCTCATAATAACAATCAAAATCAGCACTTAACACTTCATTTACCTCTTTGTTAGCTTGTTCCACGGAGCAATCTTTCTCTTCCTTTGTGCTTGGCTGTCCTCTTTCTTCTTCCTGACCTTCAATGGCATCATAGAATTCAGCTTCATCTTCTACTTCTCCTCTCTCATGCATTAACCAATGCACCTTATCAACAGCAGCAAACTCTCTTCTCTCTTCTGCACATTCACTTGTGCACTTATTGTCTTCTCCTGCACCAATTTGTTTACTCTCCAAGGCCCTTCTCTTGACCTTCAATAGGCTGCTCATACCTGCATTTACCCACTCAAAAACAGCATTAAATACAAAAACAAGAGACCATAATGTCTCCATGAGTATCCTCTTAATGGACATTCTAAGTGCTCTTCCTGGCACTTCCTCTTTTCTTTCTTCTCTCTTGTTCTCCTCAATGAGAACTTTCTTTTCAACTTCTTCTTGCTGCCCACTTGGCAACCTTCTTATCTTCTTGCCTCTTTGGGCTTCCCTCTTCATGGCAATCTCATTTTGCCTCTTTCTCCTCTTCACTAGGAGAACTATTGGCCACTTTATCCTCTTCTTCATTGGCCATATCCATGCTTGTCTATTCCGCTGCATCCAAGACTCATACTCATCCTTAACCTTAGCTAATTCTTTCTTCAAACTGGCAATTTCTATATTAAAATCAACATTAGTCATACCTTTGATGCTTGCTTTCTTTTTGCTGCCCTCATGTGCCTTGCTGCTCTGCAATGCCTTCAACAATGCTTCCATCTCTGAGATCTTTACCCAAGTCTTTTCCACCTCGGTCTCTTGATCCCTTGTCTCACCCAAGCCTTTTCCTTGACTGGTCTGTTGACAATCCACGTGATCTCACCTAGGCCTTTTGCATCCTAGTCTTTTGATCCATCCTGTAGCATCTTTTTAGACAACTCTTTAACAAACACAAATTACAAATCCAAGCTTACCTTGCTTTGGATCTTTCTCCTGAGCATTCACTTGCTCTTCTTCTAGAGCTTCTCTAAGCTTCTCTTCTCAATTCTGCAAACTTCATCCTTTACCTCACCTAAGTCTTTTTCACCTTAGTCTTTTGGCAAACTATCCAAGCTTCCTCTTGGATCTTCAATAAGCCTTCCTTGGCTTCTTCTCTTCTCTTAAGCCTCAATGGCTTGGCTGCCTTTCTCTTCACTTGCAACTTCTTCACTTGATTGCTTCTTAAACAAAATAAACTTAAATCAAATAACATAGACTTCTCATACCTTTTCTTCAGCAGAATCTTCCAGTGCTTGTCCTGCTGATCCTTGCCAATTCCTATCACAACTGCAACATCATTCATAAATGCAACTATGCCAAATTTTGCAACAACTTATGATCCATTTCTAAGTCCCCAAGAGCTTCAAGCTCTGATACCAAAATGATGACTATACAATGATCATGTATGTGAAACAGGTTTTATGAATCCATGCCAATGCCAACAATGTGAACAATACATGATCTGTAGAATGGCTTAACTTGCCAATCTTCACTTTAGACACAGGCGTGACATAGTCAAAGCTACTTCTTCTAATCTCACAGTGTTTGGATCAGGTGCAGATGTCCCTTTGACTGTTAGTGAATCCCATTCAATGTCTTCAACTGCTCGATTCATTGTAAGCAATAAAACACTAGCTATTCTTGCAGCACTTACGGCTCCATTCACTATAATTACAGGCTGTCTAGTTTTGACATCGCTACCATTCCTTTTATCTCAACTGTTTCAACCCAATCGGAATCACTTTACATTTCAGTCAAGGAATGCAATCACCCTATGCACTTTCAACAGACTACAAGTATCCATTTCAGTCTTCTAGTTCACAGACCGTAGGGCACCTCGGGCAGTGAACTCACGCCTCGTCTCTGCTTCCTTTCTTGTTGAAAGGCATTCTAAAAATTGTGTTTTAGTCTTTAAACCTGTAAGTCAAAGAATGCATCCCAATCTCCTGTGAATGATAGGACAATTGCATTGATCTTGTAGACATAGCTGATGAGTCACGCTTTGGTTTGCGGATTTGGTTCTCAAAATGGATTAATAGTTCGTTTTATACTTTATCTAATACATTCCACTCACTGTTAGCATACAATTTAGGCAAAACTCTATCTTTCCCGTGTTGTAAACCTACGCTGAGCAGCCACACCAAGGTTTTCAAGGAGTTCGATGCTTTATAGCTGGGCAGAGCAAGGAGGATAGAGATGATGAAAAATTCAATGGCCAAGCAACGTGGCAATAAAAATAATTTTACAATTGTTCTACCATATGATGACTATATGTATTATGTTGGCTTTCTAGTCGATCCACAGTATGGTGGTATGTCGTGTTAAAAAGGAGGAAGTGCAACTCCGCTTAGAAAGGATTCATAATTTTGGGCAAGCAAACCACTAACAGAAATACAACAGTTTCTACCTCTATTAAAAACTGAAACATTGTATTCCTCTCTTTCAACCGTGCTGTAGCACTGTACTCTCTGTAAAGAAGAATTTCATATACTTATTTGAGCAGACCAACATTCTCAGAATCAGATTGTCAGATAATAATTCAATAATCTGGACATGGACCGCCACTTCAGTGCGGACTTACAAAATAATCTTGACTCATTCATTAATAAATTTTTGACTGCAATTATATTAATTCAATACAAGACAAATTTCTCACATACCAAAGAAAACCAGGTTGTTACTCATAGCCCTGTTTGCAACTATAACAGAGTGTAGATTCTCCTTCTCTTCTTCTATCTCTTCCCTTGAATGAGAGGGCTTTTTTTTCTTTCTGTCCTTCCTTCTTTCTTCTATGCCACCTTCCTCTCTCCTTCTGCCCTGTGCTCTCCTCCCTTTTTAATATATATATATATATTTTTCTCTTTGCTATAATTTGTCTCCTTTCTAACTTCTACGCCCAATCTGGGCCAGGATTAAACAAGAAACAGTTTTTAAATTTTCAACAACATTCTAAGGTTGAAGTATTTTCAACCATTCCTCCTCTAATTTCTCAACAGCCCCACATTTACCTTTTACTTTTATTTATTTATTTTTACAATTACCCCTCAGTAAAAGCATATGGGAGGGAAAATATAATAAATCGAATTTGATTGCAGATGCTCCTGCATCAATACACCTTACCTTTCATGTTTTAAGTAGATAAAAGCTTTAGATGAGTTTTCAAATCCTCCAAATTTGGTCTGTATTTCAATATAACCTTGATGGCTAAAGATGATCCATCAACTCCTACACATGCATAGATGAGTCCGTTAAGAAATCTTGGGAGGATTTTATATAACTCAAGATGGATGAGATGTGGCAATGAGGTTTCTCTCACAACCATATTTCTTAAAATAGGCCAAAATTTGGTTAGTGGGGGATGTATTCTGAATCATCATCCTAATCAACTAACCATCTATGCAGACACATCCAAATAGGTGTTTTAAGCCTATAACAACCATCGTCTAGTCTTGATTGAGCCTTAGGATAAAAAATTGTAGTTGGTTGGAGGCATCCCTTAAGAGAATTTGCATGTCCCTAAGTGTGAAAAATAAGAAAAATTTTGTTGAGCATTTCAACATAACTGTGAGGGTTAGAGATGATCCATAATCTCCTACACATGCACGTATGAGTCCTTTAAGAAATCCCAAGAGGATTTTATGTAACTCGAGATTGACAATATGTGGTAATGAGGTTTTTCTCATGGCCAAATCTCTTCAAATAGGCCAAAAGCTTATCGATAAGGGCCATATATTCAAACTCATCAACCTAATTGATAAAAAAATATGCATAAACACATCTATATATGCATTTTAAGTTTATAATGACCATTGTATAATCTTGTTCGAGTTCTAGGAGAGAAATTTTTAATTGGTTGGATACATCCTTTAAGATAATTCACTCATCTGTAAGTATGAAAAATGAGAAAACTTCCATCGAGCATTTTACAATAATCATGAAGGTTAGAGATGAGCCATCAAATCCTACACATGCACAGACAAGTCCTATAAGAAAACCTAGGAGTATTATATCTAACTTGAGATGGATGAGATGAAATAATGAGGTTTATCTCATGACTAAATCTATTAGAATGGGCCAAAAATTGGTTTGTGAGGGTCGTATATTTTGACTCATTAACCCAATTGATAAACTATTTATGCAAACACATTCAGATAGGCATTTTAAATCTATAATGACCATTTTTTGGTCTTGATCAGGACTCAAGAGTGGAAGTTAAGTTGGTTAGAGGCATCCCTTAAGATAATGAACTTGTCCCTAAGTGTGCAAAATGAGCAAACTTATATCAAGCATTAAAGCATAACCATGAGGGTTAGATATGAGACATCATATCCTACACATGCATGGATGAGTCCTCTAATAAATCTTGGGATGATTTTATCTAACTTGAGATGGATGTGATGTAATAATGAATTTTCTCTCATCGCAAAATCTTGTAGAATGGGCCAAAATTTTGTCAGTGCGGGATGTATATTTTGCTCCTCATCCCAATCAATAAATCATCTATGTGGACACATCCAAATAGGTTTTTTAAGGTTAAAATGGCCATTGTTTGGTCTTGATCGAGCTCCAAGAGCAAAATTTGTAGTTGGTTAGAGACATCCCTTAAGATAATTCACTCATCCTTGAGCATTTAAAATGGGCAAACATCCATTTTATATTACAATATAATTGTTAGAGTTAGAGACAAATTACCAACTCTTAAACATGCACGAATGAGTCCTTTAAGAAATCTCAGGAGGATTTTATCTAACTCAAGATGGATGAGATGTATAAATGTGGTTTCTCTCACCTCCAAATCTCTTAGAATGAGTAAAAATTTGGTTTTTAGGGGCCGTATATTATAACTCATCAGCCCAATCAATGAACTATCTATGTGAACACATCTTGATAGGAATTTTAAGGATATAATGGCCATGTTTTGATCTTGGTTGAGCATTAGGTGTAAAAGTTTTAGTTAGTCAGAGGCATCCCTTAATAGAATTCACTCGTCCCTGAGTGTGCAAAATGAAAAAAAATTCATCAAGCATTGTAGCATAACCATGAGGGATGGAGATCAGATGTCAGCTCCTACACATGCATGAACTAGTTTTATAAGAAATTCCAAGAGGATTTTATCTAAATTTAGATAGATGAGATGCAACAATGAGGTTTTTATCATGACCAAATATATTATAATTGGCCAAAAAATTGGTCAATGAGGGCCATATGTTATGTTTCACCATCCCAATCAATGAATCGTCTATGTGGACACATTAAAATAAGCATTTTAAGGTAGAATGACCTTTTTCAAATATTGATTAGGCCCTGATAGAAAAAATTATAGTTGGTGGGAGGCATCGATTAAGATAATCCACTCATCCCTAAGTGTGAAAAATGTGCGAACATTCATCGCGCATTGAAGCATAACTATGAGGGATAGAGATGAGTTGGCATCTCCTACACATGCATGGATGAGTATTCTAATAAATCCTAGGATGATTTTATCTAACTCAAGATAGATGAGATGTGGCAATGAGGTTTCTCTTGCTACCAAATCTCCTGGAATAGACCAAAAGTTGGTCAACAGGGGCCATATATTTCGATGAACCATCTATGTGGACATGTTTAGATAGGAATTTCAATATTATATTGACCTTATCCAATCTTGGTTGGGCCTCAAAAACAAAATTCATAGTTTATCGGAGGCATCCTTTAAGAGAATCCACTCATCCCTAAGTGTGAAAAATAAGTGAACTTCCATCATGCATTGCAAGAGAACCATGAGGGATAAAGATAAACTATTAGCTCCTACATGTGCAGGACTAGTCCTATAAGAAATCTTAGGAGTATTTTATCTAACTTAAGATGGATGAGATGTGATAATGAGGTTTTTTTTTCAACCAAAACTCTCAGAATAGACCAAAAGTTGGTCAACAGGGGCTATATAGCCTAACTCATCAATCTAATCAATGAACCATCTATGAAAACACATCTATATAGGCATTTTAATGCTACAACATCCATTATCTAGTCTCATTTGGGTACTAGGAGTGAAATTTGTAGTTGGTATGAGGCATCCCTTAAGAGAATTCACTTGTCCATGAGTGTGCAAAATTAGTGAACTTTAGCCATGCATTGCACGAGAACCATGAAATATAAAGATGACCCATTATCTCCTAAACGTGCATAGATGAATCTTCTAAGAAATACCAAGAGGATTTTATCTAAATTAGGATGGATGAGATATGGTAATGAGGTTTTTATCATAGTTAAATCTCTTAGAATAGACCAAAAGTTGGTCAGTAGGGGCCATATATTCTGACTCATCAACATAATCACAAACCATCTATGTGAACAAATCTAGATAATAATTTTAAGGCTACAACAGCTATTATCTAGTCTTGATCAAGAATTGAGAGTAAAATTTATATTTGGTGGGAGACATCATTTAAGAGAATCCACTCATCCCTGAGTGTGCGAAATGAGATAACTTCTATTGTGCATTACAAGAGAAACATGAGGGATAGAGATGAGATATTAGCTTCTAAACATGTATGGATGATTCTTCTAAGAGATACCAAGAGTATTTTATCTAACTTGAGATATACAAGATGTAGAAATGAGGTTTATCTCACAGCCAAATCTTTTAGAACATGTCAAAAATTGGTCAATAGAGGATGTATAGTCTCACTCATCAATTGAATAGATGAACTGTCTATGTAGACACCTCCAGATAGAAATTTTTAGGCTAGAATGATCATTTCTCCATCTTTATTGGGCCTCAAGAGTGAAGGTTTTAGTTGATCTGAGACATCCATTAATATAATCCACTCATCCCTTAATGTGAAAAATGAGCAAACTTCTGACATGTGTTGTAGGAGAATCATGAAAGATAAAGATGAACCATTAGCTCCTACATATGCATGGATGATGCCTATAAGATATCTCAGGAGTATTTTATCTAGCTTGATCATGAGGATATGTGTTAATGATGTTTATCTCACAACCATATCTCTTAGAATAGGCCAAAAGTTAGTCAGTGAGGGTCATATATTTTGACTCATTAGCCCAATCGATGAACCATCTATGTAGACATGTTTGGATAGGCATTTTAAGGCTAGAAAAATGATTGTCTAATCTCAGTTAGACCTAAATAACAAAGGTTGTAATTGATTGAAGGCATCCCTTAATAGAATCCACTCATCCCAGAGTGTATAAATGAATGAGCTTATGATGTGTATTACAAGATAACTCTGAGGGATAAAGATGAATCATCAGCGCCTATACATGTAATCATGAGTCCCCTAAGAGATATCAAAGGTATTATACGTAAATTGAGATAGATGAGATGTGGTAATGAGGTTTCTCTCATGGACAAATCTCTTAGAACAAGCCAAAAGTTGGTCAGTAGAAGCCGTACAATCTGACTCATCAACCCAATCGATGAACCATCTATGTGGACACCTCTAGATAGGCATTTTTTGACTAAAAATACCATTATCCAATCTTAATCTACCCATGGGAGATAAGGTTGTAGTTGATCATAGGCATCCCTTAAGAGAATCCACTCATCCCTGAGTGTGCAAAATGAGAAAACTTCCATCATACATTGCAAAATAACCATGTGGGATAGAGACAAATTGTCTTCTCCTACACATGCACGAACGAGTCCTCTAAGAGATTCCAAGAGTTTTTTATCTAATTTGAGATGGACAAGACATGGCAATGAGGTTTTTCTCACATCAAAATCTCTTAAAATGTGCCAAAATTTGGTCAACAAGGACTATATATTCTGACTCATTAGCCCAATCAATGAACCATCTATGCAGACACATCTTAATAAGAATTCTATGTCTAGAATTATCATTTTCCAGTCTTGATTGGACCCTCTAAATTAAGGTTAAAGTCGATTAGAGGCATCCCTTAAGAGATTCCACTCATCCCTGAGTGTACAAAATGAGTGAAATTTTGACATGTATTATGGGAAAACCATGAAATCTAGAGACAAACTGTTAGCTCCTACATGTGCATAGATGAGTCCTCTAAGAGAGCTTATAATTATTTTATCTAAATATATATTGTCAGGAATCTAGAACAACAAACATGTTCTGATCCCACTTGTCAGGATGCGAAACCGGAAACATACAATTGATTACCAAACTTCAAACAACTTAATATGCGGAAACAAACCAGATTCACCAAGTAACTAGAATTCAGAATAACACAGCATATGAGAGACAATACACAACTTGTATTAACACTTTATACAGAAAAGAATACAATAAAGAAGATGCCACTTCTTCTCCACCACCTTACAGAGGTTTCCCACACCTCAAGTGAACAGTACTTCTTCTCCCCAAAGCTCTCCCTCTCACAGGTCACAACACTCAACTCAAATACAGAGTTGGTGTTCACCTCCCATGCTCCACGCATAACACAAGTGCTCCACGCACTCCACAAGCACTCCACGTGCTCCACAAGTACTCAAAGTACTTCAAGTAGATCTCCCATGAATCTGCAACAACCTGCAATTCAACAGACCATACTTATGGAAGGAACTTCCTTGCCTTCCTCTTGCTCTATCCGAGTACACACCTGTACTCCAAGTAGATCCTGCCTGATACTGCTCCCTGTTGTGTTACTGTCTATATGACCTTGCACACCTGCAAATCAAACAATGGTTCTGCTCCCCTGTGAACCTTGACCTTGCATACACATACACCTGCAGATCAACGATCTTACTTACCATGTAGATCTCCTATATAGGCCATGCAACTGTGACCAAGATCCTACACTCTTGAAGAACCCAGCTGGCTCTCCAATCCAGCACCAACACACCTGGTACTGAGGCACTAGGAGGAACGCACCATTGCTCTACCTCACACACAGAAGGAGCTTATAATTATGCTCTCTTACTCCCTAGCACACTTTTCCAATACAACCATGAGTCTATTATATAGATCTCATCCAAACAATAATTAGACATCTAATTACAATAATTAGATCCGCAGCTATGAGTCTAAAATTAGCACTCATCATGCAAACACTTGGTTCGTTAGCTAACTGCCCGTAAATAGCTCGCAGTCGAACCACACAGGCGACCGACGTCAGTCCCTGTCTGCCTGGAGGTGACCGACGTCGGCCGATATATGACCGACGTCAGTTGCTTCCCTGTGCTATCCTGCCCACGTCGGCTGATCAGACCGACCCCAACTTCTCTGCAACCTTTAGCAACCTCCTCTCCTGTTTGCATCAGTGAAGCTTTTAGCTCCACAATCCTAACAATCTCCCACTTGGAGATAAACAGCTGCACTGTACTTGTACCTGTACTCTGTCTAATCTATTTCCTGGTTTGTATTCCTCTTCAAGCTCCAACCTGAAGACAACCCACCACACATCCCGCGGTGTACCCCCTGTCATCCGAGTAACCTGCCACATCCGAACCTACAACACCTGTAGTGAAGTCCTGACCCTGCATAGCAACACCTGCTGCCGGTCCCTCTCAAAAAACTTGAGAACCCACTTCCCCGAATTGGCTCCTAACTCTGACAGCTCCCACTGCATGGGAATACTCAGGTCTATGCCAGACCTCATGTGATTTCGGACACTGTACCTGTCCAGCCCTTAGTGTGCTCTGGCTCTGCATCCCGAACCTCGCCAACACCTGATTCACATCAGCTCCCACTCGAGACAAAATCAACCTGTGATCTCCATGCCTCCCATGTCAAAGAATTCCGCTGCTCCAAACTCCTCATGACATGCCACTAAACTAATCTTACCCTTAGCTCAGCAAAACCCTGTATGTACACCCCTGCTAGCTAGCATACTATCCACATATAGCAACAGAATGATGTTGCAATCATCATCCACCTGGTAAGTCAAACCACAGTAGTTACCTGACACTGACTGAAGCCATGCTTCGTCCTCCACCTGTCAAAACCTGTACCACTGTCCTGCAGCTCCACAAGACCATATGCCCTGGTCTTCCGTCTCACGTATCCGTTCTCTCTATTCTTCTACTAAGGCATCCATTCGTCTCTGTGCTTTCATCCAGCTGGCAAACCTACCAAGACTCCCGTCTGGTTCTGCTCCAAGGAATCACATCCTCATTCATGCCAAGCTCACACCTGTTTCCTGGATCCTTCCTGCTATATAATCAGCAACAAGTATGAAGAAGAGGAACACGAATTTGAGGGCCTACTTACGCCTTCAGTCCTCCGTATGGGTGTTTGAGACTCCTTGACAGCGTGCTGTCCACCCAAAATTCGTTATAATGACCGACCTCGGTCACCCCACAGTCTGCATCCGACCGACGTCGGTTCCATGCGTCTGTACCTGACTACCAACCTGCCAGCGCTGGTGTCCCTGCTACCGACATCGGTCCTTCTGACCGACATCGGTCTTACATACTGCCGACGTCGGTCCCATGATCGACTCCGGTCTTACCCTGCCTGACACTGCCGGCTTCGGTCTGCACATGACCGACATCGGCACCTGTCTGTTCGACGCCGGTTCTTCCTGACCGATGCCGGTGTCTGTGTTTGCCTGTGAGTGATGACTTTTTACCCGCGAGCTCCTTTGGATCAATCTCCATGTCCAAACTGCCCTGCTCAGATGTATCCAGCCTCATCCACTGAACTCTGTCTGCCATCTCCTCCAAGAACACCAAGGCTTTCCAGTTCTTAAGCCTGTCAAATATATCTGTCTTCCGCTTAAGAACATGCATCTCCTTCTTTCTCATGTGACCAAGCCTACGAAGCCACGTCTCCGCAACAAAAGAAGAATCAGTAATATAAACAAGTAGATAAAGTATACCTGTTTTCTTACCACCAGCTAATTCAAGTGCTACCGCTGTGAGAGTTCTTGTGCATCTCTCATCACCCAATCTTTCTGAAGAAATTAGCCATATCTCCAAACCTGGGACCTGCATGACCTTCATCAACACCTGTGTGTTGGCCGCCTACAATTTCAGCTTCACTTCCCCTTTGCCAATTCTTTGGCAAGGCTTACCAGCTCCTCTACCTGGGGCTGCATGGAAAGAGGCAACTGAATCTTTTATCCAAGATTCAACTTTATCCAAGAAACCTGCAAACACATCCTGTGCAACAACACCTGCTACATCTGTATCTTCAGTTTCTTCATGCTGATCTGTTACCAACCAACAATATTCTTTTACCTGCTCTTTCTTTCCATAGGACCGTGAGTAATCATCTGTGCTTTTCAACTCCTCCATTCTTAGCTTACTTTGATCTGCTGTTGCTTTACTCCCACTCGATCAGAAACCCCTGAGAGTGCCCTGTAACCAAACACAACCTGTTTCCTGCAACCTTAGCTCTGATACCACTTGATGGTATCAAGCTTAAGAATCTACAACCAAGGCTCTGATACCACCTGTCAGGAATCTAGAACAACAAACATGTTCTGATCCCACTTGTCAGGATGCGAAACCGGAAACATACAATTGATTACCAAACTTCAAACAACTTAATATGCGGAAACAAACCAGATTCACCAAGTAACTAGAATTCAGAATAACACAGCATATGAGAGACAATACACAACTTGTATTAACACTTTATACAGAAAAGAATACAATAAAGAAGATGCCACTTCTTCTCCACCACCTTACAGAGGTTTCCCACACCTCAAGTGAACAGTACTTCTTCTCCCCAAAGCTCTCCCTCTCACAGGTCACAACACTCAACTCAAATACAGAGTTGGTGTTCACCTCCCATGCTCCACGCATAACACAAGTGCTCCACGCACTCCACAAGCACTCCACGTGCTCCACAAGTACTCAAAGTACTTCAAGTAGATCTCCCATGAATCTGCAACAACCTGCAATTCAACAGACCATACTTATGGAAGGAACTTCCTTGCCTTCCTCTTGCTCTATCCGAGTACACATCTGTACTCCAAGTAGATCCTGCCTGATACTGCTCCCTGTTGTGTTGCTGTCTATATGACCTTGCACACCTGCAAATCAAACAATGGTTCTGCTCCCCTGTGAACCTCGACCTTGCATACACATACACCTGCAGATCAACGATCTTACTTACCATGTAGATCTCCTATATAGGCCATGCAACTGTGACCAAGATCCTACACTCTTGAAGAACCCAGCTGGCTCTCCAATCCAACACCAACACACCTGGTACTGAGGCACTAGGAGGAACGCACCATTGCTCTACCTCACACACAGAAGGAGCTTATAATTATGCTCTCTTACTCCCTAGCACACTTTTCCAATACAACCATGAGTCTATTATATAGATCTCATCCAAACAATAATTAGACATCTAATTACAATAATTAGATCCGCAGCTATGAGTCTAAAATTAGCACTCATCATGCAAACACTTGGTTCGTTAGCTAACTACCCGTAAATAGCTCGCAGTCGAACCACACAGGCGACCAACGTCGGTCCCTGTCTGCCTAGAGGTGACCGACGTCGGCCGATATATGACCGATGTCGGTTGCTTCCCTGTGCTATCCTGTCGACGTTCGCTGATCAGACCGACCCCAACTTCTCTGCAACCTTCAGCAACCTCCTCTCCTGTTTGCATCAGTGAAGCTTTTAGCTCCACAATCCTAACATATATGGATGAGATGTAGAAATGAGGTTTATCTCCCAGATAAATCTCTTTGAAAAAACCAAAAGTTGGTCAATGGGGGCCGTATAGTCTAACTTTTCAACATAATTGATGAACTATCTATGCGAACACCTCTAGATAGGCATTTTAAAGTTATAATGATAATTTTCTAGTCTTGATTGACTCTCGAGAGTGAATGTTTCATTTGATCGGAGGCATTACTTAATATAATCCACTCATCCTTAAATATACAAAATGAGTGGAGTTTTGATGCATATAAAAGGAGAACAATGAAGGCTAGAGATGAATCATCAAATCTTACACATACACAGATGATTCTTATAAGAGAATCTAGGATGATTATCTCTAACTCAATCAAGAAGAGATGTGGTAATAAGGGTTCTCTCATATCTAAATCTCTTAGAATAGGCCAAAATTTGGTTAGTGGTGGTTGTGTATTCTAACTCCTTATCCCAATTGATGAACTATATATGAAAACATATTTGAGTAGGTATTATAAGGCTATATTAACCATTTTAAAATCTTGATTGATACCTGATAATGAAGGTTTAATTTGATCAGAGGCATCTCTTAAGATAATCCACTCATTTTTGAGTTTGTAAAAATGAGTGAACTTATATCATTTGCTATAGGAGAACCATGAGGGATAGAGATGAGCCATCATCTCCTAAATGTGAAAAAATGAGTCCCATAAAATATCCTAAGAGGATTATCTATAAATATATCAAAAGGAGGCGTGATAATGAGGTTTTTATCATAGCCAAATCTCTTAGAATAGGCCAAAAGTTGGTCAACAGGGGTTGTATATTCTGACTCGATAGCCCAATCGATGAACTATCTACATGGACATGTCAGAATAGGAGTTTTATGTCTAGAATGACCATTGTTTGGTCTCGATCATACACCAAAAATGAATGCTATAGTTGATCAAAGGCATCCCTTAAGAGAATCCACTTATCATTAAATGTGTTAAATGAGTGAACTTCCATCATGTATTTCAGGAGAACCATGAGGGCTAGAGATGAATCATTAGCTCCTACATATGAATGGATGAGTCATCTAAGAGAGTATATGAGGATTTTATATAAATAAATTAGGATGAGATGTGGTAATGAGGTTTTTATCATAGTCAAATCTTTCATAATAGGCCAAAAGCTAGTCAATAGGGGCCGTATATTCTAACTCATTAGCCCAATCGACAAACCATCTGCATGGACAATTCAGGATAGATATTTTAAGGTTATAATAAATATTTTTTGATCTCGATCACCCCATAACAATTAAGTTTTTATTTTATCAAAGGCATATTTTAAGATAATCCACTAATCCTTGAGTGTGCAAAATGAGAAGACTTTCATTGCATATTACAAGAGAACTGTGAGGTCTAAAAATGATCTATCATCTCCTACACATGAAAGAATGAGTCCTATAAGAGATCATAGATAATACTATTTTTGTGTTTTATTGAAAGGATAAATAAAGAGAAGGTAAAAATGGTTTGCTTAAGGTAGATAAAATTAATATAAATTATGCTTTTCTTCTCTTCATTTCAAGAGGATAATCTTCTCTACTCACAACACCAACCACGTGAAGGCTGAAGCTCATCTAGTACCACTAACTTACATTATAATTGTTAGTAAAAAATTAAATATAAATAAACATATAATGATAAAATAGTTTAAAATTAAAATACATTAAATCAAATAACTCTACTATTTTAATTTGAAACACTAGATAAAATTACTAATTCAATCCAACGTACATTCAGGATCATCTCTAGTTGCAAGTGTTTCAAGAATCGATTCATAGTCAAATCCATAGACTTTACACAAATTTATATTATGAAGCTTTTCATAATATTTGATCATTTGAATATTTGTAGCAATAACCAAGTTTAAATAATGAAACACCACCCTGTGTGTTTCAAAGTCCACAAATTAAAATTGTTTGATTTTTTATGATAGTACATATGAAGCCAGGTTCTAGTAACCACTACGGATCTAGCAGGATAAATTCGATCTTCTCCATCCATAACATTTGTGGTTAATTTTTTTTGCCTCTACATAATGACACAAGTAGTATTTTGTTCCTTTATCATTGTCCTCAGGTGAAATGACTATAAAAACATGCCCTGCATGAAAGTATAATCAAATTGTAAGTACATATAGGAAATAATAAAAAATATTAATAATATATAACTAAGGTTGTATATTTAATTAAATAGTAAATTGTACCTAGTTGCACAAGATATGAGTTTTGGTCAAAATTAACTAATGATGCCATTTCATGATCTGTCAATTGTTAGAGTGAATGGCTACTCTCTATAGATGATATGGGTCTACAATAGCATTCATCAACCCATTCTTTTGACTCAAATTATTTTGAATTACATACATGAGGAATAAAAACATGCCATATCCCTAGTATAAATAGTCCAAGAACTTGAATTTGATCTTTGAATAGAGTGGAAAATATTCGATTCAGGTACCTATAATGCAATCTTCATACATTTCCTTATATTGTTCCTCTATTTACCAAAATAATCTTCATACATGAGAATGTTTATTTGATCTATGACAAATATTTTCATTACACCATGTCACAATATTTGGATCACCATGTCACAATATTTGGATTACCATGTCACAATATTTGGATCATATATCAAATTAACACCATCCTTGTGCTTTGCATGTTCCTTTTTAAAGGATATTTTTACACATGCACCTCCACTAGCATGTTCCCTTTTACCATGCCCAACCTCAAATAATATCTAAAAATATTGAACGTCATTCTTATTATACATTCTACTTAACTAGTAAAACATTCAAGAATTCTTAAACTGCCCGACACAATTGTCTAACCAAATGTAGTGTGTATTAAACATCATTTCTATTGCATTCATATTTATATGAAATATCTCAAAATAAATTTAGACAAACTCTGGAGAATGCTTATTGTCTTTGTCGACACATTTGATCAAGGAACTTTTATTATTATTTAAAAAAAATTATATGAGTTTGTAGAGGGAAAAACGTAGTTTTAGAATATTATTTATAATTATTACTTAATTTATACATAACATATTTCATTATAAAATATTTACATATTGTAATAAATTCCCTTGTAACATTTTGAATATTAATTGAATGCTTATAAAATTATATCTCAACAATCTACACATTGTCAATTATGTTTGAAAACAAATGATTTTAATGAAGCTAAGGTCAAAAAATTGTGTTCGTACACTTGCAGTTTCAATTTTTCAGCTATCTTTACTTATAAAATTAGTTAAAAATTATATATAAAATAAAAAATTAATAAAAAATATTCCCAATAATATTTGACATTTCACCTATCCATATATGAAGTTTCATACAAAAATTCATACTTTTACTAAAAAATGCATGTTTGTACACATGAAACCTCCTTTATTTTTACAAAAAATGATCAACTTATTGTCATAAATGCATCTATTTCACATAATTTTATCATCTGAGTATTGAAAAAAATTATATATTTATAAACTACATTCAAAATTCCATATTTCATGTTTTTTATTTCATTTTCAAATTTCTTTTTGAAGTGTCTTTAACATTCTCTCCAATTTTAACTATTATTATTTTCATCAAAAAAATTGTTGCCTTATACCGCGCCCCGCACCCCCCCCCCCACCCTTTTATCCACCATTATCCTACATCTACCCTGTAAACACTATCTTTGAACTATATAACACCTCAGTATTTTACACTTAACAAATACATATCACGAATGCACCTTCATCTTGTAAACCCTCATGTTACTAAAAGGCTCACATATACTATCTCTTTGTGCTAATTTGTTTATCTCTTACTCTGACCAATGTTATCTTGATGGATCAAACCTTTTATAATAATTAGAGTACTATAAATATGCTTATCTTATATCTCTATAAGTTTTGGACTTGTGCACGTTTTCCATCTACTGAGATTCTTGTGTCTTAGTCAGACACCTATATTGATGCAATTGTCTTATTCCAATACAAGTGTCCAATTCCCTAAAGTCATCTAATTTTTAAATATAATGTATACTTATGATTAACCTAAGTTTTTTAATGTGATATATTCTCCATATATATAGATATATTCTCCATATATATATATATATATATATATATATATATATCAACCCTCATTCATTCTTCACCTAGCACAAACCAAATAATTCGTAAGGTAACTTACCAAAAGCATTCAATCAAGGATTTAAGTGAGTAAAACTTTCCTATTTTCTCCTATTCCCATATCATTCATAAGGACAACACATCTACAAATTTGAATTGATAAAGGGGCATTCCATGTGCCATATTTTCCACGTTATAAGCTAGGTCACTCTAAGACTTGCTTATCACCCATTTCATCCTTATGCACACACAAGCTGACATGTGGGGGAGAATTACATGAGTATGAGGTTCTATTCAAAGTAGTGCCTATGTAGGCAACACTTATTGACATAGGGGTCTTTAGGGTTAGCTCAATACCATTATCCCATTAACATAATTTTTCCAAAACTATTATGAAGATGAAGAACTAGGGTTTTACTATTTGACAAGGAGCGATAACCCATGATTCAAATTTGAGCACACTAGAGTAAAAGCAACACAGGACCTAAAATATCTTAGGTGGTCATATCTAAATCCAATAGGTATTTTAATACTAAACACCTACATCAAGGTTAGACATAAGCATTGACCCAACTATCTAAAGTTGATGTAAGTGTCTGAGGCCACATAGGTATTATTTTTAAAATTAGATGATTGATTCATAATCTAAAAATAATATATTTCCCTCATATTCTAGATCCTAATATATATTAGCATCAAAACTAGCTAAGTATCATATTTTTATTATCATTTTAATATCTAGAATAATTTTAATTTCTATGTTTCACATATCTCAATACATAAATTCATAATATTGTTTATTTGAGTTTGTAAATTAATTGGCCTGCTTTAGAGATAGTTTACCATCCTTGTGGCCTAAGTTATCTCTTTCCCCTTTAACCCTACCTCATCTAGATTTTAGTGTTAAAATAGAAAGAGATATCAAAATCTATTAAAAAAAATTAAGAGATAATAAATTACTTAGGAAGCCAATATTTTTTTTACAAAACACCATAGAAAATGGGAAATAAGAGTTGATCATGATAAAATAAGTTCTATACTAATTTTAAAAAAATAAAGAGAAATAAACCAAGAGTGCTTGACGGATGGGATATAACACAAATGAGATCCAATCCATAATTTCAATTATTTCAGTAAAATACAATAATTTGAGAGACCAAATTAAGGAGGTCAAGTCTTGGGTACAATTAATAATAGGGCAATCAGAATAACAAAAACAAATCATAGATAAACATGCTAGAATATAAATAATAAAATAAAATGATAGAAACAATAGGGTTGAAAATAACATTATTAAATAATAAGGCTCTGCTGAGGATGAGAGTAACAACAAACTAACAAGATACTTCTTTGAAGGCTCACTACAATGGACATGTCATATTCATCAAAGAAACATGATTGAAAAAAATGATATAAGGTATAAAGGATAGACACAAAAGATTTATTAGGAAAAAAATACAATAAAATGACATGGCACTAAGTAACAAAAGGTTTCTTAGAGGTAAACAAATCTACATAGATGAAGACCTAACCCTTGTACAATCAGAAGATAAAAGGAAATAATGGGAGAAAGTGAAGGCAATAAGAGATGAAAGAAAATGATCATGGTAATAGAATGGAAATCCCCAAATTATCCACTGAATGACACATAATATAAGAATTTAGGGCCCCCATAGAGCACTTGACCATGGTAAGTTTAAATTCTATAGGTTTTCCTTGGAGGAGAGGGCTTATGATGGGGCCCATAGCAAAGGGAAAACACATAATCATTATTATTAAAAATATTGAGCATAAAGTTTGCAAAGTCCTAAATTTTGAAGGTTGTAATAAAATAAAAGTTTTGAGTGAAAGCACTAAAATTGGCAAGGGGCATGGATGAGTTATGGTGCTAATCATGGAAAGTGGTGAGGAAATATAAAAGTAGAGAAAGAGGATCCAAATAAATAATACATATGGCTAAAATGATGGAAACTGAGTTAATAATTAGGCTTGTAGCCTACTACTTTGAAAAGAGAGGCTTGAAAACATATAAGCAAAGGAATTTAGATTGTGATGAACCTTATGTGTTTCTAAAAATATATATTTCAATATTTAACACCTTGGGGGAAATCATGATAATAGGGGACTTCATTGCACAATACACAAATAACCAATCCATTAATTTGATAAATGAGGGTGGATTAAAAATAATCTATTATGGATATAATAGTAAGAAGAGAAACTTTGGTAAGGGACATCAAAAAATGAAAATGATGGTTCTACACATTATAAAGAATAATTATTGGGACTATGTAGTTTGTAGGACATAGTTATTTGCAAGTGCATGAGAGTATGGAAAAAATTATGGAACATCACATGTAAAACTTATAATGGCTAAAATCTAGTGAACTATTTTATTGGATAACAGAGCTTTATCTCAATACTAATTGAGTTAGAAGTTATATATAACCCTATATATTTGAAATCAAATCATTATATAATATATATGTGACATGCACATAAACAATCAGCAAGGAGAACAAACCCACTACATGCAAAAGAAGATACACATGCAGTGTAAAATATTCATGACTCATGAGAATTAAAAACTATTTAAATCAACTCTTAAATAAAACTCTTAGGAATAACATAATTGTAAATCATATGTGGTAAGTTTTTTGATAAACAATAACCTGTTAATTTCATTAATTCACATAGAACTAAGTGTATACAAAAGATATAGGCATAAGAGAGGAAATATAAGTAGTTTTCCTTCAAATCCATGGTATGATGAAGAGCACAAGGCAATAGAAACAACTTTGAGAAAAATTGGGATGGGTAAAGAAAATAAGAAGGCTTATGAAAAGCTTATATGATTTAAAATGGAAATCTATGTGAAAATAAGAAGGAAAGAACTAATTTATCTTAGAAAACACAACCCCAAAAGAATTAGGAGGAAACTTAAAAAACATACAAAAAATCATTATACATACCCAATGGTTAGAATATGCAAAGCTACTATAAAAATGAGTTAAGGATAAATATATCCCTCTCAAAATCAACAACTAAGTTTTTCTCTTTGGAGGCTATTACTCAAAGCATAAAGAGACTATGAGGGATTAAAGCACAAGACATAGCTGTGCTAAAATAAAAATATATAAAATGATGTTTACAAGTTCTCACACTAAACACCAAAATCATATTCAATATTATTATCCAAGAAGGTTTCTTGATAGACTAGATGACTATTGTTGTTATCCCTCTCTATAAAATTAAGATATCAATAATGTGTCTAACTATCACATTATCAATGTGGTAAATCCCCTCTTTGAACAAGCTAATTGGTATCATGGTAGAGTGCATAATTAGTAACTGGGCATAAAAATAGGGAAAAAGCATAATAGTTCAGGTAGGTTTCAGGGCAAATCATTCCACTATTGACCATTGTTTCATTCTTAGCCACTTAATCTAGAAAGTATGGTATACCCAAGGAGAAGATTTTTTTTTTGCTTTGTTGATTTCAAAACAATATTTTACATGTACCCAAAAGCAAACTTTGGAACAAGATGGAGGAGCTTGGATTTCCATATGAGTATAAAGTGGTAGTCCATAGACTTAATGAGAAAGTTAGGGCCAAAATCAAATCAGGTAAAGGAATGCCATAATGTTTTATGAGTGATATTGGTGTAAAAAATGAAGGTTGATATCTCACATTTTTTTTGGGCTATACATTGATAATATTAAGGAGTAGATAATTAAATTTGGTGGACGAAGTGTTCACCTAGATAGATATTTATTAAAATTACTTTTATATGTAGATGATTTTATTCTTATTATAAAAAATAATACATAGTTTGAAAGAACCCTTGAGGGGTCTAACGCTCTTTTGCCAAGAGGCTGGAATGTAAGTGAATAGAAATGCAACAAAATTCATCATATTTTCATTATAAATAAAAAGGAAATAAATTAACTTCTTGTTTGAAGGAACGCTGCTCAAAATATCTCACACTTGACTTTCACTAGAAGCTTAGTTTGGGAGATTTGTAAGGTAAACATAATACAAGGGGTGGAAGTCTTCATACTCATTAAAAAATAGATCTAAGAGTGCTGAATTATGGGATTGGAAAACCAAGAGATCCTTGTTCACCATGTTTGAGAGTCTTATACAAATGTGAAGTTTGGGGAAATAATATATTAGACTTAAAATAGAGATAGATAAAGATAATTTAAGACATTTGATCACAAACAACCTCAAATTTAAAATGTGAGCATTGTATGAGATTCTATTAGCTAAAACATGTATTTTTTTATTATAAGCATCATCAATGACTTACATATTAAGTTATTCAAAAAAGACACAAAGTATGAAGACTCATCAATGGCCCATAATGGTGATAGAGGAAGCATGTAACACCAATTTGGGGTCATTCAAGATTTTTGAAAACCTATCATAAAATCAAGTAGGATTTGTTTTTGGAAGGACTCAAAGGGTATATCCAAAAAAATGTGGTTGAATGTATGATCTATCAACAAAATAAAGGAGAAACCATCAAAACCCTAGGTCTTTTGTAGACTTTATCCATCTCAAGCCAAAGTTGGGAAGAGGTGTCTTGGATTACATTATAGGATTACTAAGATCTAATGGTCAAAATTTTATCATGGTTATCGTATATCATCTAAATAAGTATGCTCATTTCTATTCTTTATCACAACCATTTATTGATAGTACAGTAGATTTTGCTTTTTTCAATACAATTTAGAAATTGCATAGTACCCCTAAAATCATTATTAGTGATTGAAATCCCATCTTTACTATTCCTTAATATAATTGACTCATAGAACCCCATTATGCCTAAACATGGTTCCCATGACTACATCCACTAGGTATGACATCATATGAAAATTTTTGCCTTTGGGAATTTTGTCCTTGTGTAAAATTTGTTCATGTAGGCTGGCACTAATGACTTCTCCAATGCATAGGTGAACTCTAAAGTAATGAGTAGGTATAGTAGGTGTATCCATTATAGATGAAGGAAGTGGATGCTTGAGTGTATAAATATCAAATTAAATAATGCCATTCTTATATGAATCCCCATATTGAATTGTGTGATAGAGATAGGATTATTGGTATGTTATTTGGTAGTGAACATCTCACCTAGTAGAAGCCACTTCCTTAAAGCTAAGAAGAAGGAAGAACACATGGAATAAACTGAACACCAAGTGGATGAGTAAATGGGGCATTAACGTGCAAGAGTGTCCAAACACTAATGAGGAAATCAAAAATTATGTGAGAGAAAAGTTCAAGACAACTATGTGGATAAAGTAATTGGGGTGGAAGGAAACATGATATTTAAAAGATTTTAATATCACATGGGACCATGATGAAAATACATACATAGGAGTAAAAATTAAGTGGAAGATAAAAATGTTGATGGCTTGGTTAAGGACTAGATTCACAGCATCTTAGGTGTGAGAATATCAAGGGGATGATGCATAAAGAAAACTGATAAATGAGAACATATATATTTTGTGACATAGGGGTGGTGGAGATAAAATAATATTACATTGTAGAGTGTGAGATATACAATGACATACATATTAAGTATAATGATATCAAAAAATAATTAAATATTTTATAAAACTAATAAAAAGGCCCCTCTATTACATAGATATGTTAAAAAAGAGTAACTTTATTATAACACGTGGTCCCATAAACTTTATTATTAAAATCTTTCATTCACTTGAAGCTGAAACTAACTTAAACTAATTGTATGATAAGCCCTTAAAATTTTACCAATGCTTCTACATATCACATATTATTTCAAGAAGTCAAGATTTGAAGGCAATGGTAAAATTTTAAGGTTTGGCCTTCATTTCAAGATGAAGGGTATTTATGCATCCAACCCTTCAGTGATGAAAAGTTATAAAAAATAATTTCCCTTAAATTTACAAGTGTAAATTTAAATGCCCTTCAATTGACAAGATTAAATTTAGTTGCCATCAGATTGACAAGATTAAATTTTTTACACGTCACTAAAATTATGAACTAAAAAAAATTTGATTTCAATTTGTTGGAGAACAATTCAAACACAAAAATAAAATATTTAATAAAATTTTGAAAATGCAACCTACAAAATTTATTCAATGAAATTATAGCATTCACCCAAAAGGGTACAATAATAATAATTCACAACATCTTACTTTATACAAATCAAATGTACTTTTATTTTCTAATAACGAGTTAAAAGAAAATATTTAAATCATAGAACTAGATTGAATAAGATCTAAGTATGCAATGCTATACTTACAATATCAACTCAAATATTTATAACTTCCATATCCAGCTAGTTCATTTCACGATAATTCTTATGTATGTCAATACCTAGTCCATGCACCCCCTGAGCCCATCCATAAGTAGGTATACAATCCCTACCCACCCCAACCATCAATTGGAGATGGAAGTAGGAATGCAATAGCCAATTTGGAGCATACAACTAAAATAAAAAATGTGATGTAAAATAGCATCATATTTTTGTGTTTACCTATATACACCACTTTTTCCAGTGCATAAAAAACTTTCAAGACCAACTTAGCTCATTACTATTACATCTACACCTACCACCTAATTCAATAAAAGAGGAATTAGCAGTACCTATTTATAATCTAGTAATAAAACACATAAATGTAAAATGTTGTATTAATGATTATAAACAGTTTTAAATGATATTTAAATATTCAATATCAAAAATAAAATAATTGCCAAATATAAATGTAAATGATAATGCCCTTCTTGTTGAATTAATATTATAAATATATAAAAACAATCTTATTGTAATTACCAACTTTAATCTCACTTTAAATTAGTCTTATATATATATATATATATATATATATATATATATATATATATATATATATATATATATATATATATATATATATATTACTTAAAATAGTTTATAATCATTAATATAATGTTTACATTTATATATTTATTATTACTGAACTATGAACAAGTTCTACTAATGTTTTTCTTGATGAATTAGTATTGTAAATATATAAAACTAATCTCACTATAATTATCAATCTCATAGTAAATTAGTAAGTTAGAGATGCGGATGATATGAGTGAACTATGGTAAATTTAATGAATTTAGTATTAGGCTACAGGTTTAGATAACTTAATCATGCCATACCTTTAAAACTGGTGCTACATGGTGTTGTATTAATTATACACCACTACCATATTTCTATTCAAGTCAATACCAATTTATTATAAAACATAACTATCTATATCAGGAGTCAAATTTGAACATGTCACAGACTCATAGTGCATCAAAATTAAATATGATAAAAATAAGGTAATCAAAAAATAACTTATAAAATGCCATATAATTTATAGTTTTCAAATCTATCATATAATATAGAATTTTAATTATTCAAATTTGTAAAATCCCCTTACTATAAAAAGAGAATCTAGCACCTTTAACTAATAATAATAATTAAATAAAAATAGAGAAATTAAAAATGCAAACATTAAAAGTAGAGCAGAGAAGGCTAAAATATTAGATCAAGCAACACGATCTAATATTTTAGCATGGGATCTTTATAGAGGTGAACTTGAATGGTTTGAAAGGTTTCCATATTTAATTAAGCTATGATAAGTTATTCTTGTTATTCCAACGAGCACGGTAGTATGTGAAAGAGGTTTTTTAAAGTTAAACAGGATAAATAATGATGATCGATCTAAAATTTCTTTTAAAATATTAGATATGTTAATATTTCTTTCCCTTTGTGCACTTCATGCTATATATATATATATATATATATATATATATATATATATATATATATATATATATATATATATATATATAGTAAAAAATAAATTCATCCATCTCACTTAAACATTTGATAGTATCTACAATAAGCGAGTTTCAAACACTAATTTTTTTTAATAAACATGTTAGCCATATTTTAATTTGATGTTCTCTATCATCCATCTCATCATAATAATTATGAGGATTGAAAAACTTACCATCATTAAATATAGGTAAATCTATAAAACTTACATCTACAAAATCAATAACCTTCGTTATAATTTGTTTTTCCAATTCAATGCAATCATCTAGTGTCCATGATCTTTATGAGTTAGGCAAGCTCTCAAATCTCAATAGATGTATATGTATTTTACTTACTCCATCTAAAAACTCAAGATTTCTTCCTTGTGCTCTATTTAAAAAATATGAAATATGTATTATACCTACCCCAAATATATCTATTTGAAATCACCTACAAAGCATTTCAATAGTAATATCTAAGGTAGTGTCAATAGAATTAATGTTAATGTGATCATCTTGAAACTTTGTATTCAACTTATTTAACTCAATAAGTATGCCTGCAAGTAAATGGATGCAAAATTATACTTAAAAAATTCTTACCAAATCATACATTTTTTTATCCTCTAACTCTCATTCTTACAATAAAATAGGTATGAGTTTGACAAGCCTTTCCATGATCTTTCTTCTAGAGAGCCACTTAATTTGATGAATTTACAACACCTCTAATCGACTGATTTAAAATGACTCTATTTGATCTCTTAATACTCCATATATTTTAACATATTTTTCAAGCTATGAATAAATTTTATTTGCAAATTTATCAATAAATTATAGCTTTGAAAAATAAGATGAAACATCATTTGCTACTAATGCTTCTCGATGAGTTATGTAATGAATATCTATTAATTGAGGAGTATATCGATGAAGCTTAGTAGATAATATTTCATGAATACCCCTTATATCAGAAGCCCCATCAGATCTAAAACCAACTAACTTTGTCAATGATAAATTCATCTCCACTAAAAGACTTACTACAACATCATACATAGATTGAGATATTCCATATTTTATTTGGTGTATAAATTTTGTTACACATTTACCTCTTCCTTCATTTGTCAAATATGTAATTTAAACTATCAAATTTTGTTGTATAGTTTGATCATTACTTTTATAATCTAAAATTGAATAAAATAGACTATAAAAATTTTTATCTTTTAATTTTTTTCAATATATCTTTTTTGAAGCTTGTATTTTTTTTTCTAGATGTGGTATTTGTATATGTAGAGTATTAATCTATTAGAGGCATGTGTGGAGTGCCTTTATACTTATTCAAGTCATACATTAACTTATATACTTTTAAAGGTAAATCATGTATGGTACCAATATATATATATATATATATATATATATATATATATATATATATATATATATTCACAAATATGATTCTCTTCTCAGTGCCTACCATTAGTTATATATGTTTGCTTATTGGAATAATAATTCGTTTGCTTTCTCCCTCCAAAAATTGAAAAGAAAATTTATGAGGCTCTAATTTTGCATGCATTTTAAGACTGCTAACTTGAAATAAATTAATGGTTTTTTTAGCAAATAGAGTCTCTCTCTTATATTTTATACACCAAAAATATTTTATCCTTTCAACACCATTCCAATCTTTTACAACATAAGCCCATGGAAATATTATTTTCCATTTAGAATAGAATGTTTTTTTTGTTTCTTTCATGCTTGTTCCTCTTCTCAAATCTATTTTTTATTTTATTTTTTGTTTTATTTATGTTGATGAACATTAAAGTCTTCATTTTTGGACTATCATTGTTGATTAGAATCTTGAGGGATACGAAATGCATCAGAAAGTGATAGTTGTCTTTTATACTTTTTAAGATGACCAATAGAAACTATTTTCTCATAATTTATACCTACTCAATGACAAAATTAAAAATATAAAATTAATTTATACCTACTCAATGTTATTATTCTAGAAGTGTTGACTGCAAGCTTTTAGAAGTTAGAGATACCAAATTTCAATCTCACTTTGAATTATACTTATAAACATATATAACAAAGAAATCAAATTCCAATCAAACTTTAAATTAGTCTTACAAATATATATAAAAAATAAAACTATATATAATTTAATAATAATAATAATTATTATTATTATTATTATTATTATTATTATTATTATTATTATTATTATTATTATTATTATTTAAAGGGAGATTGGTCTCATAAAAATGAAATAATACAATTCATTTATTATTTTTGTAAATTTGTAAGGCAAAGTGTATACTCATTACATTAACTTAGATGAGCTAGGATGGGTAAGTAGGTTCAAATTTGACCATTAATATATATATATGAACTAGAATATAAAAGTTACAAATGGTGTGACAAGAAGTGCCTAACCATTATTAAAATGACAAAAGAAATGTGAACTTTAAAAGTTTATAATCTGCAACTATAGTGTGTACATAAAATACTTTACATATATTTCACTGTTCACATACATTTCAATATGCATCATGATTCACATTATACACACATCACACTCTACACATAATAGTTTATATTATTTCATTTTTACATATATTTACAAGATTAATTTTCAGTGAAATTAATAAATTGGTAATTACAATGAGTGGTTTTATGTATTTATAATACTAATTTATAGTGAGACTTGACATCGGTTGGTCTCATAAAAATGAAACACACACACACACACACACACATATAGTTTCATTTTTATGACCCTATTTTTTTGCATTGATTTTTATATTGATTTGTAAGTAACCTTGATTTACGATCAAAACTAGATCTAAATGCCTCCTCATAATGCAACTGTCAGTTTTAAGCATGTTAAACTCTTGGTGATAATATCTTTCAAACATGGCCCAAATTTGAACCTATCACAACTCGTCAAAGGGCTTTCAATCTATCTCAAAAATCTTTAAAAAAATAGATGTCAAAAAAAATTTCAAATAAAAAATTACGTGATAATTAAAAATGGATTAATTATTATTAAAATTACAAAAGAAGGGCTTAGTTTTAAAATTCCCATCATTATCGATGTAATGTGGGTGATGGGAGTAGAGTCATGGATTGCGAGAGTGGAGTTGTAAATTATGTCATTACCAACTGTCAATGCCATGTCACATGTAGTTTAAATAGTAAATTTAACAAATTTGGTATTATGTTGTAAGTTTAGGTGATTCATGCCATCATCTAGGTCTTCATGCCTTTAAAACTGGTGTTATGTGATGTGTTATTAATTTTACACCGTCGCCTTCTTTTCATTCAAGCTAATTTCAATTTATTATAAAATATAACTATCCATATTGATAGTTATTAGCTTAGTGAGTTGAGCTATATCATGTCGTGCGACGTGAACTACCAAGTACTGACTATGATTACAGAGCCATGTTGATTGAAATTTGATATAATGTCAAGCCATGTCATGTGATTTGCTTAATATCATAGACCATGGTTGAATTTTGAGTTGTGTTGCAGCTCTCAGACTCGATATATCTATGTTTTAAAGCATATTTTGGGTATGTCTTTAAACTCTTTTAAGTTTTACTACTTATGCCATTGATCATCCAAAAAAATAAGTATATGCAATAGGTTGCAATATGCTCTTCAAAATTAATTCTCTGATTCTTATTTTTATTTGTGTTTTTAATGTAGCTTGACATTACTAGTCTTATTGCATAAATTTCAAGAAAACACATACGAATTTGTGTTATAGTGTTAGGTTAATTTTGCTCGCTATTGGAATGTCTAATAAGCCCATTTTTTAGAATTTTTTTGAGATTTTATTTTAAAACTATTTTATTTTATTTTGAGACATAATTTTTTTTTCTAAAACATTAAAATTAAATTAGTATTTATTTCTTAGTTTAATTTTAGGATTTTTATTTTTCATAGACCCCTACACATAGAACGAAAAATAGGAAGGGTCATAATTTCAACATTATTTTTAAGGTAGGAAAATTTCACTTGTTGGAATTTCTAACAAACCCATTTTTAAGAATTTTCTTGAGATTTTATTTTACAATTATTTTATTTCATTCTGAGACAAAAAATTCTCCCAAAACATCAAAATTAAACTAGTGCTTGTTTCTTAGTTTAATTTTGAGATTTTTGTTTTCCACAGACCCCTGCATGCGAAACAAAAAATAGGAAGGGCCACAATTTAAAAATTATTTTTAAGGTAAGAAAATTTTACTCGTTGAAATTTTTAATACACTCATTTTTAAGAATTTCTCTGAGATTTTATTTTACAACTATTTTATTTCATTTTGAGACATAAAAAATTCTCTCAGAACATTAAAATTAAATTAGTGTTTGTTTCTTAATTTAATTTTAGGATTTTTATTTTCTGCGTACCCCTACACATAGAGAAAAAAAATACGAAGGGCTATGACCCATATTTTCAACATTATTTTTAAGGTTGTGATTCTTGTGAACAGAGATCAAATTTGAAGAGCTGATAGTGACCTTTATTTCAATCTTCTCAGAGTCCACTACTCCAAAAATCATCTTAAATACATGTAAGTTATAACATGGATTTTCTCGCATTCATCTCAGTGTTTGCATATGTTGATCTACAGTGAAATTGTGAATATAATATTTTTCATATATTGATCTATAATGAAATGATGAATATATATTGGATATTTTATTTAACTATAGTGAATATATATATATATATATATATATATATATATATATATATAACACAATGTGTGTGTGTGTATATATATATATATCAAAAACCTATGGATTAATATTATAAAAATATAAAAATATATAAACTGTAAATATATATATGAAACACACTGAAGATTAGTATTTTATATATATATATATATATATATATATATATATATATATATATTTATAGTTTATATATTTTTATATATTTATAATATTAATCCACAGTTTGTTAATATATATATATATAGACACACATTGTGTTATTATATAGATATATATAATAACACAATGTGTGTCTATATATATATATATATAGAGAGAGAGAGAGAGAGACACACATTGTGTTATTATATAGATATATATAATAACACAATGTGTGTCTATATATATATATATATATATATATATATATAGACACACATTGTGTTATTATATATATATATATATATATATATAATAACACAATGTGTGTCTATATATATATATATATATATATATATATATATTCACAATTTTAAATGAATACCATTGTTAGCCTTTTAAATTTGACTGTTGAATCACAACCTTAAAAATAATGTTAAAATTATGGCCCTTCTTATTATCTATTCTACGTGCAGGGGTCTGTGGACAAAAAAATCCTAAAATTAAACTAAGAAACAAACACTAATTTAATTTTGATATTTTAAGAGATTTTTTTAGATCTCAGAATAAAATAAAATAATTGTAAAATAAAATCTCAGAGAATTTTTTTAAAATAGATATGTTAAAGACTTTAACAAGAAAAATTTACCTAACACATATTCATATGTTTTTTTTTTTAAAAATTTATGCAATAAAACTAGTAATGCCAGGGTACAACAACAATATTAATCTGTAGTGAATATTGTTTCATATATATATATATATATATATATATATATATATATATATATATATATATATATATATATATATATATATATATATATATATATATGTGCAAACTACAGTGTATATATATATTCATTTTTATAAGATTAATTTGAATGTAAATTAGTAATCTCAATTCTCATTGTAAATTAGTAATATAAATATATAAAAACACTCATTTATAATGTATTTTCATTGTAATGTATAAATTAATATATTCTTTGTAGGTTGTAAATTAGAATTATAAACATAAATAAACCATTCTGAGTGTAAATTATCAATCTCAATTCTCACTGTAAATTATTATTATAAATATAGAACCACTATGACTCATTATAATCTATATTCCTTATAATTTTACAAATTATATATATATATATATATATATATATATATAATCTCAATTTAAATTAGACTTATAAATATATATAAATGAGATTATAAGATCAATCTCACTTTAAATAAGTCTTATAAAGGGTGTTGGATCTAAGTACAGGTGTAAAATTAAGTATTTTGAAAGATTATTTATATTATATATATAGTTTCATTTATATATATATTTGTAATATTAATTTACAGTGAATTATGAATATATATTTTTTATTTATATATATATTTATTTTACTAATTTATAGTGAGAATATATATATTTTTTATTTTTTTATGAGATCACCTTATGTCAAGTCTTATTGTAAATTAATATTATAAATATATAAAAACACTCATTATAATTATGAATTTATTAATTTCCCTAAGAATTAGTCTTTATATATATATATATATATATATATATATATATATATATATATATATATATATATATATATATATATAGTGTGTGTGTGTGTGTGTGTGATGCATGTATAGTATGAATCGTGATGCATATTGAAATGTATGTAAATAGTGAAATACATGTAAACTATTCTATGTACACACTGTAGTCTGCAGATTATAAATTTTTAAAGTTCAACATTCTTTTGTCATTTTAATAATGATTATGTACTTCTTATCACACCATTTGTAACTTGTTTTTTCTGATTCATATATATATATATATATATATATATTAGTGGTTAAATTTGAACCTAATTACCCATCTTAGCCTGTCTAAGTTGATGTAATGAGTATAGACTTTGCTTTACAAATTTACAAAAATAATAAGTGAATTATATTATTTCATTTTTATGAGACCAATCTCCCTTTGTATATATATATATATATATATATATATATATATATAGTTTCATTTATATATATATATATATATATTTGTAAGAGTAATTCAAAGTTAGATTGGAATTTGGTTTATTTTTTATATATATTTATAAGTCTAATTTAAAGTGAGATTGGAATTTGGTATCTCTAACTGCTAAAAGCTTGCAGTCAGCACTTCTAGAAGAATAACATTGACTAGGTATGAATTAATTTTATACTATTAATTTTTATCATTAATTAGGTATAAATTGTGAGAAAATAGTTTCTATTGGTCATCCTAAGAAGGATAAAAGACAACTATCATTTACTGATGCATTTTGTATCCCTCAAAATTCTAATCAACAATACTAGTCCATAAATGAACACTTTGATGTTTATCTATATAAAAAAAAATTATGAATCAGGTGAATAACATATTTGAGAAGAGGAACAAGTATCAAAGAAACAAAAAAGAACATTCAAGTCCAAATGGAAAACAATATTTCCGTGGACTTATGCTGAAAAATATTGTAATGGTGTTGAAAGGATAAAATATTTTTAGTGTGTAAAATATAAGAGAGAAACTCTATTTTTTAAATATGAGAGTACTACTCTTCAAGTCAGCGGTCTTAAAATGCATATAAAATCAAAGCCTCATAAATTTACTTTCCAACTTTTGAAGGGAGAAAGCAAATGAAGTAGTATTCCAATTATCAAACATATAGAACTAATGGTAGATGTTGAGAAAATAATATCTGTGATAGAAAATATGTATTTGTTACCATACATAGTTTATATTTAGAACTCCATAAGCTAATTTATGACTTGAACAGGTATAAAAACACTCCACACATAAATCTAACAAATGAATACTCTTTATATATAAATAACATATCTAAAAAATATTTTTTACAAGCTTCAAAAGAAATATATTGAAAAAGGTTAAAAAATAAGATTTTTTATAATCTGTTTTAATCAATTTAAGCTGATGAAAGTACTAATCAAACTATACAATAGTATTTGATAGTTTATATTACATATTTGATAAATGAAAGAAGAGATATATATGTAACAAAATTTATACACCTCATTTAAATAAAAGAGGGAACAATTATATCTATGTATGATGTTGTGATAGGTCTTTTAGCAAAGATGAATTTATCATTGACAAAGTTAGTTGGTTTTGGATCTGATGGGGCTTCTGTTATGAGAGGTATTCATGAAGGCTTATTTATTGAGCTTCATTGAGATGCTCCTCAATTAATAGATATTCATTGTATACCTCATTGAGAAGAATTAACAACAAATGATGTTTCATCTTATTTTTTAGAGCTACAATTTATTGGCAAATTTGTAAATAAAATTTATTTATAGCTTGAAATTTTTATTAAAAAGCATTAAGAGATCTAATAGAGTCATTTAAAATTAGTTAGTTAGAGGTATTACAAATTCATCAAATTAAGTGGCTCTCTAGAGGAAAGGTCATGGAAAGGTTTATCAAACTCATGCCTTTTTTAATTGAAAGAATGAGAGTTAGTGGATAAAAAATCTATAATTTGACGAAAAAATTTCAAGCATAATTTTGCATCCATTTACTTATAGACGTATTTATTGAGTAAAATATTTTGAATATAAAGTTGTAAGATGATCATGTTGACATTACTTCTATTGGCACTAACTTAGATATTACTATTAAAATACTTCGTAATATATTTTAAAGAGACATATTTGGGATAGATATAATACATATTTCATATTTTTTAAATAGAACATAAGCAAGAACTTTTGAGTTTTTAGATGGAGTAGGTACAATACATATACATCTATTTAGATTTGAGAGCTTGCCTAAATCACAAAGATTAGGGACACTAGATGATTGCATTGAATTGAAAAAAAGCTTTATAATGAAGGTTATTGATTCTCTAGATGCAAAGTTCACAGATTTACCTATATTTAATGTTTCTAAGTTTTTTAGTCCTTATAATTATTATGATAAGATGGATGATAGAGATCGTCAAACAAAAAAATAGTTGACATGTTTATGTGAAAAAATTAGTGTTGAAAACTCATCTATTGTAGATACTATCAAATGTTTAGGTGAGATAGATGAATTTATTTGTACTATTTATAAATCATATAAAAAATATATATGTTTAGATCATGGGATATTTATAGAGGTGAACCTGAATGATTTGAAGAGATTCTATGTTCAATGCAGCTATGACAAGCTATTCTTGTTATTCCAACGAGAAAGACAATATGTAAAATAGGTTTATCATAATTAAATAGGATAAAAAATGATAATTGATCTAGAATTTTTTTGAAAATATTGGATATGTTAATGTTTCTTTCCTTTTGTGCACCTCATGCTCTAAATGAGGTAGATTGAAATATTATTTATGATGAATAGAAGCATATAAAAGTGTGAAGGCCTCTTCTTCTAGACCAATAGATCCATTACTATAACAGTTTGAAATAGAAGAATATATGAAAACAAAAAATTCATAATAGTTGTAGTATTAAAAGAAATTTTTTGAATAGAATTTGAAGCCAGTGGTATAAGTTAAATAAATATATATTTTATTTGTGTGATTGAATCGTTCTCTAAAAAATTAGAATCCAAGCTTATATAGTTGATATTTTTAGTGAATAAAATTCTTTAAGTGAAGTAAAATTTGATTAGAATTAATTTTAATATTAGTTAAAAATATTTATAATCATTAATATAACATTTATGTTTATGTATTTTATTATTGAACTATAAAAATGTACTACTAATTTCTTTTTTATTAGATTGGGTGTAAATGAAAAAGTAATGAGTTTAGTTGGTTTTAAAAGTTTGTTGTGCACTGATAAATGTGGTGTATACAGATAAATATAAAACCATGATGTTATTTTGTATTACATTATTTGTTTTAGTTGTATGCATCAAGTTAGTTACTACATTCTTACTTATATCTTTAATTGATGGTTAGGGTGGGTAGGGATAACCTATTACCCACTAATGGATGGGCTTAGGGGGTGCATGGATTGAGTCTTAGTATATAGAAAAATTACTGTTAAATGAATCAGTTGGATATGAAAGTTATGAATATTTGAGTTGATATTGTAAGTGTAACATTGCATAGCTCGATGCTCTCTACTTTTTTTCTTAACATTTTTCTATCTAATTCCTTTGTCCTCTATTTTTATTTAATAATTACTGTATGAAGTCCTATGTTTCTTGATCCAATATCTTAATCTTTTTTCCTATATTTTTAAAGATTTATCTATCTAAATTTTTTGTTTTTATTTAATGATTACCTTTTAAAGTCATCATATTGTTTGATCTAATATTTTAATCTTCTCTGCTCTACTTTTAATATTTTTATTTTTAAGTTCTCTAATATTATTTAGTGATTATTTTTAGTTAAAGGTGCTAGATTCTCTTTTTATAGTAAAAGGATTTTACAAATCTGACTGATTGAAATTCTATATTATATGGTAGATTTGAACACTGTAATTTATATGGTATTTAATAAGTTATTTTATGATTACCATGTTTTTATCATATTTAATGTCCTATTCACTGTGAGTCTGTGACATGTTCAAATTTGACTGTTGGTATGGATAGTTATGTTTTGTAGTAAATTGATATTGGCTTGAATGGAAAGAAGGCGGTCATAAAAAATTAATAAAACATCACATAGCACCAGTTTTAAAGGCGTGCATGATTGAGTCATCTAAACTTGCATCGTAATACCAAATTCATTAAATTTATCACAGTGTACTCTTGCAACCCACGTCTCAGACTTACTAATTTACTATAAGATTGGTAATTATAAGAAGATTGGTTTTATATATTTACAATGCTAATTCAATAAGAAGGGCATTAGCAAAACCTGTTTATAATTTATTTCAATAATAAAAATATATATAAATATAAATGTTGTATTAATGATTATAAATTATTTTAAGTAATATATATATATATATATATATATATATATATATATATATATATATATATATATATATAAAAGACTAATTTATAGTGAGATTAAAGTTGGTAATTAAAATGAGATTGGTTTTATATATTTATAATACTAATTCAACAAGAAGGGCATTAGCATTTACATTTATATTTGAAAATTAGTTTATTTTTGACATTGAATATTTAAATATTATTTATAATTATTTATAATCATTAACACAATATTTACATTTATATGTGTTTTATTATTGGACTATAAACAGGTATTACTAATCTCCTTCTTGTTGGATTGGGTGGCGGATGTAGATGTAATAATAATGAGCTAGGTTGGTCTTACAATTTTTTTGTGCACTAATCAATGTGGGGTATATGTGTAAAAATAAAAATATGATGCTATTCTACATCACATTTTTTGTTTTAGTTGTATACTCCAAGTTGGCTATTGCATTCCTACTTCTATCTCCAACTGATGGTTGGGATGGGTAGGGATTATATACCCACTTATAGATGGGCTCAGGGGGTGAATGGACTAGGTCTTGATATATGAAAGAATTATCATGAAATGAACCCACTAGATATGAAAGTTATGAATATTCGAGTTGATATTGTAAGTGTAACATTGCATACTTAGAACTTATTCAATCCAGTTTTGTGATTTAAATATTTTCTTTTAGCTCAATATTAGAAAATAGAAGTACATTTGATTTGTATAAAGTAAGATGTTATAAATTATGTTTGTTTTACCTTTTTGAGTGAATGCTATAATTTTATTGAATAAATTTTGTAGGTTGTATTTTCAAAATTTTATGAAGTATTTTATTTTTGTGTTTGAATCGTTGTCCAACAAATTGAAATCAAAGTTTCTTTAATTCATACTTTTAGTGACACATGTACAAAATTTACTCTTGTCAATTGAATGACAACTAAATTTATTCTTGTCAATTAAATAACATTTAAATTTACACTTGTCAATCAAAGGGCAACTATTTTATAAAACTTTTCATCACCAAAAGGCTAGATACATAAATACCCTTCAGCTTAAAATGAAGGCCAGCCCTTCAAATTCGACTACTGGTCACGAAGCCTCTCTTTGCATTTATTACATTTGCGTTATTCAATTGTGTTCGCTCACTCTATATAAATTTACTCATTTCCTTTGAATAGCTTGTGTTAGTCTAGTTACACATACATATTATTGGGATGGCTTCCTTTATTTTGGGGTGTAGGCAAGATGACCAACAAAATCCAGAAAGTGGAATTGAAACTTCAATCGTACATAATGGCTAGCTTGAAGTGGCAGATAATGAAGTCCCTTGGCCATTCTCTAATGATGGGCTTAGCTTCAGATTGTCTTTCTAATTTAAGGCTCAAAAGAAGCAACAAAAACGAAGGAACACTAACCGAAAGAGCTCAAGCAAATGTAAAATAGAATAAAATAAGGGAATTGACTATGAGAGAGATAACTATGAGTATGAGCTTGGAGCTGGGCATAGCGATTTAAATTTTTCGCTTAACCAACATCCTCCCCTCAATAAGAATTACAAGCTAAAATATAAGTAGATAATGAAATATTTTGATGAATGGTTATTGAGGGAGAAACGTAACATAGCTAACAATTTAAAATGCATGGAGCAGATGCGAGATCATTTCAAGCTATATGAGCAGGCAATTAAAGCTTTTGATCAATACTTATTGAGGGAGAAATGTGACATAGTTGACAATTTAAAATACACGGAGCAGATGCGAGATCATTACATGGAAAATTTTGAGCAGGCGAGGAAAGATTTGAGCACAGTCTAAGAGGAGTTTGATTATGTGACCCAATAAAAATGTCTGATAATGAAGGAGAAAGACCAAATAGTTGATAATCTAAAAAAGAACAAAGAGAGAGTAGAATGTTATAAGCAAAATTCTGAGCAGGCCATGAAAGATCTGAGCACACTCAAAGGAGAGTTGAATGCCAAGGAGATTGCTTTCACCAAATTTATTGATAAGTTTAGCAACACAAATGTGGGTCCAAAAGATGACGCTTTCAATTTCCTTATTTGCATGAAGGCCTGTATAGAATGAGGAGCATAGCTTTTGGTATGTTGGGAGTAGTATCCAATGATTTTTTTTTAAGTTTTTTTTTCCTCTTCTGGTTGATAGCCCATTTAAATGCTAATTATGAGTTGATATCATGTTTTTCTGTGAATTACCAAAATCACTTCATAAGATGCTCCTTATGAAATGAAAAATTAATGAAAATGTTTAATCTCTGAACCTACTCACATCATAATTTTATAAATGCCAAAATTGCATCTCTTTTGCCTGCGGCCACTTTTTTGGTAGCTCATGCATAATCAAATGGATTCAACAAAATCGTGTTGGTTTTTCTAAAGTAAGATTATTTCAATTTGATTTGTCAAATCATATGGATGATATTCAATGATTAAACTATTAATTTAATTATTTCTCATGTTCATTAATTAAACTACTAATTTTATTTGGTGAATATTGTCAACAGTGCCCAATATGCCAGAAAAGGGCAACGCTAAAGGACATTAGAAATCACTCTGTGTAACAAAATGTTGGGGAGCAAGATATTCAACAGGTAGATTGCTTTTACGACCTAGAAAAATAGCATAATATTTATTACAATTTGTTCTTCCTATTTACACTTACTTTTTATGTGAGTTGAAGATAAGGGTGGACTGAAATATCATCAACCTTCTTTCAATGGTTGAGATAATTAGATCGGAGCTCATATCTTTTCTCACCTATATATAATATGGAAGAGTGCTATTTGTTCCATTGAGCTACCATCCTCTCTTTTTTTGGTTCTTTGTTTCTAAATTAATATGGAAGAGCGCTATCTTTTATGTTGATTATTATAATGATGATTAAATTATAATTTTAATGGTATGCATTGCTCAGGTTTTTTAAGAAATAAATAAAAATAATATTTTATTTATAATTTAAATATTAATAATTTTTCTTTTTATTTTAGCTTTAATAAAGAGACTAACATAACTAAATGTTGTTTACAGGTTAATAAGATTGTTTTGTTTACAGGGTAAAAAGTGTATGCCATGAAGTGAATAATCAAAGGGAAGGATCAGTGTTTTTTAGCATTTGAGTTGAATGGGCTTTCGATTATAACACACACAAGTTTATTTAGGAACTACTCAAATAACCTTTTATGAATTATTTATTAACTTCATATACATTTATTGGTTTATATTGTTATTTTAAATATAAAGAATTTGATATTATAATATTTTGGTGTAGTTGTCAAATTGAACCATTACATATGTAAGTGGTTTAGGAGGTTCCACTCTTGGTTTGTAGACAATTCTTCAAATGTATCCATGTGCACCATTGATAATAATTACATTTATCCATAAGTCTATTTGAGCATCACCCTTGCACCATTAGAAATCCACAATTTGACTTCTAATTATTCATCATTTAATCCCACAACATTAATTTTTCAATCTTTAGTTACAATGCTCAATGCAAAAAATTTATTCAATGAGTGTAATTTTATTTTAATATGTTGACACACATTAACATTTGTTACAAATAAATGTATATGTTTCTTAAATTTACGATGTTCAGCCACTTCAAGTGAAGCATTGGTTATAGTCATTGGCAAAAACCCCCAATCTTCAATGGTTGGATGGGCATCCCTTATATTTGTTAGAAGTTTCTGAAACCATTGTTCTTTAGTTTGACTTTATTGTCTGAAAACTTTATCTAGAGTAACAAATGTTTTGAATTTTTTTAATAACTTTGCTCATGTTTTGTTGGCATATGGAAGTTTATCCATTATAGGAGGAAATTTTCCCAATTTACCAACAAAAATCATAAACCTTCACCCAAAGCACATATCAACATGCTTGCAGTAATTGAGAATCCATGTTTTGAAGCATCTATTGACATATAAATTTCATCTCATCAATCAAAATATACCTAACATGTCATATTTCTTATTCAAAGTTTGTTATCTTTGTTGGGGCCACTGTAATTAGGGATCATAGTGAAGAGATGCCTTAACCACACAATGGATTGATGCTCTAACTCCTTACTACCTCTCTATACACCTTTCATTGGTTAAAAAAAATACCTACTTGTATTAAGAAAAAATTCTCTCAAGTAGAAGTTTCAAGATTCGTTAAGTTTAGATATTTACATATAATGCTCAAGTCTATAGTTCATATTCCCTCTCTATCTTTTGGGCTTATTATCTCTATCTACAAACTTGAGTTTCCCCTTGGGATTTCTAATCTCTCTCTCTCTCTCTCTCTCTCTCTCTCTCTCTCTCTCTCTCTCTCTCTCTCTCTCTCTCTCTCTCTCTCTCTCTCTCTCTCTCTCTCTCTCTCTCTCTCTCTCTCTCTCTCTCTCTCTCTCTCACACACACACACACACACACAACAACAAAATTAATTCCAATGTCTTATTTTATAGGTTTATTGAGGTGCTTATGTGTATTTTTTTTTGTAGACTAATGTTCATAAATTCATGGTTCGAGGTCCTTCTTTCATGGAACTTCCAATAACTTTAGTTAATGACACATTATTCTATAGTTGACAAGCCTATTCTAGATTCACAGGGTCCTATAAGGTTGCATTGTCTAATCCTAATTGCATGTCATGGCATATCATGTAGTAATTTCCATCTCCCAAATTTATTACTAACTTGTACTTCACACACATCAACTAGAGTCTAATTAGGCTTACATGGCATTAGTGAAACCTAGTTGACTTTACAAGAATTATGTTGGGAACTTATTTTTTCTTGTGACCTTACCCTTAACATTTCCTAATGTGCCTAATTTAGGTTCTTATGTGCATCCTATATGCATTCATTTATCCTATGTTCATCCTAAATTATTCATGCACTTATGTATTTTTGGGTGCATGACTAACTCCATTCATGCATTGGATTGTATACCACTATGGATATTGATTTTGTCTACTCCTATGTGTTAGAATCTATCCTTAGAAAAAAAGGTGTATTTGTGCCTTGTACTTTGAAAAAATGGACTTAGTCATCTTAGGCATTGTAAGATTGGTTTTGTGCCTAGGATTTCCTTACATTAGATAACTTGGGTACCCAAAATGTGAGTTCTAACTCACAAGTAAAAATCTTTGAGAGGATGGACATAATAACCAATCTCATCGAGATCCAACCATGTTACATTCTCTATTTCATGACTAATATTATGTTATCAAGGATTACATGTATCCCTTCTCACGTGTCTTCTTCACTACCTATATATCTTCCTTTTCCTTCTCCAATATCCAATCTTTCCAATTTGGTAATTTTCATTATGTTTCTTCATCAAGTTTCCCCTCATGGAAATCATAAAATTTAGCCACATTATATATGGGTGATATTTAAAACTCTTCCATTAATTCCATTTCTTAGGAGTTTATTGATAATTTTCACAACACCTTAAATGGCCCTATTTTCTTAATCTTTAGTTTGTTATATATTCCTCGTGCAAATTTATCCTTGTGTAAATATGCCAAAATTACGTCTACTACCTTAAATTTCTTATTTACATGCTTTAAATTTATGTGATCCTTATATTGAAGTGTGATCTGCTCCAGTGTCCTTCATACCTTCTTATGTAGATCATGTATATACTCAACATAATCCTTTGTCTATGCACTATTTACATGCATCTTTATGATATTACTCACTACTACAACTCTCCTTAGATTAACTCCAGTCACTATTTAGAAATGTTTTTTTATAGTGTTTATGTTCACTAAATTATTGTATGTGAATTCCTCTTATGCCAACACCATGTCCCATTGTTTATAATTGTCACTTAAAAAACATCTAAATAAATTTTTAAGGCTAATATTAACCACCTAAATTTGTCTATCTACCTATGGATGATATATCAAACTAAAATTTAGCCTTGCCCCCAAATTTATTCCATAATGAAGTGGAACTCCTTGATTTTAAAAAAGGTGTTTCAAGTGGATTGAAATGTGAATGGTGTTTAGATCAATTTCTTCAACTTATTTTGTCTATTTGAAAACCTTGTGATCTCATTGTAACACTTATGTGATCAAAACACAAACCATGTTGTAGTTACTAATAAACTTCATGTAAAAGCTTCTTATGCAATGAAAACTTTGAGCCTTAAATTGACTTATCAATGACAATGTTTCTACTATCACACACACATTTGGATTCCATCGTAAATCCCTTTTTAGATATTAAAAATTTTCATTTCCTGACATTTGTCAACAACCTTTATTTGTGTAACATGTACAACACATTAAATAGATGCGTCAAGTGTTCCTCTCTTATCTTGAAAAACACTAGGATATCATCTAAGTATATAATAACATGATTTCTTTGAAATGACATTAAAACCTCATTCATTAACCTCAAGGATGTGCGTGACACATTTTTCAAACCAAATGGTATTACTAGCCATTCATATAGTCCATCTTTTATCTTGAATGTTGTCTTCCATTCATCTCCTTCCCTTATTATGATCTAGTGATATCCACTTTTTAGATCAATTTTGGATAAATACCTTCACTCAAGAAATCCACTAAGTCATCCATGTGTGGAAATAAGAATCTATACTTTATCATTATCTTATTGATGCCTCTTTAATATGTGCACATGAACCATTCTCCTCCTATCTTTTGCACCAATATTATAGGTACTACATATGAGTTTAAACTTTCTATAATCAATTACCAGTTTAATAGCTTGCACACTTATCTCTACAAATCCTTAATCTTGTGGTGTCATCCAATTTTATGTCATATTTACAAAATTAGCTCATGCAATCAATTCCATATGATGACATACACTACGTACAGATGATAGTCCTTCTAGTAGGTCACATAAAATAGTGTCAGTGAGATATTCTAAAAATGCCTTCACTTCATGTGAAAGTGGTTCATCCTTTTTTTTCTTGATGCCATTGCATTTTTCTTGACCTGATTTTATCATACTTAAGTACAAAACAAATATCCTTATCCATCACTATCAAGAATTCCTTCCATTGTGCCTATGATTATTTTGCATTTACGTTGTTTGTAAATGGATATGGTGTTTTTGTGTCACATTTAGGGACCTAATCATAGGTAAAACTAGCATAAATGGGTGGTTGTATGTAAATAGATCATAATGTGACCTATGCCTCTCCATTCACACCACTTTATCATGAATTCATAGTGAATTATCATGACCACACATAAATGTTATTGAAATGATCCCCATTTACCCTGGTCACAAATAAATATGGTGTTGTTATGTCAATTTTTTCTATAATGTACCTAATCACAAGTAAAATTGACATATATGGGTGGTTGGATGTGCGCTAGTCTGTAAATTTTAATTTTGACGTATGTATAATTCATAGACATGTGAAAAAAATCTAGAAGGACCCAAATCTTTAAAAAACTATATTTTTAAAAAAATGGGCATTAGTTGTAAACATTACACCATAGAATCATTTGTCTAATATTGAAATCTTAAAAATGACTAAGTACTGATTAGGTTAGATTATGAAAAATTGTCTTCTAAATTATAACTCACCGAGTTGTGAGACCAATTCTAGAAGATGTAGAGTGGCATTATTTTCTTATATTTACTAAAATAAATTTAAAGAATATTTCTTTTAGTAAATACACACCCTGTCTTTCGGTTATTTAACTTTCCTACTTCAAAATCCTTGTACTTTTCATAACAGTTGTATCGTGTATGAATTTTCATTTTTAAAAAAAAAAAAAAAAGTCCACTTTTGACCACCAAACTTCATGCACTTACCCATTAAAATGTCTCTCTATAAAGTAATTTTTATATTCACAGTAACAATTTAAAGGTTAGTTCATGTTGACCTTAGTTTATGTTTTGGATTTATTAAATGGCCATGACTTTATCTAATATGTATCCTCATGAAATAAATAAATCACTCAAAAATCATCTTCACATATGCTAACTCTAAATTTCATGTCATATTCATAACATATGAGACCTTCAAGGAAAACAAACCTGACCATAGTATATAATGAAATGCATGTGGTAATGCCTCCACAAAGGCCTTTTTTACTTTAAAATCTACGTTGTGTTTAAAGAACCCTTGGATGTCATGACTCTATGACTGTGTTATAATTTCATTGTGTCTTCCTTTGGATGCAAAGATGTAATTTTGTTTGTGAAGTATTCATGGTCCAATGACTATGTTTAAAATACAAAGTGTATTAATTTTAAAATTCACTTTTACAATGTTCATGCATATTATTCATGTGTGACCCTTGGATGATTACTACGTGTGTTTTTTTAAAGTGGTAATGCACTTTATTGATGTTTTTGAATATACCTGCAACATATTTATTCATTGTGCAGGTAAAGGTGTGGATGTCAAGAGATATAAAGTGGATTTGAAGTTTAAATAGATCTGTGGACTACATAATTCTTTTTAAATATTGAGGCATCGCATGACCTCATGACTATGAAGCAATGAAATTTTTTCATGTGTTTTTATTTATACAACAAACTTTGAGTTGTGTTCTAGAAAATCATGTGACTCTTTGGCTTCGTGAACCTATTCCAAATGCCACATGTTTTCTTTTGATATCACCAAGTTGTGAATATTGTGCATACATTTATTAATGAGACATGATAATGGGTGTATGTTATGTGCTAAGTTTACAACAAAAGTAGATCCATGCTGACAGTTTGTTATAAAATAATTTTAACAGGGTTTTGGAACGTCCTTGCTTGTTATACCACACCCTGTGAATATTATTATTAGTACTTGTTGAACATGTAATTATTATATTTATTTTTTCAACTGATTTGTATTGGATAATGTGCAACAAATATTTTTTGCATTATTAAGTTTTGATTTTAGCTTTGCAATATTTATTATATATTAAAATAAATAGAACATATTATTCTTTTAGTTTTTTATTAGCTATGGTTAGAGGACAATGATAAGACTAATTTTCAGGGTAAATTCAACTATTTCTCAGTTAAAAAATAGAATTAAAAAAATTTCTCCATCACATTATATAAAATTAATAGGGCCACCACAAATATTCATTATAAAAAGTGTTATCAAATTAATAGTTCACTTTGGCCTCGATGAATGTATTAATATTTATATTCAATTCGATAAATTTGTTTTAATTGTAGGGGATTATTTTAATCTAGTTTTAAATTTTTTGTGATGTTACCAAATTATTATATTAATTATCAGTAATTTTCCATATATATTTTTAGATTAGAAAATCAAAAACTATATCCATCACATTATATAATTAATAGGGCCACCACAACAATTCCTTATAAAAAGTGTTACCAAATTAAAAATTCACTTTTGCCTCGATGACTATAACACTATTTATGTTCAAGTTGACTAATTTATTTTCATTATCAGGGATTATTTCAATATAATTTTAAATTATTTGCAATTTTACCAAATTATTATATTAATTGTCATTAATTTTCCATATTTAACTTAGTTTCAATATTAAGTCATTAATATTCATCACTTATATGAGTTTGATGATATTTCCATTTGCAACAACCAGTTCTGTTTTGAATGCAATTGTGAAGCTATTATGGATCAAGGTGAACTCATCCATAGTTAACAATTCACTATTCCCCCTATACATTTGTAGTAATTTTGATGTATTTGGATAAAATTTGTGATCACAACCTACAAATTTTACTTATTCTATCCCTTAAAACTTTAAATCACTCTCTTTGTTTATCTCATTCTTTAATTTGGAATTTGTCAAAATAGATGACACATGCAAACTATATTAATTATCAATAATCTCCACACATCTAATTCAATTTGAATTTGAATTCGAAGGGCCATTGTCTATCAAATCTCATTCATCTATCAAGGCTATGAATTAATCATGGTTGATATGGAATCACCCTTAAAACTTTGGGCGTTATAAATTTAGTGAATAGTGAGTCTGTGGCCTTAGTTACATCCAATTATCTTGACCAATTATGTGTTATAATACCATAGCCTTGAGGTCATGGATCATGATGTTTACTTGTGGTGTTCACTTTTTATTATATAGATACATTGAATTATTAATTCACCTTTTCAACAAGTCAAGCTTAGTTTTCAATGTCATCTATATTCACATCTTCATGTCTATCATGGTCACATGTAAAAATCCTATGTAATGTGTCTTTGCAGAGTTCTAAGTCTTCATTGCATTTGTCTTTACTATGTCCACCAAAAGGGAAACACATGGCAGGGTCTTATTGCCTCATAGTCATGAAGTCATTAAGTGCTTATGAGATTCTCGATAGATTTTTATAGTATGTGGATGCATGGAATTATTAATTCCATTATATACTTCATTTTTCCATATCTTTTCTCCTTTACATATCTCGTAGCCACATGGAAACAACCTACAAAATGAGTTCTCATAGGATCCACGTCTTTCTTGCCTTTGACATTTATAATATCTATTTGGAGTGATGCATGTCGTAATCTCTCATTAATTCATAGTAACGGGCTCATAAAGTGCTTCATTAGCTTTTACATGAATTAGTGCGGAGTTTGTAGATCTATTAAAATTTTAAATATGTTATGTATTTACATGGATCCACTTTTTCACTACACATAGCGCGCACGCGCGCGCGCACACACACACACACATGATTATGTCTCACTAATAAATGTATGCACATTCTTCAAAAGTTGGTGATACCAATAGAAAATACATGGCATTTGGAACAGGGTCATAAACCAAAGAGTGACAATTTTTTTCTAAAACACAATTCAAAGTTTGTGGTATAAATAAAAAAACACATGACAACTTATTAAAATGGATTATTTAAATAAATTGTCATGGTTGATGATTACCTTTCTCATTCCCCCTACACTAAAAATATTAATTATCATATAATACATTATTTTAATGTCATTAAAATCAAAATCTGATAGAAAATGTGGTTGGTGTTATTGATATACACCACCTGGCAATGTGGATTGTAAGGTTACAGTTAAACAAAAGTCTTTCCATGTAAAATGGAGTTTGTTAGTAAATTGAAGTGTTCAAGGATGTTTTGAACGAGAGCTACGTAGTGATCAGTTCTTACCTTAATAAAAAATATGTATTGATATTTAATCATAGCAGTGCGAAATGTTACGAAAATAATATATGCTTTTGTTTTTGGTGAGACTTTGCTCTATTAATTTACACTTAAATTATTTTTTTAGTTATATTTAAAAAATCCCAAAAGGCCTTTCAAAAAGAGCAATAACAACATCATTATTATATGGTATAATTTTTTTGCAAAGCCATGAAAAATAGGAGAATATTAATCATGTTCAATAAAATTTAATGTCTTGGAAAACATGTTCAAATTAATCACACCAAAAATAATGTATTAATATTTTTCGTGAGATGTTTTTAAATTTAGTTTTTAGAATTTAAAAGCCTTGTGACATCCAAAGAAATAGCTTTTTAAAAATAGTAAAAAGCAATTGTAACATCTCCACATGAATTAAATAAATACAAAACAATTATATTATACGTATAAATTTATGAAGTACGAAATCTTGTATTTAAATTTATAAAAATTATGCAAAAATTTAATAATAATATTTAAATAAACATTTAAACAGTTTTATATAAAAATGTGTTTTTAATATAAAGGTCTTCTATCTGATTTATATTTGTTTACCATGTGTATGATGTAATGTCTCCATTCTGTGGCATGCCTCATTCAAATGACCATGTTGAAGTTGTGGTTCCAATGGAAAACTTGGCCAGTTAATTTACTCCATCTCCCAAATTCATGTATTTACTCATTTAATGTATTATTTAACAAGTTAATATTTAATTGTTGGTACTCAATAAAACTTTGAAAATCAATTCAAACAATTCGAAAATATGAAAACTTATACATGCACTATTTAATGTTATGTGAACCAATCTAATGCAAGATAGCATACACTAAGATAGCATCCGCTAAGTAATGTGTAGTATCATCCTCACAGAGTGTGGAGTCACGGGACTTGGAAGGAGAATTTGCATGATATGTATGGAGATCGAAAAAAAATAACGCTCAAGGAAAATAAAGAATAATTTAGGATGTGATTAAAATATATGGGGTATAAGAGTAAGGTTGGACATGTTCACAGTAAACTACGTATTGTTGAAGAATCAATGGGGAGATCGCTACAGCCCAGTATTATTTCATTTATTTTATCAATGTCGACAACGACTAGTGTGCTGAACGAAATAGTGGATGGGCCATGTTTGAAAAATAGTTTAGTATTAAGATTCTACGTACATTAGACATAATTTAAATCACATTTAATGCATTAATAATCACTTTCAGTATGTATTAAGTTGATATTTAGAATGAGTGGATGGCTTTGAGATATAAAATCACATCAATTATATATAGGTTCAAAGTTGGTAGGTAATTAAAGAAAATTTTGTTAGAAATTAGGACCATTAGTCATTGTATTTATATTAAAAATAGTTTATGGTTAATTTGCATATAAATTTAGTAAATCAATGATACTATTTTTGATTTAACAAAACTATTTTAACAAGGATTAAAATAAATGTTTGTAAGTTTTTGACGTAAATAATTTTAAAATATCTAAATACAAAAATATTACAATCATATATATTTATTATATAAATACTGCTTTAATGTAAACAGTAAACAATATCAAAACCAATACCTCATGACTAAATAATTACTTTTATTTCAACCAAATTATACCATTTAACGAAAAGAAAAAGTATATTCCAGAATAGACTTAAAAACTAAATACAACAAAATTAGAGGTGAAATTAGTTTCACATAACATTTAATGTCTCACTGACTCTTATAATTGAGCTGGTCAATTTTAACTTTATTTTTATAGGAGTTAAATTATGTGTATTCTAAGTTATATGTAGAGAAATATTCTCTAATAACACTTAAGAAATATACTAATATTTTTATATCAAATTTTAGTGAAATTTATAATAATTATTATAATATATTTTCAAGTTATTTGATTGGGTAAACAAAAATTAAATAATAAAAAAATGATTCCATTAATGTTATATTAAGGGTGATTAATAAGTACCTATTTCAAAAGAGCTTTTAAGTTGTATAAATATTAGTCACATTTCATTGTAAAAAAAATATGATTAGTTTAATTTAATAATTTAGTGAAGGAATGAGATATAAAATATACACACTAAATTTTTTGAAAATTGATAATTTGTGACTTATTTTGTTTGTTTATACTCTTTGATCTATTAAAAATCCAACAAGAAGTCAAGGATTTTAGGATTAAAAATTAAAAAATATATAAATTTGATTTATTTCTTCATTCAAATATATAAAAATATAAGGAATGTGAATATTTATTATGAGAAAGCAAAGAATATAACCACAAATTTTTGTAAAAGAAAATTTGTACTTCAGGGTTCCCTAAAGGAGGTAGCCATCAACAAATTTGAAATTGATGTGAAAGTTAAATTGGAATTGACATGGTTAGGGGTGAGGGATCGATTACAAGTTTAATTGGTGACATCTTACTTTGACATGTATCTTTTTTTTTTTGTTGAGTGATGGAAGAGCTAATTATCGACACGTTAAAATTATCAAAGAAATTAATGGTGTTGACTCAATGATCGACTCCATTATATTAAAAAAAGGTGAAGGGCAAGGCTCTAGTCCAATGTTATTCTTATATGAAATAGATTTCTAGGTTTTTTACAATGAGCTTTCTCTATGGTGAACGTAAGAGATCTGCTTGCAGTTATGGCGATGATGGTTGTAGTGGATGTGGTGATGGCAGCAGTGGATATGGTGGCAACAATGGGTCATACTTTGATGGTGCAAGAAGTGGAAGCTATAGCTAAGGCATTTGGGGGAACTCATGCTACAGTGATGGTGAAGGTCCTATATAGGATGGTTGGAGGAGATAAGCATTAGGTTTGTTTAAGGGTGGGAATTGATTTATAGTTGTTGCAGACATTTTTTTAACATTTTGCATGCTTGTAGGGAAGGTAGGTTCCCAATGTATTTGTTTTTTTGGGCTCTTTACATTTGATTTGTAATGAGCTTCCTTATCCTTGCGATGTCTTATGTTTTGTTGAGGATTTGATCTATTTTTTCTTGAGCTCAGTTGATTTTTATACCATTGTTATGGCTCTTGTAATGTTTGAAATTTATTTGGCTTTGCTTAAACTTTGAATATATTACACTAAGATTGTTTGATGTGGTTTTGTTGTAAAATACTATTGATTTTGACCTCTAATAACATTTGTGGTGTTACTCTCAAGATTTTCAAAGATTGTGTTATGTATTCTTGGGTCTCTCTTCATTTCCTACGTTGGGATTTCATACTTCTTAAGGGTTTTTTTTAATCCTTTACAAGGGGTGTATGTAGGTTGATTTGGGTGTTTCAATGAATGACAAATTATTTATGGTTGGAGGAGAAGGCTCTTGCTCTCACCAAAATTCTAGGTTAGGCAAGGGTAAGAATTCTTCATAAAACATTATAAAGGAGAAGAAAAATGGGTCCTCTTGTCATATTGTCGGATTTGAGCAATGATACAACGAATTATGGTTTCTTCTTCTAAGTGTTGTTGTCTTGTCTTTTGTTTTATTTTTGCTCATGAAAACTTTGATTTTAATTGTTAATTAGAAATTATTATTGCACAAACTTTCTCGATTTTATCAAATATTTTGTTATAATCTTATTATTTTATTATTAAATTTGGCGTCCCTTTTTTGAATATAAAAAAATCATGATTATGAATACAATTAATGCCAACATCTTGATCTGATACAAATGCACAACCATTACACTATTTATTATATCCATCTTTATTTTTGAAATATGTGAAATGGAAAATAATGAACCTGACAAAAGTGGGGGTTGATGTCATGGTTAATATATCCATCTAACTTTGGCATGTTTGGTCTAATAGGTTCGTCCCTCTTAAAAAATTCAAGGCAATGTTTATTGAGGATGAGTCAAATTTTATAACTATATGTCTTATTATGTTTACTGTTCTCAATTTATAAAATGAAAATAATTAATAATAATATAGCAGCCAAATAATAAATAAGATAAAATTGCAAAGCATGTAAATAAATTATTTCATTAGTACATTGCTAAATAAATATAAATGAATATTCAAATCTTCTTTTACAAATTATATTACAATTTAAAAATACATTTATCTGACTTAAACATAACACAACAATATAACTCAAAATAGATATTTACATGATATATCTTCTTAATATTTTCACTCTAAAATTTTCAAATCAAAGTAATCCATAACTATGTTCTGGTTAAAATCCTTCAAATAACGACAAGAACATAAATTATAAATATCCCAAATTACAACATGGACATAAAAAATACAGCTTGGCTTGACTTTACTTATTAAATGGTAATTTGTGAAGCCTAATATATATAAGATCATATCTATATCTAGAAACGTAGGCTTGGCAAGAAGTGTCACTTATTTTACTTCTTAAAAGTAAGAAACAAACTCAAGAGGCTCCATTACATCTAATTAATGATTTTATTGGAAGGCCTTCATGAATGAGAATAATTTCTCCACTCCTACCAATGGCATTGTAATGTAGATTGAAGCCCCGATTCCACCCATAGATCTGTATCCTTTAAGCTGCACCATGCTCTAACTGAATGCTTTCTTTATAAATTAACCCTCAAGCTGACTCTTTTCAAGTGTAAATGGCACATTTATCAAGGGCCTTGCACACTTCTACACAAGGCATGTATAAAATCCATCGATGTCATAAATTGCACCATACATAATTTTCTCTTTATGGGAATTATTATTTTCTATTTCATTCAACCCATATATTCATCGCCTATATATTGACACATTTAAAGGCATTTGAAAGTGTCTGTCAACTTATCCAAAACATATCCTTATTGTTTGTTTATTTATATTTATATATATATATATATATATATATATATATATATATATATATATATATAAGTTTTGGTGGTTGTTTACAATTAATAGCATAAATTCAAATTATTTAAATATTCATTTTATTTAATTGTTCCTATAATTAAAATTAAATTCTATTTTTTTAAGAGATAATACATCTTCATTTTTGAAATATCTTGTTTAAAGTAAAATTTTATTAATTTTAAACTGTTGTTTCAAAATGTTAAGAAATCTCTCATATTTAATTTCATTCATATCTTTTAATACATAAAGATTTATAACATGTGTAACATTAAAATATCATAGTTCATGACCTTACGGTGGTAATAAATACTATATTAGTTCTTCATTTTGTTTATGGGGTCTCACTCCTTAGATTTTATTTTACAGTATATGTTATTTAGAGAGAAATAAGCAATATATAAAATGATGTATTTTATTTTTTATTTTATGAGGTATAACTTTCAATTTTTTGTTTTAATTTGTATTGAAACTTTTAATAATTGAATAAAAGAAGTTTATTAAACAATATAAAATAAAAACAAGAATAAAAGTAATATATCCTTTATGAACTTGATTTATAAAAATATATATGTAAGAAATATTATAAACTCATTTAATTATTTATGCATAATAAACATTAAAAATCATTAATTATATTTTATTTTTTACAAATATGTTTTGGGTGTATATTAATTTTTCTTTTGAATTGAAATTAAATAAACATATGAATATATTTAGAAAATGCATATGTAGTAGAATACTAATGCAGCATACAAAAATGATTTATGTAAATTAATTAGTGATTAAATTACATGATTCTAGTGTGCTTTTCTATTTGTCAATTAGCAGCTAAAATTAAGTTTGTGGGTTATCATTATGTCTCTCCTCCTCCACTTAGTCTTGTTTCTCTATATATTTATAAATATTTAGGTAGTGTCTTCAGAACATTTCTTAGAAATACAATCATTTTGGAAAGTTGGTCCACAATCCAAGAAATTTTGTATGGCTTCTTGTGGTTAGATATAATGCACTCACTTTCTTTATCCCCTTATATTTTGACTTGTGACCATTTGATATCAATTTAATCACTAATAGGTCCAAAATTTACATTTGTTTTTAATGAATGTACAAATATTGGATATACACTATCTATCAACCATTCACATGAATGTAATACTCACTTGGACATATTGTAAATGAAAGGAAGCATTCATTGAAGCACGCAATTTTATTTTTAGACATGCACAAAAAGGCATTAGTTTGTGTGCATTTTATTGGATCTTCTCCAATAATTGAGGTCTATTATTTTAGATATTTTTATTATCTAGGCACGTGATAAATATTAGTATAATTCAACTATTATATGACTTAATGCATGTTCTAAAACATTTTTTTTTTTCTTGACAAAGATTATAATGTTAAAATCTTTACTTTGTCAATCATCATTATTGTCAAAATTGGACCCCGTCCACTATGTGCCTCCTTAATAGGGAAAGATTTCCCCATATAAATAGTTGTGGTAGTCTAATACCTGTGTGGCTAGTAGTTGTCATGTGGCATGACTCCCCAACATCTAAATTATATTGAAAAATCACTTGACCTCCAACCACTTTGTATACTCAATATAATTGGACACACCATTATATCTCCAAATGCCACATTACATAATAAGGAATTCACATTTTTACATTGCCCATGTGACCTATGTTTTAAGAATAATTTAGACATTAATCACTTTGAAATAAAATGATAACACTCCACATACTCACTTTAATTATCCTTGTGAACTCATGGAATCTATTAATCTATGTGATTATAATCAAAATATTAACTCTAATGAACTCTAAATATTCATTTTAACATTAGACACTAAATCTATATTACGACACTTGTTATCTAAATTATTCTTGTGTCAAATTTTTAATGTTATTAAAAATTAATATCTATTCAAATTTCTAAGGTTTAGATTTTTTTCATCCCTAATATGCTTTCATTATCATTTAACATCCCCCCAAAAGATATGCTACTAAGTAATTGTGCACCAATGTTATGCTTTAATTTTTTTCCTTTTTGAAAAAAAATGGGTCCCTTGTATATTCATTATTTAGACTTATTTTAATTTAAACAATTTAACAAGTGCGCATTAGGTGAAAATGCTTCTATAATTTAATGTATATATAAAATTCAATATGTTGTAATTAGACATTTGTATGAGTTTTATTTTCATATATTTTAATTTATTTATATAATCAAAATAATTTTTATGTTCTTATTTTTTAAATTTGAAGAAGAAATATGATTTATTAAAAAAAATAAAGGTGGAGTATTGTAGATGTAAAGTCATTAGGAAGATATTGGTGAACATAAAAAATATTTTTAAATGTTCAACATTTAAAAATGGTTCTACAATCTTTAACCCTTAGAAATTCAACTATTATGAAGAATTTTATGTCTTTTTTATTATCAGTCCCTACCAAAGACAAGGTAACTATTGCATTAAAATTTTATATTAATCACTTTTTCACTTATATGTAATAGACCAACATGAGTCTACATGTTCAGTCTCATATAATTAGTATTGTATCAATATGCCACAACTTCAATTATTTCAAAAAATATCACCCAATAATAAATCAATTTTATATCTTAGTTTACATTTTTTTAAAGTTTTACTTTTTTATTTAATATTTCTTAAAATTCTAACCATAAATCTAAATGTGTATGTTAATTATTAGTTACATATAAACTTGTCACTAGTCAGCCTACAATATTTTCTTGTCAATTTAAAATCTGTTGACAACTAACTCTTTTATGGAACTCTCAATTACAACTTATTTCTATACAAATTTTCATGTTAAAACTTTTTTTAATAGAAAAATACATTACCTTGTTAAATAAGTAACTAAATGTTTATATATTTAAATAAATAGGTCCTCAAAAATTATATAGTCCAATAATTCTTTATCTCAGAACCATTAACAACTTGAATTAATTTTTGTAGGTCACATGTATTATACAACCCTTAAAATAGTTTTAAAAGCATCAATATAAATATTATAATTTTAATTTATAAAACATTATTTAAAATAACATACATAATTTAATCTATAAGTTGCTTTTAAATTAGGACAAATCTAAATTTATTTTCTTATTATTAAAATTTTGAATACATTTTCCCCAAAATAAATTATCAAAGAGTAAGGATGTGTGTTTTCTAATAACAAAACATAAATTATAATTTATAATAATATACCAAAGGATGAATTATTTCCAATTGAAAAGTATCTTGAACCAAGAGCGGTCAATGAGAGTGGAAAACCATCTCTAAAGGTTGATAATAACATTTCCCTCACTTTGAGTAGATGACTAGAGGCTTAGGTGTCTTTGAATAATTCTCAACCTATTGATTCATTGTATGTTTCCATTCCTATATACCCCAATGTAAGAGAGGTAGGTGATTGGATAGTTTTTATAAACAAAAGGAAAGGTAGTCACAAAAGGAAGTTAGAACCATTGAATATAATCCTCAAATCTTAGAAAGAAAATGATTTGAGAGGGGCTTAGTTGTGTGTTGTTTTATTGCTATTGTTTTAGAATTTATTTATCTTAGTTCTTGCTTCTTTTTCCACTAGAATAGGATCTTCATTATATATATTTCTCTTCATTGTAAAAGGGTACAGTCCCTTTCTTGAAAACTCTTAGTTTCCAATAATAATAAATGTTTAAATTAGCATAAAATCGCATATCTATATTTTAAATGTGAAATCAGATTTAATTATGCACTAACATGTATCATGAAAACAATTCCTCAAATCACAGTTAAATGAAAGCATAAATGGAGAGAATAAAATAAAATAAAACCATAACATAGATCTACCATGGTTCGCCAAATGTGGGATACATCCACCAAGAAATTCCTCAATAAAATCTATAATCAAAAAAAGATTACAAAGAACCTCTCACAAGGATAGAATATCTCCTGCAAAAAATGTTGCACATATGTAATGATGCACTTTCACCTACACCTACACAATACTGTATCTCACAAACTACTATACCACACCCTATAAATAAACACCTGCACTTTGAAAAAATATCTACACTTTGACTTTGTCTCTCAAAAGCCACATGCTGAAAAAATTCACATCTATGTAAATAAACTCACCACTTTGAATAGTCACACCACACTTGTATATATGACAAATGAAGTAAAATCCACCAAATAAGGAGAAACTCACCATGATTATCCAAGATAAGCATTATCCACTATGTGATAACTCTCCTCCATCTAAACAAGTTCATCCATAAGCCCACCTAAGGAGGAACTCACCATGTTTATCTCTCCTCTTTCAAAAAGCACATTTTCCAAAGACATGTGATCATAACCAACTCCTTGAAATAAGGAAGTCATACCTTTTCCAATAAACAATGAACTCCGTAAGATAAAGGAATTCAACATGGAAAATAGGCATCTAAAAACTAACTCCACAAAACATGGAATACATAGAAATTAGAAATGCAAGGAATATTCCACTCACTTGTGGAGCAAGGTTCCACAAAAGGTGGAATGAGGAAAAGTGTGATCCCCACATTGGTGGAGCTCTCTAGGCCCCCAAAATATATCCACATGGTCATGTGATATCCCCAAAGTGCTCCACACTCAACAATATCCTACTTGGAGATTGTTTCTCTTGAATAATCTGTCACTGCTCCATGACCACTAAGACCAACTAAATCTAAACATAGTCTCAACTTGTCTAATGTGACCACCTTGGTCATCATATCTGCAAGATTTTGGCTAGTATGAATCTTCTCCAGCTTTACCAAGTTCTCCTCCAAAGTTATCTTGATGAAGTGATAATGTAACTAAATGTGTTTCATTCTCAAGTGAAAGCAGTGTTCTTTTCCAAATGAATAGCACTCTGACTATCACTGTGTAGTCTCCTAACTTCATGCTCATGCCCTAACTCTTGAAATAAATCTTGTAACCAAATCATCTCCTTGTTATCCTCTATGGTAACAACATACTTTGCCTCTACGGTTGACAAAGCCACAACCTTCTGTATCTTAAAATTCCAACTAAACATTGTATCTCCAACAATTAAAATATAACATGTTGTACTTCTATTTTGATCAATATCCCCTACCATATCTAAGTCCACATAACCACACAAAGTGGTATCTAATATGCCATAACATAATGCAACATCCATGGTTCCTCTCAAATACTGAAGAATCCATTTCATTGCTTGCCAATGTTCATAACCAAAATCACTCATATACCTACTCAAAACTCCCTCTGCTTGGGTAATATCTGGCCTAGTACAAACCATGACATACATCAAGCTACTAACTGTTGATGAGTAAGGAACCTTGGACATTTTAAGCTTTTCAACTTCCATCTTGGGACACTACTCCTTTGATAATCTAAAGTGGCAAAGAGTACTAATATATTTAGCATCCAACATGCTAAACCTTTCCAAGACTTTCTTCACATACTCTGATTGAGATAAAATCAACTTCTTCTCCTTTTTTTTATGAGTAATCTTCATACCAAGGATTTGTTTCAATTCACCCAAATCCTTCATATAAAAGGAGTCACTAAGCTATTTCTTGAGTATATGAATATGGTATATGTTCTTTCTTGCAACTAATATGTCATCCATATACAAGCATAATATAGTAAAATAACCATCATCAAAATGTTTGATGTACATGCAATGGTCAGAATTACACCTTTGATAACCTTGTTCCAACATAGAACAATCAAATTTCTTAAACCATTGTTGTGGAGCTTGTTTCAGGCAATACAAGCTCTTCTTTAGTCTGCACACATAATTCTCCTTTCCTTTACCTCATATCCCTATGGTTGCTTCATATACAAATCTTCATCCAAATCACTGTGAAGAAAAGCAATTTTCACATCTAACTATTCTAAGTGCAAATCCTCAACTAAAACTAAACTAAGAACAGTCTTAATGGAAGTCATTTTTACAACAGGGGATAAAATATCATCAAAATTAATACCTAATTTTTGTGTAAAACCCTTGACCACCATCTTAGCCTTATACCTTTTTCTCCCTTCATCTTCTTCGTTTATTCTAAAGATCCACTTATTTGGAAATGCACTCTTGCCCTTGAGTAGTCTTACCAAATCCTATGTTTGGTTTTCCATGAGAGATCTATGATCTTCATCCATGGCTTGCTCCCACTTCTTCCTACCATCTACCTGCATTGCTTCCTCATAACACTCTAGTTCTCCATTGTCAGTGAGTAATAAATAATTTAAAGAAAGATAAAAATGTTCAGGTGTTCTTATTACCCTAGAATACCTTCTTACCATAGGATTTTGGGGTCCTTGTGTAAAAGGTTCCTAAATTGATTCATAAGATACTTTTCCATCCATAATGTCATCCAATACTGTGTACTCTTTTTGTTCATATTCCTATTCCTATAATTGATTCTTATACATAACTTTTTCATTAAATACATCTCTAGACTGAAATATTTTCTTATCTTTAATTTCCATAAATGAAAACCAAAGTCATCCTCACTATAACCAACAAATGTGCATTTTTATGATTTTGCCTCTAACTTGGTCATATCCTCTTACTTAATGAGAGAAAAAACCTCACATCTAAAGACTCTAAGAAAAGAATAATCAGCATTCTTACTAGACCAAGCTTGTTCAAGAATTCCTCCATCTAAAGGCATAGAAGGTCCTCTGTTAATTAGATATAATGCCATGTTAACTACTTCTACCCAAAACTGTAAACGCAACCATGTATGTAACCTCATTCTCCTATCACGTTCTATTAATGTTCTGTTCATTGTTTTAGATACCCCATTTAGTTGTGGGCTTCCTAGAACCATATTTTACCTATAGACTCCATTGTTATAAAAATAATCAAAGAAAGTATTACTACAATACTCACCTCCATTATCTGATCTGAGACATTTCAACTTGAGACTTGTTTCATTCTCAACCAAGGCTTTTCCACTTCCTAAAAGTGTAAAATACATTAGATTTATTTTTAATACAATAAACCCAAACTTTCCTAGTTGCATCATCAATAAAAGTGACATAATAATCATAACCACCAATAGAAAATACTTGAGCTGGTCCTTATACATCTGAATGTACCAACTCTAACTTATGCTCTTTTTTTGTGGGTCTGACTTTCAGGAACTTAAGTCGCTTCTATTTTTCATACACACAATCCTCATAGAAGTATAGATCTATGTCTTTTAATCAAGGCAACTTGTCTTTTTAAGATCTCTATGCCCTTATGGCTCATATGACCAAGCCTTTAGTGCCACATAGTTGTATTTCCATCTACAAGAACTAAATCATAAGAATCAACACTACTAGTGAAATATAAATTACCAAATTTCTTACCTATCAAAATCACAAGAGCACCTTTGGTAACTTTTCAATAATCTATAGTAAACATTACTAAACATCCCTCACTACCTAATTTCTCCACTGAAACCAAATTTTGTCTCAATATAAGCACATGTCTAACATCATTAAGTAGTCAGGTGTTCCCATTCTACATTTTAACCTAAACACAACCTTTCCCTACTATCTCACATAGTTCATCATCACCAAGATAAACATGTCCTAAATTATCTTGAACATAATTATTAAAATAATGCCTATGTGGGGTGGCATGAAAATAATCTCCTAAATCTAATAGCCAGGATTCAGAAAAGTTATCCATAGAAAACATTAAGGCATCCTGGCATGATTATCTTGATGTCACATTTAACTCATTCATTTCCTCCTTTTTGGAATTTTTATCCCGAAGTGACCAACAATATTTCTTTGAGTGTCCACTCTTTCCATAATTCTAGCATATCAGCTTGGATTTGGATTTGGATTTAGATCTACCTTTTGACTTTCCATGGTTGCCTTTGCTCTTGTCCTTTTGCCTCCCTCTAGTATCAATAGACAAATCATTACCTAAAGATGATTCACCAGTGATTTTCCTTTGCATTTCCTTACTAAGAATCACACCTACAACATCCTCAAAATTTAAGCTTCCCTTGGCAAGGATGACATTACTCACAGCCATAACCAAGCTATCCCAACTATCAAGCAAAGAAGTGATCATACTTCATCATCAAAATTAATTACAAAAGAAGTGATCATACTTACAACCATATTAAAATACTTTAAATGACTAGCAATAGAACCATTCTCAGACATTTTCATATTAAAAAATATTTTCATAAATTTTTTTATTTGAAGCATAGGGTTTCTCTTACAACTTTCCAAGTTTACCCATGAGATCCTTTATATTTTTCTCATCTGAAATGTTAAATGCAATAGAAGATGCAGGGCATAACTATATGGATCCCATTTCCTTTTTATCAAGTAATGACCAATCTACATCACTCATACTTACAGGTTGCTCTCCTTTCCCCTCAAAGGGGAGATGAAGCTCCTTTTGATATAAGTAATCTTCCATCTATATTTTCCACAAACTAAAATTCTTACCATCAAAAACCCTGAATCTGATCTCTTCTCCCATAGCTCCCAGTCAAGCTAATAACCCTTCCTATGATTTACCACTTCAGCAAAAAAAATCAAAGCTCTGATACCAGTTGTTAGGAATTAAAAGAATTTAATCCGGATTTAAATCACCATAAAATCACATAACTAGATTTTAAATGTGAAATTAGATTTAATTATGCACTAACATGCATCACAGAAACAAATCCTTAAATCATAGTTAAATGAAAGCATAAATGGAGAGAATAAAATAGAAATAAAATCATAACACATATCTATCATGGTTCACCCAATGTGGGATACATTCACTAAGAAAGTCCTCAATAAAATTTGTAATCAAAACAAGACTACAAAGAACCTCTCACAGAGATAGAATATCTCCTATAGAAAATGTTAAACATATGTTATGTTGCACTTTCACCTGCACCTGCACAATAATGTATCTCATAAGCTTCTATACCACACCCTATAAATAAACACCTGCACTTTGCAAAAAAATCTACACTTTGACTTTGTCGCTTAGAAGTCACACCCTACAAAAATTCACATCTGTGTAGATAAATTCATCACTCTGAATAATCACATCACACCTATATATATAACAAATGAAATAAAATCCACCAAAATAAGAGAAACTCACAATGCTTATCCAAGATAATCATTATCTACTATGTGACAACTCTCCTCCACCTAAGCAAGCTCATCTATAAGTCCACCTAAGGAGAAACTCGCCTTGTTTATCTCTCCTCTTCTAAAAAGTACATTTTTCAAAGACATGATCACAACCAACTCCTTGAAATAAATAAGTCATTCCCTTTTCTAATAAACAACTAACTCCCTAAGATCAAGGAAGTCAACATGGAAAATAGGCATCTAACAACTAACTCCACAAAACATGGAATACATAGAAATTAGAAATACAATAAATATTCCACTCACATATAGAGCAAGATTCCATAAAATGTGGAGTGAGTAAAAATTCATTTCCCACATTTGTGGAGCTCTCTAGGCCCCCAAATTATATCCCCATGGTCATGTGATAACCCTAAAGGGCTCCACACTCAACACTATATTATTGATTTATCTATATGGGAATGTGTGACTGCTTATGATGGTTGACTATTAAGATTTATATGTTGATATGCCACACATAAGACTTGATAATAAAAAACCTAGGTTTTGTATAACAAACATAATAAGAATTAAATTCAAAAGAGGGGGGATATGGTTAAGGGAATATTTGAGATGGCCTTAGAAATTCCTCATGATTAAGGTCTTCCTACTTAACTTGAATGGACCTAAGGACAATGTAGTTCTCCCTCCTAGAGTGTTTATATGATCCATGATTATGCAACTAGATGACTATAGCTAGTAGATTTGATTGAAGTGCTTGACAAATTTAATGAATTTAGTTCATATCTTCATTATCAACTAAACATAAAAATCAAGCTGAACACAAAGAATAATTTAAAAATTAAAATATAATCTCACACCAAAAATATTTTTATGTATTATTTCATATGAAAATACATTTATATAGTAAAAATCTTTCTTTTAATTGGGGAGATCATATCTCTGCCACAATCTCCATATCTCCCTATGATAACTCAATCTAACAAAATAACTTTATATGAATATATTGTTAAAATATTTGAATAGCTAACAAACTATAAAATCATCTCGTATATTATTGTTATTATTTATAACAATATTATATCACTTAAACACATATTAATGTAAGATTGTGTAGCTAACAATATTTACATTATTACAGATTAATAATGTGATCACACCTTAACATTCACCCCCTTGTGAACATTATTAATCCCTAGTCTACACCCCCTTAATGTGAACATGGAGAAAACATCTCTCCCATATCTGCACATGTACTCATGATTTAATAATTTTTACAAGATAATCACAAACCTTACAGATGGTTTTACAAATAGCTTACCAACAACTAAAATGGGATAGTTTTCAAGTGGATAAACAACAACCACAAACAATGGTTTTAAAAGTGACCTAACATAAACCATAAAACAATGGTTTTACAAGTGGATTACCAAAAACTACATCATGATGTTCAATATATTTAATATCTCTCATCGTTATCACTTTTTTAAAAATGTATAGAAGAATTTGTAGTTCACTTACTATAAATGTGAACATGCATCCATCATTTGGTCTTATTCACATAAAACTAAAATTAAACACACAAGTAAATAACAAATGCAACAATAAAGCAAAAGTGGCCCCATTGCTAGTGGCTAACGAGACGTTTTGAAACCTCTAGCCTCTATTTCCTCTGTCCTCTAGTATATGAAGCTACTTAATCAGCGGATAAAGTCAACATGTGCTCCAATGGTTTTCACAACTTCTATATTAGTTACTTCTATAGAAATTAGAACCCCCTTCTAATATAGACATTGCATATAAGTGATAATGCATCCATGAGGTAATTATTTATTTTTTTTAATTTGATGATGACTCTATATGACCTAAAAAATCTTTAAAATTTGGACTCTTGACAACACGACTCAAAATGCTTTATTGATGAAAATTTGACCTTTAAATTTTGACTCATTTTTAAATATTTACAAACACACTTAAAAAACTAATTTTGACACTATTACAAGGACTTTTGACAATAATAACCCTAAAAACATCAACCTTAATATAGTAAATGACTAACATTGAAAAAAATGACCAATTAAGACTTACTGAATAATGGATTTATGACACATATAAATAATGAATACTCTGATAATAATATACTTGAAAGTTAATGAAATACTTCTAATTATGACTTTGACCATATAATAATAAAGACCCATTTTTGTTATTTTAAAATTTTGAATAACACAAATTTTTAACAAAATCCAATTAAAATTTGGATTTGATCATCTAATTGACCAAATTTTGAGAAATTTTAAACCTTAGACTAAACAAATTCAAAAATAAACTTAAGAACCTAAAAGACAAAAATTTATAATAAATAATCACCCAACAAAACTCAGACTTGAAAACACTTGATTTACACATGTACCTAGTTATCGACACATAGATCATTGATTATGTGTTACGTCAACTTCAAATATGCTAAAGATTGTGTCCTCTATGTACAATACTATAAGTTTGTACTCTATCAAGTATGATGATGGAAATATCAACATACATTAGTGAATATGTGGGCATCAATAGTGAATTGATGCCCTGTCATAGTAAGATCTCCTTATACATTGATCCTTGAAAGAAATGACAGAATCATAATAGCTGGAACTTTGACATGTATCTAGAAGAACATGAATATTGAGAGGACTGAATAACATGTATGATAATGGTGATATGTGCTCTAAAATCCTATTGACATATTTTCTAGGCACACCAATAGAATTGATAGAGATGGCTAAATTTTCATGGAAACATAGTGGACTGCATTGTTTATTTCTAAGTGGTAATAAGAGAAGCAATAATAATGATTATTTAGATGGCCTATCATACCATAGATAATGACATAGATCCATAATAGAAAAGGCTATGTGCAGGTTGAATTCACATAGGTTTTAAACACTATCAGGTGCCTCCCTCAAATTATAAATTCATATAGACCCTTCAACATTTGATGCGAGTTCATTGGATAAAAATCAACACCCCAGTTATACTATTACAATGGTCATTCTTTTTATATCAATGACTCTCAACTTTGGTGTCCAGATGTACATGGGATCAAAAATCACATTGAACAACTTGTATGGAACTATAATATTAATTCGATGCATATATTAATAAATGATGGATATCTAGCATAAAATGTGTAGGCCTTACTATACACATGATTGACGAAAAGCTCCTACTCTGATACCAAATAATGAATCTAGTTTAGATATTCATTATCAAGTAAACATAAAAATGAATTTGAACACAAAGAATAATTTAAAAAACACAATATAATCTCACACCATAAATATTTCTATGTAATATTTTATATGGGCAATACATTTATATAGGAAAAGTCTTTCCTATAATTGGGGAGATCATATCTCTACCACAATCTCCATATCTTCCTATAATAACTCAATCTAAAAAACTAACTATATATGAATATATTTTTAATATATTTGAATAACTAACAAACTATAAAATCATTCCATATATTATTATTATTATTCATAACAATAATATATCACTCAAACACCTATTATCGTAATATTGTATAACTAACAATATTTATGTTATTACAAATTAATAATGTGATCACACCTTAACAACATGGATGTCCTTGACCTAAAATAGAGACTCTTCAGACATGGCCCATGACTTTTTTGATGCTTTATAATTGAAATATAAAAGAATAATGTTATTTTTATCTTTGTATGCCAAGTAATTTCTTGATAAATACTAGATGTATTTGGAGAAGACTTGATGTGATTATATAGAGGAATATTTTGAATATTTTTGCTAACCAACCTTAAAAAATTCATGATAAGGGTAATACTAAATGGATCAAATTTAAAAATTTACCATTGGATTTTGAGGGACAAGGTCAGACTAGTTAGATAGGTCTGTAATGCATTCCTATCTACCTAGTGTGGATTTGTCCCTAAAGACCAATGATGATTAGGACATGGTTATAAAAGGTATGTGAGTTGAATAGGTATAAATGTGACATAAATAGGGATTTTTATATGATTATTTTAGTATTTGAAAGATAGATAAGGGTCTTATATAGATTGCAAGTTATCGAAAAGGTAAATAAACCAAGCACGGGTAAGGATGTCAAGAATAATCATTGTCAAGCACTGAATGATTAATTTTGAGTGTCTACATTTTCCTTCAATTTATTATAGTGATGAATTGGAGTGAAATAACTAGATTAAAGTATATGAAAAACTAAGTGTGTACATAAACTTTATCTTTTGATGTGAATCTTGATCATCTAAGATGCCTTTATGTGAAATTAGTAACAATGTCATTGAAAGTAGTTATTTCCCATATTTAAAAACTAAAAATTTGTAACTTGAATTTTGGAAATTGAAAGGAGATAAAATAAATAATACACCAGGAAGATTATGCAATAAATTTCCCTATAATTTGAAAATGGATAAATTATTACCCCTATGTTGATGCATTTGGAGAATTATTAAACCTATGGTGAATCAAGAGTGATTAACTATAAATTTTGAAAACTTGTGAATGCAGTTGAGTTAGAAAGACTACATGATCAACCTCTTATTTGAATCTAATATGGCCTAATTAAAAAATTAATACAAATCACACCACTACTAATGGATCTAAATTCTAACTGAAACTTTTACAACTTTGAAACTTAAAACTTTTTTTTAAAATTCCATACTAGATTTACATGGACTTGAGAAAGTATCATGCCCCATTTGCCTATAATGCATTGATATTGAGTGTTTTTTGAACTTTGAAACTATTTTATACTTATAATCTAAAAATTTTACCACTTGGAATATCAAAATTTTACAACTTATTTGCAACTATTTATGTACATACCCATGCATATGCATCAAGAATCTATAAATTTGTACTAAATTTTTTGAATCAACCGTGAGTTTGAAATCTATATTCTTTAATAATTATGAAATTTACTAATGAAGACTTGTATTCTTAAGTTAATCCCATTATGATTCCCCAGTTTTGAGATAAGAGACATAGCCTGCAAGTCACTTATCTCAAAATAATTTTGTAAAATATTGTGAAATATGTAATCATGTAGTAGCATTTGCATAGTTGAATTTGTAGTTGCATCATAGTGTGAAATGTATGACATTGAATTGTTCTTGAAAATATGTTAGATAGATAAATAATTGAAGCACATAAGAAGTATATGAATGATATAAATCATGGAACCCTAGTATATGTAATTGGTATTATCAATGCATGATATAAATGATGGCATCATAGTAACAAGCCACCACAAGTAATGCCATATAGTGTCATGCAATTTGTATATAAGAGCACATGTAAGGAACTAATTCCACATACAAGGGACAAGTAAATTTTTCATACACATAAGGACAATTTCCCACACACAAATGACAAGATTTTCATACACACAATAACACATAAATATTGAACAAATAAGGTGATGGGCCACATACAATGACCAAAAAAGTTCTAACTTATCATTTAGTGATATTTAATAAGAAGTATAGTACAAATGAAAGTATTCTACATCCATCATATCCATGTAGTTCTTAGCAAATATCATATCTAAGTAACATAATTTAAAATTATGAGTGATTTATCAAGACAGTTGTATGGTATATAACTCATCATGGTAAAGAAGGTTGTGGCTAGATACAACCTATTAAATTGACCACTATGAATGAAGAGATGCCCCAAACTTAACAAGGTTGTTGGGTAATAAGGGAAGCCCAACATCAAGAACCATGTTATAGTGTCTTCTATCAAACTCACATAGCTCATAAAAAAGCATTTATGTATTGAAAGATAATTGAAATATGCATCTACCAAATATGAAATAGATATATATGTAAATAATTAAGCTAGAATATTTGAAAAATGTTTGTAGAACCTGATTTTGAAATTTTTGAGAATATTTTCAAATATTTACATTTTTTTTTTAAAAAATCAGATTTGATTTTTTTTTAAATATATATTTTTTCTTTATTTTTTGCAATATATGGTTTTTTTTTTAAATTTTACAATATTGGAATTAATTTTTTTGAAAAAGATAATAATCTAATGTTTTAAAATAGAATAATTTGGAGGGATTCAAATGATCTAAAAAAAGTGAAATGTAAGTAAGAGGGAAGGCAAACAATGTGCCCCCAATGTATGTGTAAATAAAATATAGCAACGTAGTGTAGATGATAAACATGACTATGTGCTTATGTAAAAAAAAGTGAGATAGATTGATCATGTAGGTGAAAATGGAAGCCATAGCATGTACGTAATTGATGTAAGCATTTGATATAAATGTAATTAAGTTTAATTTGGATTGTTTGAATTTGTTTACAAAGTAATACGGCAAGTGCCTAAAGTGAAGATAAAGATAAGGGTTGGAAGAATGGTAGGTAATTTGGAAGATAATAATTTGTAAGGAGAGAATAAAAAATAACTAAGTGTAAATAACTAAGTTATTTAACCAATAACTTGATCTGAGGAACATAATCATGGAGTTCTTGCATAAAGAGTATATTCAACTACTTCATTATGTGACAATTCACAAATTTAAATAGAATTTTGCTTTGCAGAGCCATTTGATCCAAAACACTGTGTGATATGATGCATATTCATTATTGCATTGGATGCCTTGGTGGAGATATGCCCTATTTATTTTCTTGTGTTGTAATTATGTTATATTTTGAAATATTTATCATTTAATTATCATGTTGAAATGTGATAGAATCATATTCATTATTGAGTATATCTCCCATTAAACTTTTCCAAGACCTTCTAAAGATTATATTGTATTGATCTAAAGTAGTAACAACATGGAATAATGTCAAACATGATTTCAGACCAAGAGTAATTGGTAATGTAATAGATATGATGCAATGTGTTGGTTTTATAACTTGATTGAGATTTTGTGTATCATGTCTAATAATTTTGAAAAGAGTTGAGCTACATAAATTAGCATCATGTAATCAAGTAACTACCACATTAGTTCATTGCTAACCATGTACGATTAGTTTGAGAATGGGAGGTTCTATATAATAACAATGGTGATGTGTTGCCTCTTTTGTAACCATATTTTGAGAAGTGACCTTAGAATTAGAATCATGCTTTGATATGCCTTTATTAATAAATCCTTTTTTGAATATGACTTTATCCTTCTGTTGTGGATTACTCTTTGGATATTGCTTTAGGGATAACTGATTTTATTTTGTTTGCCCCTCTTCCTAAGGAGATGTGATTAATTTATTAGGAGACATTATGGATCTACTAATAATGGTATGATGTTTGATGTATTATTGCAAATATGTGAAGTATCTTGTAGCTCTTGGTGGATTTAACTGGGTTTTTTTCCATATTATGCATAGGAAAGGCATTTTTATAGTCACCCACTTCAACATATGCAAATCAAGAATTATATATATATATATATATATATATATATATATATATATATATATATATATATATATATATATATATATATATATTTAACTACATCATCTATATTGAAATTAACTTGCATAGTTATTTATTTGTTAATGCTTGTGTATCTTTATCATCACTTCTATAGTAGTCCTCAATTTTTAGAGAAGAATATTTTGTAATAATCACTAATGGCAATTCCATATAAGGCTCTGTTATTATTATGGAAATTTTTGCTACTTTGATAGTCTCTTCTGTAGAATTTTACGCCTTTTATGTAACCCTTTTAATATGTTATTCTAGTTTTTTATGAAGTTGATTTACTTGTGATGTATCATTTGTAGTACTTTATTTCCCAGTTTACAAGTATGCATTTGTTCAACTAGTATTGGTTGTTCAAGTGATTTGATAGGGACCTTATTATATTATGATTGTGTCCTTTGGTAATATAGAAAGGGTGAATTATCAACCATAATTGTATACTCATGCATATCATGTAAAAATTTAATGCATCTATGAAAGGTATAAGGTATAGATTTCATTGCATGAATACATGGACATCCCAATAATACATGTATGACATGAAACATGATAGATATCTTTTTAAGGCCAATTAATAAGTCCAATGTGATGGTTTTCATTATTTTTTTGGAAGCACCATCAAATCCATGTATATTTTTTTTGGTTTTTTTGAATATTATCTTTCATGAAACCCTTGATTAATGTATAAAGTCACAACTATAAATGTTTATCATATAACTATTATTGACCAATACGTGTTTTATTAGCTTTCACATTATTTAAATTTGATTAAATAAAGACATATTATGTTAATTAATATGATTTGGAGGTATGTATTCCTTATCAAAAGTAACAATATTTTCCATATCCTTGAAAGTGTTCATGATAGAAGTAAATGAAGTTGGTTGACTATCCATCGGAAGAGTGGTATCTTGAAACATTGCATATAAGATATATTTTTAAGCTAGTACTTTATGTAATAACTCTAAAATAGAAATTTTGGATAGGCTATTATGTAATTAACCAATGATATCATACCTTTTGGGTTGATAGATTTGCTTTGAATAATTTAGAGGTGGGGGAGTAGGAATAACAAGATATGGTTATGGAGGCATAAATGGATCCCCTCTTCTAGTTTGAACAAAATGGACTTGGGAATTTAGAATTAGTCACAAATGAATAAGTTGAATAGGTTGAGGGAGAGAGGTAAATTGAGTATAAAGAGATGGAATAAAAACTATTTATGCGTAAGCTCTTTGGCATCTAGTGGTGATAGGAATTAGTTTATATTATAATAATATGAAGTACAATGTGATTGTGATTGCTCTAATGTATGTTTTGGAATATTATTGAATTATAACCATGTAATGATTTGATGCATATCATTTGGAAAGTAATAGAAGACTTTACAAGGAATTTCATTAAGTTATATAGCATATGATTTTTTGTGTATTCCTTGTGATAAAAGAAAGGCATATCATGAATAAAAAATAATCAATCTAGATTATGTACATAAGTAACATATTTACGTTGATTATCCATGAGATGTATAATGAATTTAAATGTTACATAAAAATTATAATTAACAAAAAAATTAGCATGTGCAAATGAAAAATAATGTGAATCAAGCAATGTTAATATTTATAAATACAATGCAAACAAAAAACAAGATATAATGGATGATATAGGAAAAGGTTTGAATGATTTGTACACTCTAAAATATACTTGCTCATTTTTTGATCAGTGCCAGCCAAATGTTTTAGATCACTAACTACAAATGTAGAACCATGCTTGTAGCCCATTAACCCTATTTTTAAGGTACAGTGAGAGTAACTTCCCTAGTTAATGCACGCCTCTCAAGTGCACCATAAATTAGGTGGATCAAAGAGGTTTTTTATTGGTATATATAAGGGGCCCTAGGTGTTTCTAATATACTTTGAGGTACGTGAAAACTAAATTCATTTTTAGCATTGTACAATAATTATGAGAATTGGGGTAAACCCCTCTTGCCATAGTTTTTATAAAATTATATGGCATAGCCTTTCACTACAGTCACTAAGTAGCCTGAAAATTATCAGAACTTGGTTTATAAAAAAATGAAATATAAAAGAACAGTAAAAACGTAATATTTTAATGTATAAGTGATAGTAAATTTCAACCCGAAGTTGAAATAAAAAGTGTTAGTGTTAGATTTTATCCGAGATGACAAAATGAACTTCTTCAGTGTCGAATTAAATCCAAGGTTAAAGAAGCTAAATTTTTATGTTACTAATGTTTATCAAAGGTCAAAGGCTATTTTGTTTTAGTGTTACCAATTTACAAAAATTTAATGAAACCCTAGGATAAAAATCAAACAAATAACAAACAAACAAGCAATGTTTTAAAAATAATAGGTTCATCATAATGTTTAACCATTTTTCATTAGTTGAATTTAATTAAGTATATTAAACTATTAAAAACTAAAATGAGGTAGAATATAGTAAATATAGTAAAATATAGAAATTACAAAAATAAAAAACTTGAAAAAAATAGTAAATTGGACCAAGGTTAGAGTGTCCCTCAAAACTAAAATATATATGACTGTTTAAGATGAATTTAAGTGTAAACTGTATATAAATACCTACAAATAAAATCATGTTACAAAAATAGTAATTCATAGTCTGTTAAGATAAGTTCATGGGAGGTGGATAGTAATGTACTATAGCATTATTTGATCACTTCGGCCATGTCTTATTGATTATGTTCTTTATTTATAGATCTAGACCTATGTAACTACTTGTGAGGGTTGAATTTTGAGCTTAATGTGTTGCTATGTTGCATGAAAGACCTATAAAATAGAAAACTTAGGTATTGCATAAAAATAATGGGAATTAAATGCAAAATATGGGGAATAGGTGTAATGGAATAACCAAGCTAGCCTCAAAAATTCTTTATAACTAAGCACAACCTACATATCCCAAATGGGCCTCATGCCAATGTAGGTCTCCCTTTTATAATGCTTGTGCAACTAGATGACTATGGCTAGTAGATTTGATTGAATTGCTTCACAAAAATGGTTACTATTGACCTAAAATAAAGACTCTTTAGACTTGGATTATGACTAGTAGGATGCTTCATAATTTAAATATGGATAAATAGTGTTATTTACTCTTTGTATGCTAAGTACTTGCTTGATAGATGCTAGATGTATTTAGAGAATCCTTGATGTGATTATATAGAGGAATATTTCAAATATTATCACTAATAAACCTTTAAAACATGTGTTAAGTGTAAGAATAAGTGAATTGAATTTAAAAATTTATTATTGGAGTGTGAGGGACAAGGTCGCACTAGTTGAACAGAGCTGTAATACACTCTTATTTGTCTAGTGTGGACTTGTCACATAAGACTAGAGATGATTGGGACATGCTTAACATAGGTATGTGATTTGAATAAGTATAATATGATAGAAAAAGGGATGTTTTAATGATTATTTTAGTGTTTATAAGACATAAAATTCTCCCATATAAATTACAAGTTAGTGAAAAGGCAAATAGACCAAGCAGGGGTAAGGATATCAAGAATAAGCATTGTTAAGAACTTAATGATTAATTTTTAGTGTCTAAACTTGTCCATATGCAATAACACACCACACCAAAAATAATTTCATATCTATTCATAACATAATTATATTTAAAAAATGAACATATTCAATAATGTGACATACTAATAAAAAAATTCAAATACTCAAGTCTACAATTTATATTAAATAAATAAATATCATACAATATACATGTAAAAAAATTACAACTCTTTTCCTACTAATTTTCTACTCGTGTTTAGCGTATCAAAATATATTTTCATGTACTCAAACATGTGATTACTTTTTGGAGGCAACAAATGTGTGGAGAATTGAGGCAAGGTGGATATGCAATTTGATCAAAGCAAGAACTAAAAAGAGGACAAGAGGAGGAAACTATAGAATAAATTCATTTACTAAATTTTTTTCATATGAAGACATTTTCAATAAAAAGTTCAACAAAAAAAGGCATTGGGAAATAAATCAAACAAATAATGTGGCGACTCATGGACAAGATAAAGGTAATCTTCATTGCATAATTGTCTAAACAAAGTAATTCAAATTATGTATAATTTATAGATTCAAGAAAATGTTAGCATATGGATTTTAAGAAAGAATTTTTTTATATCTTTTGAAAAAGATGAATCGTGTGAAAATGAAAAGATATTGTTTGGTGATGATTATGATTATAACATAAAAAGCTATGGTGATTTCCTTATTAAGATGGATAATGGGGAGGTAAAATATTATATTAATGTGAAGTATGTCCTTGGTTTAAGGAATAATATTATTTTAGTTATCCAAATCACTAAGTAGAGTTATAAAGTTGAAGTTTATATAGACAATTATTTGTTTAGAAATATAATGAATCGATACAAAGTGATTGCATCAAGGACCTTGGAAGGAGAAGTGTAAACATTTAATGAAATAAATATAGGTAAATAAGCTCTTATTACAACTCATGAAAATAATAATGAATTATTAAATTTAAGTTATGGGCACCTTAGTTATAAAATTTTGGGTTTAACAATAAATTTGGATATGATTTATAGAATTCCAAAAATCTATTTAGACTATATTGTGTGTAAATCTTGTTTTTATGGGAAATAAAATAGGGATAACTTTGAGAAATAAGGAACATGTAGAGCAAGATAAAATCTTAATATGGTTCATATTGATGTCATTGTACCATTTCCTAATCCTACCCTTGAATTATCAAAATGTGTTAACCTTCATTGATGATTTTTCATGAAAATTTTGGGGTTATTTTCTTAGACTAGAAAGTCATATGTTTGATAAATTAAAGATATTTAAAGCCCTAGTGGAAAATGAAAGTAACATAAAATGTAAGAGTGTATATCACAAAATAGTTTAAAAACTTTTGTGATAGTTTATGAATTAAAAGGCAATTAATAGTTACAGAGACACCTAAATAAAATGGATTTGTAGAAAGGAAAATTAGAACCTTAGTAAAAATAGCCACATACATATATTAGACTAAGTATTTATCTAATTCTTTATAAGTTATATCAATATTTACTTATAACTATATACTAAATAGGTCTCCCATAAAATTTGTGAAAAACATGAAACCTCATGAAGTATGATATGGTAGTAATCCATCTATCAAATATTTTAAAGTGTCTAGATGTGATGCTTATGGTCACATGCTTGATTAATTGAGGAAGAAAATTGATAATAAAAGCTTGAAATGTATCTTCATTAGCTATAGTTAATTATCTATAGGTTACATGTTATATGATCATAAAACTAATAACATTATATGGTTGTTATATTTGATGAAGGTGTAAATAAGGAATCTACACCTGGTTTTGAAATAGTGTTAGAAATTGAAGACATGGAGAAGGAAGAACCCAGTGAGAATGAATAACCCTCGCAAGAAAAAATAAAATCTATAATAATTTTAATAAAAGAGTAAGTAAACTGATAAAGGGTCATGTTAACTATGCCTTAAAGCCAAAGTAAGAGATCCTCATTATTTTGAAGAAGAAAAATGATTAAGAAGAGGCAATTCAAAAAGAATATAATTCAATAATGAAAAATAACATGTGGAAATTAAAAAAACTTCTAGAAGGTAAAAATATTGCTGGCAGCAAACGTGTTTATAGGACCAAGTTTAGATTTTATGGATACATTGAAAATTTCAAATCACTCCTTGTAGATAAGGGATATTTTAAAAAATAAGGAATTGATTTTATCAATACATTTACACATGTTTCAAAAATAAATAAAATTAAACTTGTTATTGCTTTGGTTGCTAACTTTAAATGGTATGTTCATCAAATGAATATGAAAAATGTATTCCTCAATGGTAATCTATAGGAGGAGATATACATTGAACAACCACATGTATTTGTGAAAATATCTCAAGAGCATCTTGTTTTCAAGTTGAAGAAACGTCTACTTGGATTTAAACAAACACAAAGGGCATGGTATGCCAAGATTGTTAAGTACTTAAAACGTGAAAGCTTTCTACAGATCCACTCTAATCCTAATCTTTATGTGAGAAACTATCATGATGTAATAGTACTTGTGGTTATTTATGTTGATGACATAATTTAATTATAATTAATTATCTCATGTTGATTGATGATACAAAGAGAAGATTCAGAAATGTGTTTAAAATGACTGATCTAGGATTGATTAATTATTGAATTGGTATACAAGTGTGTAAAAAATATGGTAGAATATTACACTCTCAATCCAAATATACACATGATTTTTTGATCAAATTTAAAATGGAAGAATTCAAAGTTGCTACTACACTAGTTGTAGTAGGAATGAAATTATAGATGAAACTATGATGATTCAAAAAATATAGATGACACATTGTTTATAAAGTTATTGGGGAGTCTTCCCTATTTGACTTTAAATAGGCCTGACATTATTTATGTGATTAGTCTAGTTTCAAGGTTTATGGCATCTCTAAATACTTATCATTGTAAGGTATTTAAAACAATTTTGAGATGTGTTAAAGGAACTATAATTTGTTGGTTAAAATATTTGGCATGTGGTGATACACTTTTGACTAGTTTCACAAATTCTAATTAGGCTAGATGTGTAGAAAATCACAAAATTTGCTACCAATTTTGTGTTCAATATTGGATCATGGATATCTCATGGTGCAATAAAAACTAACCAAAAATTTCGTTTCCATCGATAGAGGCTACATCGGTATGTGTAGGCGCTTGTGAAGCAATATCGCTGAGGAAAATACTCAGTGATTTATATTTTCTACAATAAACCTTTAACATTATATTATGATATAATAATTATAAAAAATGTGGAAAACAATCATTTATACCATATGAGAAAAAAATATGTGGAGATTCATCATTACCACAATAAAGAATTGTTTCAAATGATGTAATTCAACTTGTCTACTGCAACACTATAGATCAAGTTGCAAATATTTTAACCAAAGCATTGAGTGATATAGAAAAAATTTAAGTTTAGATAAAATTAATGGTCAATGAAATTACGTAAATGGGTACCTAATCGATGAGAATCCCCACAATGGCAAGCGGAACCCATATTTTGTGTGTTATGATTATGCTTGGGGGAGAGGGTTCAAGGAGGATGGGGTTAGGGGAAGGTAGAGAGGATGTATTTAGGTATTTAAATTCATTAATAATAAGTGGTCATTATATCTTATAATTATATAAAAGAATAAATTTATGGGGGTTTTTAGAAATTTATTATGGTCAACATTGACTATATTTTATGTTGTGATTATGTTTTGAGTAGAAGGTTAGGGTGGAGGAGGGGAAGGGTTAGCTTTTTTAAGTACTTAGGTATAAGAGGTAATTATACCTTACAATTATATAAAATATTAAATTTATGGGGGTGTTATAAATTTATTATATTCATTATCAACCAAATGTCAGTGTGTTTAATTACTCATTTAATATTTTATGGTTTGAGTATGCACTTATAATATTAATTGTAATGTATATCATGGATAATCACTAATTGGTACATAATTATCCACAAACTATTATTAAAAAAGAGTATAAATCAAGTTATAGACTTGAATAACTTATGCTACTAATAATAAGATCTTATCTCAAGAAGACATGTTCTACAAGTTAACTACCCTATAAACCATATCCCTATGCTCTTTCTTATCTATATAAGAGCATAGAGAGCTATTGATTATGACAATTCATTTTAGAAGAGATTTATTATTATTCTGGCAATTTAGGCAAGAGCCTTCTAATCTACAAAAGCTAGTCATGCCACATGTGGTAAATCAATGTATTATATTTATTTAAAGCTTTCACTTATTTATATTATTCATTTATTATGGGTGTGTGTATTATGGTATCTAACACATTTTTTAACCCTATCCAAATAATTTAATATGGTATTAGAGATATATAAGCTTCATCTTACTCTGCATGTTGGTTTAATTTTCAAATATTCAATTTTGTTTTCAGTTTCAAGCTTATATTTTAGTGGCCTGCTATAAATATGAAATCTTATTCTCTCACCTTGCCCCTTGGGAGATCTTTGTTGATAATAAATTGGCAATCATAGTATGCTACTAAGGGTTTATAAAACATCAAATTTCCTTATTTGATCTAAATATTTACCAAATGGTATCAGTTAACCTCTATAATAAATTGTACTTTTACATCAAGCTCTGATTTGGGGCCATACAATAGTTTTTGGCTACCTTGGGAGAAATGCAAAAATCAAAGTCTTAAATATGACCTAAAAATTATTAAAAAATAGATATTTACTTCTACAAAAAATTGTCATTCTACATCAAGTGTTGATTCGGCCTCTGTATGAGACATTTGGACCGCCTTGGGATTTATGCAAAATAAAAGTGTTCTATTTGACCTAAATTTTTTCCAAACTATATATCTTGTCCTTTACATCAAAATTTATTTTTGTTTAGGGTATAAATTCTACATATTTTTGTGTTTTTAATGACATCTAAA